>VZSV01000099.1:1715069-1729576 GCA_013398735.1 Nothocercus julius
GTCCCCCGCTGACCCTGCGCACGTGCGCGCCGCAAACACACCCTGCGCACGCACATGCCCTCGCACGCATGCACGCCGCGCACACGGCCCCCCTGCACGCCGCTTCCCCGGCCCCACGGCGCCGATCGGGCTTGTACGTGCACGCCGCGGCCGCACGCAAGCAAGGCAAGCGCAGGAACCGCGCACGCCTCGCTGTGCCCCCCGTCCCTGCCCTGCTGCTCTCCCGGGGTTGTGCCGGCAGCGGCTGCTCTGCCCCGCGGTGTCCCCGGGCAGTGGCCCAGGCGCAGGGCTGCCAGAGCGGCCCGGCGTGCCGGGCCCAGGACTCACCCTGAGCGCAAGCCCAGCCCCATGGCGCCTCAGCCCCACGGCGCCTCCGCCCCCAGGACACGCTGCCGCCGGCTCGGCCATGGCCCAGCGGAGCCGCCGCACGTGCCGGCAGCACGGCCTGGCACGGCCCGCGGCAGACACGGCCGTGCTGGGATGGGGGGGAACCACACCTCACCCTGGTGCTGTGCCAGGGCTTGGCAACCCCCCGCGCAGGCTGCTGCACCCCAGAGCAGGTCTGGGGAGTGCCGGGTGGGAGAAGCAGTGCCAGGAGCATCCTCGCCTCCCTGTGCACCTTGCCATGCGCCAAGGCTGCGGTGGCCACTGTCTTTGCAAGGCCACCGCAGCATCAGTTCCGGGCAGGAGGGCGGGCAGACCCTGCCAGAGCATGGGGATGGGGACAAGGAAGATGACGGCCGGTGCCGAGCGGGGTCCTGGCCGCGGTGACGCTGGCACGGCCGTCCTCGTGCAGCGGCACTGGGTGAGGTTGCTGGCAGCACCGCCGCGCTCTTCGAAAGCGTCAGGCGCGCGAGCCAGGCAGGGCTCAGCGTTGCCTGGAGCAAGCGGGAAGGGGCCGAGGACGGCAGCTCCCAGGGAGAGCGCAGGGGGCTGGCACGGAGCAGCCCGCGGTGTCGCGGCTCACAGCGCCCGTGCAGCCCGGGGCCCTGCTGCCGGCAGCGGGGATTCCCTGTCTCCGCATGGGCCGTGTGGCAAAGCAGCCCCCTGGCAGGGCGGCCACGCTCACCCTGTGAGGAGAGCAGAGCCAGGGGAAACACCAGCACAGCCCGGAGGCGACGGTGTGGGAGAGGGCCCAGCAGGGCGAGGGCTGGCCCCGCTGCAGTGCCCGCTTGCCCATGGTGGCGCCCGGGTAGCCACGCGTGGGTGCCCGAGCTCCTGGCACAGCCGGGCGCAGGTAAAGGCTTTGGTTTGGCAGCGAAGGTGGCGGTGAGTCAGAGGCAGGAGGAATGTGGAAAATGCAGCCAGGCCGCGGGGCCACGTGAGCGCCAGGCAGGGCCAGACCTGCCAGCGCAGCGCGGCTGCGGGGCCGCGTGCGCCCTCGCGACGCGCGCCCGGCGCAGCGAGCGCACCGTGCTGACGAGGCGCCGCAAGGCGCTCATTACGTGCGTGGGTCGCCAGGACGGGTTCAGCTCGCCCTCCTCTGCAGCATTGAGCAACCGCGATGCACCGGCTGGCACCGCAGAGCTGCTGGCCCGCTGGGAGCGGGAGCCGGACAGGGCGCGCGCGGCCCCTGCCGCCTTCGGGCTGTGGGTGGAAGAGAGGATGGGGCATCCCTGGAGTGCGGGCACGAGTCAGGGTGGCCACAGCGGCACTAATGAGGCTGCAGTCCAGTGACCCCTGGCTGTTCAGTCGCTGGACCAAAACCAGGTTGTTTAAGGCCACCAGCTTAAGCGAAGTCAAAGGACAGATCCAGCTAAACACAAGGGCTGTGCTGGGAATTTCTCTTCCTCATGGGCTGTGCTGTAGACCCCCTCCTGGAACAGCACCTGGTCTTTGGGATCCAGGTGGGGTGGAAATAGTGCCCCGAGTCGAGTTTAGAGGACACAGCCCAAGCCTCTTGCCTGCCTCCCAGTCTGGGACAACTGCAGTTCAGGGGACAACTCTGAAACACCAATTGCCTTGTCAGTGCTATCCCCCGAGCTAGGGCTCCGGCTGCAGAGCGGCATTGCAAGGTGAGCACACTGAGGGAATTGCTCCATCACTGCGTGCATCCGCAGAGCATCAGCAGTGCCCAGGGTCAGCGAGGTGTTTACGGGCAGGACTCACTGGTGCTGGAGCCCTCGGTCACACAAGGGTGACCCATGCACAGGGTGCCAGGTGTCCCGGGGCAGAGAGCACCCTCCAGAGCGCGAGCAGTGAAAGCAGGGAGTGCAGGAAACTGCAGGGTCAATATGAGTCAGGTGCGAGTCACTCTGAAACAAAAGGTGAGACGCTGGGATAAGAAACGCAGATGACTCAGAGTTTCCACGTCTTCAAGATACTGACCACAGCGGGTGGCCGAGGACCAGCAGGGACCCCTCTTCATGCTGAGCCAGGGCGAGGAGGGGGAAGCCCAGGCACCCTGATGTCTTTGGGCCCCAGGATCCTGTTGTGGGAAGAGCTGTGCCCCGCGCATCCCGAGCTGCGGAGAGGCACCGGCTAGCTGATGGGATCTCTCAGGGATCCCAGCAGGAGGCTAGCTGCCAGGCTGGAAGCTGGGCTGAGAGCCCATGCCTTCGTGGAGTGCCCAGGCAGAGTATGTTTGAATTAAATGGGAGAGATTTCCCCCTTATTAGCAGGCTATTAATCACATACAGCTTTTTTTTTTGAATTGAGCTGTTGCACAACACGTTGAGTAACAGCCTAATAACAGGCTGTAAATCTCAGTTCCCTCTCTGGGAGATTACAGATGTTAATAACAGATAATGACCCACAACTCACGAGTGGCTCGTTTCAGCCCTCCGCTTTGATCCCTCTGTCCTGCTCTGTGCGATACCCAGCACCCAGGAGCCCAGTGGGGCTGCAGAAAGCTGGGGGCTGCAGAAAAGCCTTGCAAAATGCAAGCAGCCTGCACACTGCCCCAGCACCACCAGCACCCCTCGCATCTGGGGGTCTGCATTGCCCAGGCCTGCACTGGAGCTGTGTCATTTCCCCAGGCCTCTCTGGGGCTCTGGTTTCGGGTCCCCAGAACCACGCGCTGGTTCACACGACCCATCTTTAGTGGTGGGAGCACAAGGGGCGGCAGAGCAGGCTGTGTATGCGTGAGCCCCGCTGCCCCGCGGCTGCACAAGGAGCCCTTGGGTGCCGGGTGACCTTGGCCATGTGCCGGGCACCGGGTGACCTTGGCAATGTGCTGGGCACCCCTGGAGCCCAGGTGCCGCCAGGGCTGGGAGCGCAGGAGAGGCCGCGGGGCTCCAGGGCTCGGTCCCGCTCCACCCGTCCCAGGCCTGCGGCCGGACAGCCACCTCCGCATCCTGCCGCGTGCGGTGGCCGCTCACCGCTCGCCTCTATTTGCATTTGGGATTTCTGCAGGCGCCCTGCGGCATTTGCAGCCCCGCGTCTTCCCTGTCTCCCCGCACTTCCAAGCCAAACCCTCTCTGTCAGGTCCAAACACATCCCTGGAAATGTCCCCCACCATTCCAATGCCACACTCTTCCCAGCGCCTTGTCACACTCCAGGGGCCCCCTCCCAGGGTGCACATTATCTTCCCGCCAAAGCTGAGTTGGATGACATCCAACCTGAAGCAGACCCTTCACCAATGCTCCTCATGCCATCGTGTCCCTGTCAGCCTGGGGGTCCAGCCCTCATGCTCAGGGGTTACTCGTGGGCTTGTCACCCCCTGGGCGCAGCCAGGCCAGGCGCACGGCACAAGACCGCTGTGCGGCGGCAGCTCCTGCGCCCGCCGGCTGCAGCAGCCAAACGGGGGAGCCAACCCGTGCGTAACCTCCCGCAGAGCTCCCCAGAGCTGCTCCCCTCCCCACCCCCTGCATCCCTACGCGAACTCCTGGGGCAGGGGCTGGCCCTGCTGTCTTTGGCTGCTGGTGTCCATCCCATTGCAGGTTGGGGGACAAACTTCCTTTTTTATGGGTGGTCCTGCACCCCACTAGCACAGGAAGGATCGGTGATCCAGAGCCCCCTCCCCTGAAATGGGCTCACTGCCCAGATGCATCCCCCTGTGACCCTCCATCACCTCTCCATGTCCCCAGGACGCCACACACCTCCAAGCCTGGAGCAGCCCTACAAGGCGCTGGTTTTGCAAAGCTCTCCTCACCCTCGGGAGCTCCTCTGGGGCCAGAGAGACACAGAAGGGTCCCCTCTCTGCTAGGGCTGGCCTGTCCCTGTGGGGAGTTTGTGCCCTTTGCACCTTCCAGGAGCAGAGGGTCAGAGGGACCCCACGGGAGGACACTGGGCGCATGTGGCTCCCAGAGTGTGGGAAGAGGGGTGATGTGCTCCCTTCCACAGGGCTGGCTCCACCACTGCCAGGCTAGGGGACAGCAACAGGGTGACATCAGGAGCCTGGGTGCCCTCAGATGGCAGGAGTGGCCAGCTGGTGCCAGCAGGTGTGTTCACCCCGGGGGAATCCTGCTGGGGCCGCAGCAGGAGCCGGGCTCATCCTTCCTCCTGGGAACCAGTGGTCTCAGCTGGGATCACCACTGGGCACCAGGAGCAGCTCCTGGAGCGCAGGGGCAGGCAGGAGCTGCTTGTCCCAGGCTGCCTCTGCCAGCACCCTCTGGGCATCCGCAGAGGACCAGGCCCTGCCACAGCCGCAGGGCAGAGGGCCGCGCGGTGGCGGGACAGGGACAGGGTGCGGGAGCAACGGCCTCGCAGGCCGGGCCAGTGCGGGCGAGTGAGTCACCTCCAGCTTTCCCTGCTGGGATGGGACGGCTGCCCTGCATCCCGCGACCTTGATGTTCACCAGGGGTGACACAAAGCAGCCAGGGGAAACAGCAAAACTGGATCCCCTCCACCAACACCACAACGTGAAGGGGACTCCAAGGCGGATGAGGAGATCCAGGGACAGGCAGATCGCGGCACTGGCACTGGAGGCCGCCGAGGCCAGGAAGCCCCACGGTGCGAGCGTGCTGGAGCGCCGCGCATACCCGTGCTCTGTGTACACATCAGCACCATATGGCAACAGTCGCTGGCACCAGTGCCGACGGCAGTGGCCGGCTCTGGAGAAGGATGGGGAAGCAGCTGTGTTTGCTGTGAGAGGTGACGGGCAGCTGGGAGCCGCGGCCAGCGCCCCGGCGGGCGCCGAGCGCCGCCGCGCAGCCCTCCCTGCATCCATCCCCGAGCTCCACGCTGATCCCCTGGCAGGCTGCGGCAAACCCACCTGGCCCGGGAGCTCGTCTCAGCAGCTGCCTCCATCAAGGGTTATGCAAGGAACTGGACAAGCTCAGCAGGACCCAGCAGGACTTCAGGGTCCCTCTGAGCAGCCGGAATAGGACCTCCTGCCCATGGTGGAACAGCACCCAGGGCATCCTCCGAGTGCAGGAGCTGCCCAGACCTGTCCTGCCTGCGGAGGTAGTGCGGGTGCAGCCGCGGGCTGCAGAGCGGTGTCTTCTCGAAAGGTGCTTGGAGGGGTCGTGGGGTGGGAGCCGAGCGGCTGGGCAAGGCGGAAAGCGCTTTCCCGGGAGAGCAGGGCGTGCTGGTCAGCGGCGGGGACGCCGGCACGCTCCCGTGGCCACATGGCCGGTCCCCTCCGCGGGCTGCCGGCCGCCCCTCTGGCCCGGCCTCCACGCTGGTGCCCCGTTAGGCCCGGCCGAGCCGCGCTCTCCCTGCAGGGACCCGGCCCCTTGGCGCGCCGCTCGCGCCTCCCTTCCCTAGGGACACCGCGCGAAGCCTCGAGGCTGCCGCCACTCCCGTGCGCGGGGAATGTGGGCCAGGGCTGCCCCAGCCAGTTCCTGCTCGGATGTTGTTATTAACCCTGCGCGTTAGTCACGGTGTTTGCGAGCCCCGCTGCCCCGTGCCGTCCCCGCGGCCGCCTCGGGCAGGCTCCAGGGGCGCCGCTCTGCGCACGGGTGCAGCGGGTGACGGCTTTGCTGCGCCGCTGCTGCAAAGCACCGGACTGCGCGTTTCGGCAATGCGGCTGCAACAGGATGCAGATCACAGCGAGAGAGGGTACATGCAAGGATGCAGCGATGGCCCTGTGTTCAGCACCCTGGGGTGGCCCCAGGTGTCTCCATCCCCGACACCTAGATGGGGCTAATGACCCTTCTGCATCCCATGCTCTGGGATCCGTCCCCTCCTGGGAGCCGTGCGCTCGGCAGAGGGACAGCGGCGGCGTGACAGTCATCGCAGCAGGGACGAGCTGCGGCCACGGAGAGGCTCCTGGCCAGGAGGCTGCTATAAGGGAGCCCAGCGCCTTTGAAGTGCAGGGTCCTGGCCACGCTGATTGTGTCAGCGGGTTTAGTGCTCCGGGAGCAGGCACCCGGCCCTGCTATCAGGAGCAGACAAACTGCTAAAGGGGCCAGCTCCCATTTTAGATGCAAATGACCCTGCAATTGTGGACTCAGAGGGGAGAAGAATCCCAAAATCATTGTCGGTGGAAACAGACCTGGCTGGAGACAAAAAGGTTCCCAGGCCACTTGAGTGGCCCCTTAATCTGTCCATTGAGGCCTCAAGTGCAGGACATCAGCAGCCTTTGCATTCCCGCAAATAAGGCCGTTTATTGGAAGGGCAGATTCCCGGAGGAATGCACCTCTCCTGCCATCCCCATCCCCACCACCAGCCCCAGTCAAGGGCCACCTGCGCACATGACCCGAATGCCCCTGCCTGCCAGTAATGTCCCCAGGGCAGGTGGCTTCAGCCCCAGGGCCGTGGGGGAACGTGATGAGCACATCGGCTCCCTGGCTTTGAAGTGCATCAGATTGGGCCGCGGGCCCAGAAAACCCGCTCAGAGAGGGCTTGGAAGAGACGATCCCGCACTGAGGGCTGGGGATGGAGCCCTTGGGCCACCCTGAGCGGGGTCTGTGCGGTGGCCCAGCCCCATCCAGCACAATGTGCACTCCAGCCAGGCAAGTTGGAGCACGTTCATGGTGCCAATCCTGAGTTTGAGTCACTTTAGGAGCACCTGGGATCAGTAAATCCACCCAGACACATGGAGCGAGGCAGGGAATCTGTCTCCAGCCAGGATGCTGCAGATCTCCATTTCCCCACAGAAGTCTCCAGGAAGACTCCCCCATGGCAGGATCTGGAGCTCTGGATCCCCCTCGTTACAGAGGCATCCACCAGCCTTGCTGCCCTCTCGCATGTCACGAGTTGGCTCTGGCCACAGCCCTCCCGCAGCTCTGGGAGGGAAGGCGGCTTTAGGGTCTGGGAGAGGCCCCCCAAGTCCCCCGCACCCCAGAGCAGGCGCCCATTCCCAAGTGAAGGCAGAGGGGCCAGGCTGGTGTCACAGGTGGGGGGATGTGGGGACGGGAAGGAAGGCCACGGCACCCCAGAGTCACCCACGGCTGCTGCCTCTTTCCAAA
Source organism: Nothocercus julius (assembly GCA_013398735.1). Lineage (NCBI taxonomy): Eukaryota > Metazoa > Chordata > Aves > Tinamiformes > Tinamidae > Nothocercus > Nothocercus julius. Next base: position 1,722,365 of record VZSV01000099.1, read on the forward strand.
ACACTGCGGCACGCGCACAGGTGCGCCGGACTCCATCCCAGTGTCCCGCAAAACCGCTTTGTTGCTCTTTGATGTAGGTGGAAAATTCCCTGTTTGGCTGGAAATTGAGGGGGGGGCAGCACATCCAACAGTGACTACGCATGGTGAGGAGTTAAAAATGTGTTTTGCTGGAAAGATTTTTCCTCTACTGACTGGGGAGGCAACATCCGAACCTTATTTTCTTTTCCACGTTGGGAAAAGAGCCAGCAGCTCTGAGCGGTGCCTGGGGCTCCGGGGAGTCCTGTGAGGGCCATGAGGGCCACGACTGGGACAAGCCCCCCAGCGTCCTACGGGATGGAGCGGGACCCGGGCGCAGCCGGGCCAACAGAGGCGGGGAAAACGGAGGCCGCTCGCGGTAGTGTTTGAGCTCGGGGCTGTTTGCCTGCAACCAAAACACACACGTGCCCAGAGCGGGCAGGGAGCCCGCTGGGCCCCGGGTTTTAAAATAGCACCTCGCCTGCCAAGGACCCTCCTCCTCCTCCGTGCTGCTGCATCCCGGCCGCGCGATGCACCTTGCGCTGCCGCCGGGCTGGGCGGCGGGGAGGGCTGCGCCATTCGTGCAGCCTCTTGCGGTGCAAAAGCCTCCTGGGAACTTGTTTGCATGTTATAAAAATAGAGAAATACGGGTGAAAATGGTGTTCTCTGCTGCGGGACCCTTTGCGGAGGACACGCGGTCACCTCTGACCCCAGGCCTGTGTCCGCCAGCACCGCCAGCGGGAACAGGGTAGGTGTGAGAGCCCGTTCTCGCTGAGTGACTCACGCTGAAATAAATGATGTTCCCCATATTTTAGGGCTTTCGTTTGAATGAGGAAAACATAAGTACATAGGGAGCCTTCTCTGGGAGCTGGTCCGGAAAGGCTGGAAGTACTTCTCCTCCTGCCTGCTAATGCTCTCACTTTGGAGCTTTATTTCATCTAAAAAAATAAAAGAAAAAGAGAGAGAGAGAAAGGTGGGAGCAAAGCATTTTAATAAATTTTCCTTTTGATTGTTTGCAATATGAGAAATCACTTGGAAAGCTAAGCAGGAGGTTTGTTTTGGTTCAGAAAAGCCCTAAAGACAAGCATGGTCCATCCTAGACGGCCTCGCTTTCTCTTTCCTTTTCCCCCTGCCTCCAGCCAAGCGCTCGGGGCAGGGTGGGTGGCAGCGCAGGGCTGCCGTCCCCGGCGCCCTCCTTGCCGCGCCGGGCTCCGTGCCGGGCTCCGTGCCGGGCTCTGCGCCGGGCTCTGCCACGGCTCCGGCTCCGGCTGCGGCCGCGCTCGCTCGCAGGGTTATCGGCTCCGCAGCCCGTGTTGGTTTTGGCACTGCGCGCCGGGACCACACCTACTATTTAAATACCACAGCCAAGAGCTCCGAGGGGGAAAAAAATAGAAAGAGAGAGAGAAAAGAAGAAGAGAACGAATATGAAGCATTTGTTGCGGTTTGGAGATACATACACACACGCAACACAAACAGCCCGGCGCGGCAGCCGCTCGCTGGCAGCCGAGGAAGGAAGAGTGGGGCTAAGATTGCCTCCCCAACCACGCCGGCAGCAGGGCTTGCTGGAGGGAAACCCTTCAAGCCAAAATTAGCCCCTGCCACATGCTGAGCGAAGCCGGTTCGCACCCAGGCCAGGAAAGCTGGGGCGGCCCTGGCAGTGGTGCAACCTCTTCCCAGACTATTCCTGTCCCCCGGAGCTGGGAAAAGGCTCTCAGAGCAGGGGTCCCAAGCCCAGCCAGTGGGATGGGTGGGTGGAAATCCTCAGGGACGTGGTGCTGGCAGGGATGGAAGGTTTTCCTTCCTCAGCCCTCTGGAATAAGCAGGTGCTGTGCTACGAATGCTGGTTGGGGGGCAATGGATGGCCAGGCTGTCGTGTCCAGCTTGTGCCTCTGTTGGGGTGGAGGCAGCCAGTACTGGAGCTGGTGTTGGCGTGGGATGAACTGGGGATGAGCAGCCGAGGATGAGGCTGAAAGGTGGAATGGTCTCAGGAGCGGGTGGCTCCAGCCTAGCAGGGGCAGGAGCCAACCCAGCTCTGGAATGCAGCAGGATCAGAGACAAACGGGAGGCATCCAGGACAAGAGACGTCAGCCTTGGGGACTCAATGACGAGAGACCAGAGCTAGAATGGGTTTAACTCATGTCCTGCTGTGCTCCATGGTGCCAGAACATCCCCAGCAGGGAGCGGGATAGCGGGATACATAATAAAGTAGCTCTCCCCCAGGCACTCAGGCCAGGACCTCCCGACCTCAGGGCTCTGCTCCTTCGGCTCCTCGGACCATCCACACCTTCCCCTCGCTCGGCTGCCCTCGTGGGGCAGCTCCCGTTCCCGGCACGGGCCGGCAGCACAGCCGGCCGTGGAGGAGGCGGAGAGGGGCCGGGCGGCTGTGCAGCAAGGCCGGCTGGAGCAGGTGGATGAGCACCACGTTCCTTTCCCCGGGCTCCCTCCCGGAGAAGTTTTCCCCGATGATCTCACTGGATGCACATTTCCAAATTGTGTGGCTGATTGTTTCATCATGGCAGGTCAATTAAAGAGAAGGCGAGTGAGTTCCTGCCTAACCCCTTCGCTGCCGCTGCCCCAGAACAAAAGGAGGAATTGGGCTTGGGCTCAGCAGCTTGTATTCCCATTTGGTTCTTTCCAGCTGCGGAGTAAGTCTATTTTGGAACTGGTATTCCCAGGGGATGAGCTCATCGTGCAGCGCACAAGCAGGTTCGGGGGAAAAAAAAAGAAACATCTCCCCTTTTGCAATGTGTCGCAAACCTATTTACTAACATGGATAATTAAATACCACTTCCTGGAGCATCGTGAAGCAGCTTCTGGCAGTGCCACGCGAGGGGGTTTGCTCCCAGCTCCGTGCCGTGTGTGTCCCGGGGGCGTGTGGATGGCGGCGGGCGGCTTTTCCACGCGTGCTGTGTGGCAGGAGACTGGGGCTGGAAGCGCCTACACCATCGGAGAGCGGCACGGGCGAAACCACGCACTCTGAGAAGCAGCTTCACGCGGACGTGCTTCCTGCGGGACCGCTTTCCCGGCGCTTACACAGCCGGAGACCTTCCCCCGGCAGCAGGATGCTCCCAGGGGACTGGCGGCCGGGGCCGTGTCCCGCCGCACGGGCAGGTGCCAGTGACCCGCAGCGGTGCCCGTTCGCTCAGCCCCACACCACACCTGCCCGCGGGGCAGTTATTGCCCGTGTGCGCAGTGCTGTCCTGCATCCCACAGCCACACCTGCCCGGAGGCTCCGGGACCAGCTGGGATGTGACCGGGCGCTGGGCTGGTCCGGCTTTGGCGAGGCACTTTCCCTGGTTTGGGCATGAGGAAGGGAGGTTTTACCAGCCCACTGACTCCCGGGTAATTGGAGGCTGAATGCAGCATCACGAGGGATACAGGATCGAAACTCCTTGAATGGGAGAGCCCGAGATTTTTTGCTGGATCATTGGAAACTTGTGTAGTTGAAGAGCTTGCGCAAGGTACATAGCTCTTAAGCTGCAGTGTTAGAGAGATTATTTGGAACTTTTGAAGTTGAATAACATGTGCATGATATATAGCTGTTAAAGCACAACTTCTGTGAGCAGCACTCCAGCACGCGCAGCCCCTGTGCCAGTGGCATCCCCATGACTGACAGTGCCCACTGTGGAGCTCCTGGCATCCCCGGGTGGCACTGCAGGTTGGGAACAGTTTTAGAGTGAGGGGTGGCTGGGCACACGCCGCAGCCCTGGGGTGCCCTCGCAGTGCCGCTCCATGTGCAACGTCCCCGTCGAGCGCGCGATGCCAGCTCGGCTGGCGCAACACGCTGCCCGTCGCAGCGCTGCGCCCCGCGGCTCCACACCAGGCCTGGTGCTTTCGGTTTTCCTGTGCCAGTGAAAGTTGAGCAGCGGAGGAAAAACGTTGCTGCATGTTATAGAGGAAGAGAGGTAAAAAGGGCAGGAAATTTGCACCATGTCCATTTCCCCTTGGCCCTGGGCCGCTGCTCATTCCGGATTCGGGATTTGCGTAGGCAGAGTTAAAAATAACAGGGGTATATAAAGAAAACCTCGCAAGGCTGCACTGGCCCCACAGCAGCCCGGCCGCCAGCCCTAGACGCGAGGGCACAGCGGGACCGGGGCAGGCAGACATCAAAGTGGGACACGGGGCGCTGGGGACGGCGGCGCGGGGGCCTCAGTGGGCTGCCCCATGGGGGGCTCACGCCACACCTCTGCCCCACAGCCCGGGGCTCGTGGGGACACGCAGTCCCAGGCCGGGGACTCCATCCCGGGGATGTGCGTGGGGATCCCCAGCAGCACCCAGCCCAAGGATGCTCCTCCGCGCAAGGATGTCAAGTCAAGCCCAGTCCCTGTGCGGTGTTTTCCGTGCGGTGGCGTTTACCGGGGGGCACCGGCCACGGCTCCCTGCGCCCCAGCGCTCCCTGGGCCTGGGGCAGCCAGGGCGGACACGGCAGCTCACTCGGCCGGTGCAAACGAATCTGCCCTCTGTGCCCTGATAACATTGTGTTTGTCGCGGAGCGGGAAGAGCCTGCCAGTGCATGATAAGAGCAGATGACTTTATTCTGGACCCGCTCCGGATTGAATTATGCTTTAATTTCATTTTCAGTTCCTCTTTTCTTTGCAGTAGGGAAAAAGGGGCTTGGGGAGAGGCTCCCAGCCCCACGTGCAGGGAAGGACAGAGAGCAGCACCCCAAATGCAGCCAGATCCACATGCAGCTCTGGGGGAAGCCACCCCTGAGTGTGCTGTAACCACCCAGGACCCCACCACGGCCTCTGGGGCCCTGGGTTTTCCCCCGGGCAAAGCAGAATCTCTCTGAGCCTTGGAGCTCTGGCAGGTGTCGAAGGGGCTCCCGCACTGTGCTGGTGTCTCTAGTAGGAAAAAGGCACCAGAGAAGCCTGGGATCCGGGTCTGCCTTTGCAGGGATGCTCCAGAGTGCACCCCGGGGCAGCTCATGGAGAGGCCTTCCCTGGTCTTTGGCAAGCCAGGGGACATCCCGGATCTGCTGGCCAGGCTCTCTGCCGGGTCCGGCTCCGGCTCACTTTGAACTCGCGTCTGCCGGGCGCCCCGACATGACTCACGTGGGTCTTTGGGGATGACGGGCCGCACTCGGCACGGCCGTGACGGCTCCCATCCCAGCCAGGATGTGCCAAAAGCAGGGATAACCATTAACCCTTTCCTCTTCAGCCATCGCCTGCCTGACCAGCCCTCCTGTTTGCTCCGCTGGCCGGCTGCTGTTTGATCTTGCCTCCTTTACAGCCTGCCGTAGCGGCGCGGGAGATAATTTGCGCTTCCTAAATGGGCCCCTGTCAGCAGCGGGCTGTGCAAACACCTTCTTGCAGCGCAGCGGGCAGGGCAGGGCGGCGGGGCTGCGCTCGGGTCCCCGCCGTGCCCACCTCCGGCGAGCGAATCCTGCCGGCGCGGCGCCCGCGCTCGCTCCCGGCTCCCTGCGCGGTCAGTTCTGGCAGCGCTCGTGTTTATGTGGTGCCTGGCGTGACGCCGCTCCCCCCACGCCGGCCCTTCTACCAAAACAGAAATGAGAGCTTCCTGGGGAATAGCCCACACCGCAAGAAATATTGGCCATAAAAATGAATCCGATCTGCTGGCGGCGACGCCTCTCCCACCAGTGCTGCACAGACGCAGCGGCCAAAACTGCCTGCATGAGGGAAAAACCGAGCGGCGCTCGTGCTTGTCTCCTGTGGCATCTGCTCCCCCTTATCTTTAAAAGTTTGGGGCAGGAACTACCTCGCTATTAATTATTATTTGGATAAGAAACAAATAATGGGATTAGCCCAGGGCTTAAATAAGTTACTCTGGGGACCGGGCTAAAAGGGATCTGAGGGTTTCACCCTTGCCAACACGAAGGTAACACGTTCAGAGGAAGGGCTCTGCCATTTGTGTGTTTTAACGCGCTGGGTGGCATTAATATCCCTGCTCCCTTCCCAGCAGCCGGGCAAGCAGGGCCCTGGCGGAGAAGCAGCGCGCGCTGGAAACCAGGGCAGGGATTCTTGGTAAAAGGGGGAAGATCTGAATCGTTGTTGTTCCACTGGATTACTGAAATAATTTATTGCAATGCTCCACCCTTATAATTAAAGCGCAGTGATGAAAGCAACTGGTAGAGTAGCTTTGGATCCAGGAGCAGCGTGTGCGTGTGTGTGTGTGTACGTTCACCTTTGGTGTTTATATTTGTTTTTTTTCAAATCAGCTCCCGAATAGCGAAGGCAGCAGCTTGAGTTCACAGTTCTTAGAAAGGTATCTTGAGCTGGAAAGCCCCAGAGAGCAGGGAGACAGGCCTGGGGAGATAAGGGCTATTGCTTCTTGACAAACGTAACAGTAAGAGGGGCCATTCCTGGTACTGGCTGGATAGAGGCCAAGCGGAGATGGTCTCGTAGAGGGCTGCAGAGCCCCTTGGGGATGCCTGCCTGGCACTCACGGGTCTCCCTGCCACCTCCTGCCCTCCTGCCTTGCTGGGCACCCGGATTTCTCCTGTGCCTCCTCCAGGACCCCTCACCTCCTCCCTGGGGGAAGCCCTTGGGAGGACAGCGCCGTTCCGGGGTGTGTGGGGCAGACACCGGCCCGCGCGTCCCCTGTGTGGTGCTTGGGGGCTCGGCTGAGGTGCTGGGCTCCAGGAAGGGCAGGCAAACGTGGCGAGGAGGCTGTGGGGCGAGATGAGCCGAGGCAGGCAGGTTGCCAGCCCCCCGGCAGGCTCTGCCGGGCAGTTATCTCGGCCAGCACACGCACTCTGCGCGCTGCGAGATGCGAGCGGGCGCGCTCGGGGCTGCTGATTGCCTCACCGGCCACACCGGCGTGGGGGAGCACGGCCCCGTGGACGCCGTTACATAAAGCGAGCCGAGCGGGGCCCTCAGCATCCGCGGGTGCTGGCTCTCGCCCCAGCCCCCTCCCCGGCTTCATGAGTCCCCGCTGTCGTGATGTCTTTGCGTGCTGACAGGTGCCCGTGCACTGCTTGCGGGTGGGTGCGCTGCCAGCCGTACGCGTGCCCTGGACGTCCCCAGTGTGCTCCCACTGCGGGTCACGCACGCTCGCCTGTAGCACACTCAGCCCACTGTGTGCCGGCAGCCCGGACCCACTCATGCTATGGACAGTGTGTTAGGAGACCTCCGGCCCCGTGATCTACACAGGCATCGCTGTGGGGCAGGGAACCGCACCTTTGTGACCTATGGCGGCACCGCCGGCACGCTCAGGCCGTGGGGCAGAGCGCGGGGG
>VZSV01000099.1:1738397-1767985 GCA_013398735.1 Nothocercus julius
CTCCCTGGCGGCGCCCGGGCCCCGCTGCCCGCGGCAGCGCCACCACCACGGGCGCCACGTTCAGCTCCCCAGCAGGGGCCGTTGGCCGTGACACGAGTGGCGCTGCGACAAGCAGGCGTGAGGCAAGGGCGGGGGGATACAGGGTCCCCCCTCCGCCAGGGGGTTTGTCCCCTTTGGTCCTCTGTGTCTCGCTGCCTCGGGCTGGGAGGTTATTCCAGCACTGACAATTCTGGGCGCCTCGGGCCTGCGGGAAAGTTTTGGAAGGCGGGAAAGGAAAGGGGCGGGGGGAGGTGTGTGTGGGGGAGGGGTTGAAGGGAGTGGATCTGCCGGGAGCGGGACTCGAACCCGCCACCCTCCGCTTCCCGTTCCCCGCCTCCCCTCTAGCGTGCGCCGCCCAAAAGGTTCCGGGCGCTTCCGGGCACGTCTTGGCGGGATCGGAAGTAACGCTGCCCGTGTGGAGATCTTCGTTGCGCCGTCCCGGAGCCCGGTGGTTGTGGAACCGGCGCGGGTGAGAGGAGAACCAGGACAGGGCCGGGATGGCACCAGGACCGGGATAGGGGGCGGGAGTGGGGATGGGGGCGCCCCGGGGATGTCCCCAGGGCAGCGCCTCATCCGTCCCCGGCCCGCTTGGGGTCCCCGGGCCGGCGCGGCGGGCAGGGCCCGGCCAAGCCCCGAGGCGCCGCGGGCCCGGCCGTGCGGCCTGGCGTCCGCCGCCGTTACCGGCGACGGGGAGAGACAGTGGCTGTGCGGGGGGAGGACGCAGAGGCCCCTCGGGAGGAGGGCGCTGACCCCCGGTTTCCCCGCAGAGCCAACCGGCAGCACGGGACGGGCAGGCCCCGCGCCGGCGGCGAGATGGCGACGGGCGCGGATGTGCGGGACATTCTGGAGCTGGGCGGCGTGGAGGCGGAGAGCACGGGCACCATCAACAAGAAGGACATCATCAACTCGGACAAGGTAGCGCGCAGCGCTCTGGGGGCCTTGGGCCCGTTTTCCAAGTGCTGACCAGCCTTGGACGCAATACCAGGGCTGAATACTTGAAATAAAGGTGGAATAAAGCATGTTTTAGCCGCAGTCCTTTTAATTTAGGGCTCCTCAAGACTATCTGGAAATGTCTGCGGGGCCCTGTTGCTGGGCTCCCCTTGTTCCGAGTGAGGGGTGTCCTGGTGTTTGGGGCACTGCTTTAGCCAGAGCTGTGTGAGCGGGGCCTGGTCTCAGGGGCCCATTGTGTGAGGAAGTGGGAGTTCTGATCAGCTCTAGCTGCTTTGAGGCTAGAATGGTAATGCAGAAGAGTCCTGCTTCTGCAAACAAAAATGTTGGATATTGCTAAATGAAACATGTTTTCAAACCTTCCTGTTGTGGGGGAAGACGCATGCCTGGGACGTCGGAAAACTGTGATTGCTTGTGGGAATATGTTAAGGACGTGTGCTGTTACGTGATGCACCTGGGGTGCCCTACACTGTGCTGCTTTTGTATCTTAAAGTCAGGCTGGGTTTTGGCTGGATGAGAGATGAATTCCCAGAGCTCTCTGCTACAGGGACCACAGCGATTTGAAGCAAAGGCAACATCCTGCATCCCTGAAAGCCCTTCCGAGCTATCTTTGCCTGTTCCAATGAAATGTTTGTTTCCGAAAGAAAATGTAGTGGTTTGATATCTTACTGGGAATAGAAGAACTTTGTGCAGTTGGTATAACTGAAAAAGTTTCAAGTGTTAAAATCCCCAGTTTTCAGGTGTTTTGATGGTTAACGTATGTCCAGTGAGCAGCTCCAGTCTGGCTTCAGCTTGTGCTGTTCTGCTGCTGCTCAGGGTTGGGAGTTTGCTGATTTTAGATGCATTTGTGTGTTAACTAGTAGAGACTTGGAAAAATACTGATGAAGGTCCGTCCGTCTCTTCAAAGACGGAGTAAGATGAATTTCGCCTGAAATGTGCCCAACTAATACAAAGGAGAGGGCAATGGGATTTTTAGGGGAGAAGTACACAAGACTGCTTGCAGCTCCAAGTGAAACATTCTAAATTTCTACAAAGTATAAAAATGAATCCCATGATAGAAAAGGATGGTATCCATGGGGAAGCTGATCTGTTCTTGGTGTTGTTCATGGTAGAAGAGCTGGAGGCATCCGAGCAGTCCAGTACTCAAAGTACTGGTGCTGGGAGAGCACAGTGAACCGACCGCCCCAAGCAGTTTATCCCCATGGGGGTGGTCCCTGGTGCGCATAGGATGCGTCCCATTTCAGGGCACAGACACACCAGTGAAGGAGCACACAGAGAGCACACTTACCTGGCAAGACATTAAAAGAGGAAGGAAATAAAATATATATTTAGAAGAATTAAAAGTGAGGAGGGAATTCTTTAAATGGGTACCACGAGGAGAAAAAATCATAGCAAAAGTGTGAGCCATTACCAGGTGGAGAGAGCAGAACTGCTCATGACAGTGCAAGACTTGCTCAGGAAATAGTTCTGTTTGGAATTAGAGAAGGAATAGCTTGATGTATTTAACTCACATGAGAACGATGAAATACTTTCTAGTCCATTAGTGATGAAGAATGTTAAAGGGAAGAATTACTAGACATGAAAAAACCTAAATCAGCTGATCCAGGCAATTTGTACTCAACTCCAAAAAGAGGTGGCTGAGGTGATCTCTGGCCTGCTGATATTAACTTTCAATAAATCTTGAGACTTTGGTGGAATTCCAGAAGCCAGAACTCAAACACTGTGTCATGGTGACCTGTGGATAACTGCCTTGGTTGGCCTTACATTGCTCCTGAGCAGAGTGATGGACAAGGTGGGAGGAAGAGATTTGATTGGGAGTGAAAAGGTGCCTGTATAATGAATGTCTGTCATGAGGCTTTTATGGAAAATAATTGTAGTCCAAAACCTGATACAAATTTTATGGGATTTTGAATTTACGTGATAAAAGTAACTGCAGTTTTAATACAACACAGTGCGAAATATACTCTTGCAAAATATTCTGATTTAAAAGTAGGTAGGGATGAAGTAAATCAGCAGTTTTAAGTAGTGGCACGGTAAGCGTTTGCAAAGATGATAAAATGAATCCAAGTGCCCTGGACTACTCAGTAAACTCAGCCTGTTCAAATGAAGTGTACTTCAGTAATGCAGTTTTTAATATGTCCATCTGAATTCAATGTCCATTACTTTATAATTTGAAGTTGTACAAGTGGTATGAAAAATGGGGGAATGTATCTTAGAAATCACCAGCTCTAATAAGGATTTATGGGCCAATTTGAATTGAACTGAATACTTGTCTACCTTAAACAGACCCTACTTTTAGCATTTCAATCCTCGTGTGACGAAGCTAGAGGGGGAAAAAAAAAATCCTTTGACATATAAACAGGGGGCCTGAGATAAGGAGAGGCTTTTACTTTTGTGTGTGGTATTGGTGGTTTTGATATGGGACTACTGTATGAGCAAGCACTATTATCTTCACTTGGTCACAGCTGGTCAAAAGTGGAGTTGCTGCAGAACAGGGTGACAGAAACTGAGAGAATGGGAAGATATTCCTCACTACCCTCTCCAGAGGTAGAGAGGTCACTTATGCATTAATATTGTCAGGTAGAGATTGTATTTAACCAGAGAAGAAAGGCTTAGTGAGTAATAGCTGAAGCCAGATATCGAGCTTTTATATTAAGTGCATGTCTTTAGTAAAGAATGTGTTTTAGCCGCAGCGAGTGCTACCACTGCAAGTAGGTGTGTTCAGTTTTTTTGATGTCTTCTGCTTAGAATTAATACTTTCTTAGAGAAATCTAAGGCACCTAAAAAACAGATGAACGGGTAAAATAAAAAACACAGGGCATCAGGTTAATGTCCCCCCAGAGACTACCACTTCTGAATCCAAAATTCACATCTTTTATTTCAGAAAAAATCAAAGAAATCTTCAGAGACGCTGACATTTAAGAGGCCAGAGGGAATGCACCGAGAAGTTTATGCACTCCTCTACTCTGACAAAAAGTAAGAGCTTATGGTCATCTGTGCAGGTCATGCTGTAGCTTGGGCTTTTGGTGGTGGGGCAGCATCCACTTGAAATCATGGACAGTCTTGCTTTCCAAATGAATTCTCTTGGTGCTTGGCCTGCTTTTGTGCCTCTTGGGATGAACTCTTTGCCTGCTCTGAATATGAGGAGTTTGGTCCGGGTATGAGATGGGATAGGTTCAGACACAACAATCGACTGCAGGAAAGGCAGTGTTTCCTCCTTCCTTGTCTAATTCTTTTTTATGGACAATTGGAAGTAACATCTGCCTTTATTTCTGCAAAAAGAATTCTGCTGCAGCTTCTGTTTAGATTGCAGTGGACTGTCCCCTTGCACCAGAGGGTTGCCTCCTTTCCAGGAACTTCTTCCTTTCAAGCTCATCATGGTGTCTATTCTGCCCTCTGATGCATACGACTCGGCATTTATGTATAGTGCATCTTATTTCTCTGGCAGTATGTCACAGTCTCCTCATCCTTTTATCTCTGTGGGCTTGTTTTGCCTTTTGAGTACATCAGGGTTAATTTAGGGAGATTTGGAGCTAGCTGCTGTTGTATGACAGAGGACCAAGCTAGCATGGAGGAGCTAAACAAACTAGTCTGTCACTCTGGGAAGTTCAAAACCTGTGAAAAAGTTTAAAATCATTTTTCCCCTTCCTCCCTGCTAGTCAGGGTGGCCAAGCCAATTCTGAGTCAGAAATCTCTTGTTTTGTTCTGTTTTCTGGCTCTATTTCCTGTTTCTCTTCAGTCAGTGCTTTTTTTCCACCACAGGGATGCACCTCCACTGCTGCCAAGTGATACAACTCAGGGTTATCGAACAGTCAAAGCAAAACTGGGGTCCAAGAAAGTTCGCCCTTGGAAGTGGATGCCCTTCACCAACCCAGCAAGGAAGGATGGAGCAATGTTCTACCACTGGAGGAGAGCGGCAGAGGAAGGGAAGGACTACCCTTTTGCCAGGTTCAATAAAGTAAGTAGGAGTGCTTTCAAACAATACCATATAAACAGCAATGGGAAACTACCCTTGGTCAGCTTCCTGACTGCTCAGATAGAAGGTTCTTTCTTTGAACGTACTAAAGCTGAATTAGATCAAGTACTTGCATTTTAAATTGCGTTGTGGCTTGCAGCCATGTCACCTCACACTGTGATGTCACTAAATACTTCAAGCTAAGTGGTCTTGGGACGTGATCAGTGCCTGCCAGAGCACCTCCGTGTTCAGGGGTGCTGCAAGCATTTTGGCAAGCAGCACTGTGCTATCAAATTCCATTCCTAACCAGTGTCCTCTCCTTGATTACAGACTCTGGGTTGTAAAAGATATTTTATTCTGAGTGAGACTTTTAAAGTCGTAATTCTTGTTATCTCGTCCAATACAAAAGCCTTCACTTGCAGCTCCTCAGCCAAAATGCTGGCTTGCAGCCTCTTGGCCGAATTCCAGAACAGATGCTGAATTATACTGCATTCCCTCTGAAACCGCCTCTGTGGTAGAGGTGTGGTGCAGTACCCTGTTCTTTGCATCTTAAGCTGTCACAATGTGTTGCTGTCTTTTGTCTGGTGTATATCTACTTTGAGTGGTTAGTGCTTTCATGTGTATGCACAAAGGAAACAATATCAACACTTATGTTTCAGAGTCAAGGCAGAAGGAGCAGAGTTAGGGTGCCTCCATAGTCTGACTTTAACTCTCTTCATGGTGCGGACTTGTATTAAAAGAAGAAGATTTGAAAAAAAAAAAAAAAAAAAAAAAGTGGTCGTGTAATTCCATTCCAAGAGCTCTCCTTCTGTATAACTGTATACAGCATTTTAACTCGCGGAACATTAGCACTAACAGAAACTGTTTTCCTGCAGAATTAAGTGGTTGTTTGACCACCTTGTATGTTAGAAGGTTCAAGCTCTGACTGATGCTTTCCCTCTTGCTGGGACACTGGTAAGAACCTCCTGTGAGATCTCTTCTCTGGTGTCAAGGGTGGAAGTCTAGAGCATGATTTAGTCAAGGCACCTGCCTCGGTACCCATTCAAGGGAAACTTTGGAAATGTAATTGTCTGTAAAGCTTCACTGTTCTAATAGTTTTTGGCCAAGTTCAACCAAGTTTATCAGAGGGGGCCACACATGGGTGTTGTAATTATGTAATTCTGTTTCCCTCACATTATCACATACTGTGAGTTGACAGTTACAAGCAAGGCTGCAACCTTTAGATTAGTGGTGTAGACCTCTGCCATCTGTGCAATTATTTAATAGTAGGAGCAGGTAGATACCTTTGGTGTGGATCAGTGCTTGAGAGGTAGAAGGCACTGACAAGGAGTTTCATAGATATTTGCCAATGTCAGAGGAATTTTGGTTATTTTTCCAGATACTTCTGCTGGTTCCTTCTCCCACACTTGATGCATCTCTGTCCCTGCCTCCCCTTGGCATCAGACCATTTTCCTGTATAATCTGTCCCATTGGTTACACACGCTTTTTAACACAGCTCCTGCATCATTGCTTGGTCGCTCTGTCTTCCATCTTTGCTCCCAGTTTTCCAACAGATCCTTACTCTTTGTTGTGAAAATCTGAAATGAAGACCTAAGTTTCACAGTGTACACTGACCCTTGGTGCAAGGGGAGACCTAAGAGTTCAAGAATGCTTCAAGAATGGTGTCAGAGCAAAGGCTTTCTTCAACCAGTATCTTATTTCTAACTACTGTTAGTAAAGGCTTAGGAAAGGAGTGTAAGATGGGGCAAATGCTGTGTCAATGTTTTCATAGAACTCTCATGACTCTAGGATTCTTCCTGAGCAATTTTAGCTAATTTAATGCCCATCATTGTATGACTTAATAGCGTAAATACAGGACTGAGAGGGTTTTTCTGGGCCATTGAGTCCTTTTCTCAGCTCTTGCAGGAACTGCGCTATCTAGTCCCATTCATAAACTCATCAAGTTGCATCTGAAAAGCAGTTGGGTTTTCCTGCCCAGCTGTTCCAGGCTCTCTCTGCTCTGTTTCTCATTTTCAGATTAAATTTTCTATTGGCATTTCTTTGCAAGCCTATTTCTTTGTGTTTATCTCAGTTGTGGGCATTCTTTTCTTTCCATCTAGCATACTTGAAGCCTGCAGTTGTTCCCTTTCAGGCTTCCTTTGCTAGGATCCTTCCTCTCCAACGTGGTGAGGAAAGACAAGCTTCCCACCTGATAATACATCCCAGTTGCTCTCGTCTGTACTGTTCCCATTTCAGTTCACCTTTCCTGACCATGGGTCACTGGAGTTGTAGTTGGCCTTCTTGGCAAGATCTCGTTGTGTACCTGAAACCCTGCCAGTTTCTACTGGAAATCCCTTTCTGGGGGTTATATTTACATTTCCATGCTGGTGTCATGTTTGAACTCTTTGTCATTCTGTGATTGGCTCAGGTTTCCTAGCTGATGAGTTCCTACCTTCTCACAGAGGTTCTTTTTCCTAGCTCTCAAGCACTACTGAATCTATTCCATTTTCTGCTACTGCAGTCTTTGAGGTGCTTCATACAGTGCAAAATTAAACACTGTGTTGCATGGCTGCAAGACACTAAAAGCTTGCATGACTTCTGCAGACAATTGAACTAATTCATGGAAGTTGCATCTGACAAGGGTGTCTCGCTGTGGAGACTTTCTGTGGCTCAGAAAGCCTCTGAGCAGATCACAAAAGCTAAAGAAATGTTCTGGGGAAACTGTTCTCTTTGCTTGTCCTTTTCTCTGACCGGGTACCTGCAATTTTCTCTTCCATCCACTACAGGTAGTCATGCTGGCCACATGCTACTCTGGAAAGAACAGTTTTATTTTTTTTTCTTTACCACTGTTTGCACTCCTTGGGCCGTCTAATAGCACGGTAGGATGGCCCCTGCTGGATGGTGGCTGGAGAAGGGCAGCGCTGTAAGAGTTCCACGTCTTCCATATTTTTCTCTTCTGTGCATAGACAGTGCAGGTACCTGTCTACTCGGAGCAGGAGTATCAGATGTATCTACACGACGATGCGTGGACCAAGGCTGAGACAGACCATCTCTTCGACCTGGCTCGGCGGTTTGACCTGCGCTTCGTCGTGATCCATGACCGCTATGATCACCAGCAGTTCAAGGTGAGTCCAGGGGGCCCAGGTGCTGCTGGCAACTTGCTGCTGTGGCACGTGCAGGGCTTGCTATGCTGCAAAGAGCAAATTACCCTTTATATCAGCTTAATTAGGGGAAAATAATGAATTACTGGCAGCAAAGAATATCGAATTTCCAGCGCAGGGCATTGCTGCCTGCTTTGTTTATAATTAAACTCACTGTCACTTGAGCTCATTCCCTGTTGTATTTTGTTAGAAAGCTAGAAGTCTTGTTCCTGCCAGGAGAACAGATTACCACGTTCTCTGTAGGGAAAGCCGTTGGCAATTTTGTTTAACTGGGAAGGGTAGGCGCTAGGGCGCCCAGGTTCTAGTCTAGGCCCTGGGAGAAGGATATTCTAATGGCTCTTGGGAGGTGGGGCTCCTGGGTTTCTGCTGGTGTTTCTCTTTGCTTGTGGTCTGACCTGATGCAGGCTTCTGTCATCTCTGCTGTGAATCAGGGACCATCAGTGCTCAGAAAATGTAACTCACATCAGTATCTTAAATCTCCTCTGACTACTGGTTTCCTGCTTCCTGGTGACACAGGGGAATGATGTGCCTCCCATAGAATAGCTCCAAAGGCTGGAGGCTTTTGTTGCGCTTTGAAATCTCAGATGAAGGGAATGTAGCAAAGTGGAATAACAAGCTCAAACACCTTCAGTGCTTGCAGAAAGGCAACACAGCTCAGAGCCTGTAGAATAGTGCAGCGATGGGCGGGTATTCCAACAACGAGTTGTTGGAGCTCATACCTTCTTGATCATGGCTTAAATGGTTGTTCTCAAGAGCAGCTCAGAGAGGGCCACCAGCTTGCATGTCACAGTCTTGTGGTTAAATCCTATCTTCTCAGCAGATAGTTCAGACCCTGCTCTTTGCTTTGAGGATGACTTTCTTGTGCATGCTGACTAGAAGAAGCTGCCATCCTCATCAGCCTAAACTGTCCCTCCCAAATGAGAGGACTACAGTGTGATGGCAATAGCTCTGAAGCCCTTAGAGAGAGGCTCCTTTCAGGTAGCCCTCTGATCCCACAAGGACTGGCAAGACTCCTTGTTTATCCTTCTGCCAAGGGTCACATTTTATACCCAATCTGACATATTTCCTCTAAAGGCCCTTACCTGGCTGCTGCTCAAAGCTTTGTTTGACTCTTCCATAATGTCTCCTTACAATGTCTTTGGCAGAAGCGGTCGGTGGAGGACCTGAAGGAGCGCTATTACCACATCTGTGCCAAACTGGCTAACATTCGTGCTGCTCCAGGCACAGACCTGAAAATCCCAGTCTTTGATGCTGGCCATGAGAGACGGAGGAAGGAACAGCTGGAGAGGCTGTACAACAGGACACCAGAGCAGGTAAATGGAGGAAGAGACTAGCACTGCCCCGCACAGATCTGTGATAAATACATAAGTTGAATCCGTATGGATGAAATAGGCTAGAGGGTGGGAAAAGGCAAGACTAGATGAAGAAACAGTGACATGTAAGCACTGCTGCTTTTGTGTTCATGCCGTTTGAAGGGATGCAAAACATAGTGACTTTTCATAGCACTGCGCGTGTGACTTCAAGATGCTTGTTTTATTTTTTTTAATCTTTCCATCTTTGTGCTTTTAGCCTCCCTGTCTGGAGGTGGCATTAGTTGCTTGTGGATGTGGCTGAAGGGTGGGGGGGAGTCCCAGATGTTGTCATATAGTGCTCCTTTTCCAGGTACCTTCTCTGCTACACTCTATTGTCCTGTTTCATGCGGAACTGCAGGTAGCAAGAAGCGAATCTACTTCTATTAGGTGAGATTACCAGAAGGTTGGGATTGTCAGCACAGTGATTAAGGCAGAATAGAATCTCCTTACCAAGGGGCTAGTTTGTAGATCGGTATTGTCATGGATGCAGGATAAGGCTAGGAAGCGTAATGTGCTCTGCCAATCCAAGTCCTCTGCAGGGTATCAGGCAGGGAAGCTTAGGAGACACTCCCAAGGGCCTAGAGCAGAGTTGTTATCACTAGATGGCCCCCTTGTCTTGCTAGGTCTCCTCTGCTGCTCTGCTTGTCTTACTGTGCTCTGGTCTGCAGGTGGCAGAAGAAGAATATCTCATCCAGGAGCTCCGCAAAATCGAAACCAGGAAGAAAGAAAGAGAAAAGAGAACCCAGGACCTGCAGAAACTCATCACAGCTGCTGATACCACCACGGAGCAGAGACGTGCAGAGCGCAAGGCTCCTAAGAAGAAGCTGCCACAGAAGAAGGAGACAGAGAAACCTGTAAACACTTTTTACCTTTGTGCTCTGCCTGGGTACTGTTTATTTCCTCCAGCAGTTCTACCAGGATCAGGCTCTCAGCTTCTCCTGGGGAGAGAATAGCTGCTGGCTGCCTTCTGGGAAATGTTTCCTGTTCGTTTTTTTTTTTTTTTTTTTAAAGGCAGAATGGTCTGTGACAATGCACACACAGCTTTTAGTCTCCCCTGGTGTGCTGTTTGCCCTCCTCTCATTTGATAACTGCTAGTTTAAGTCCCATTTTCCTTCCCCCCACTGAAAAATGGGATGAAGCAGTGCCCAGCCAGTCAGCAACCACTTGTGCCTCATGGCAGAGAAGCATCTGTCTCCCTATGTCTCCCAAGGGTATTCTGTTATTGTACAGGTTTCTCTCACAGACTCATTGCCTTTCATCATCTTTTTCTAGTCCAGGCTTCCCTTTCCCTTCTCACTACGGGTCACAGCATCATCTCCCCTAGATTGGTACGTGTGCCTCTCCTGAGCCTCTGCTGTAATCAGAGTGGCCTTGGGGCACTCCTGTATTAGTTGGGGGATGTTACTTTTCATTGCTTCCTGAGCCAAGCTAAAGTATAAGGAACCCTAAACAGAGGTTTCCATTTGCATTTGATGGTACCTCAACTTCATTTCCTGGAAAAAGAGGACAATATGGGTTGAACTAAATTCAGCACCTTCAGTAGGAAAGGGCTGTTACAGAATCTCAGCTCTTCCCAGCTAGTCCCTAGGAATTCCTGTCCTTCCACATTGTGAGCACAGAGCATGTGTATCCTCATCTTCCCAAAGGGTCTGTGCAGAGAGAGGAGAGAAGCAGTGAACACTAGACAGTTATTGCTTGATGAAGTGTGCCCATTAGATGCCACTACTTTAAAACTTTTTTTCTTTTTTTCCCCAAGCAATAAGCATAGTGGTACTAGGGACCTTCTGCTTCTAGCATTAATTCCCTTGAGGCTGATCTGGTAAAGCCAACTCACTGCTAGTGCATCCTGCTGTAAAGAAAACAGCTTGTCAGTGTTTATGAAAAGGACAGTGATGGAGAATGGGACTGGAAAGATGCTGAGGATGCCCAGGTAAAGGAGTCCAGCCCTAAATGTTGCCTGTGGCCTGGTGCCTGTCTCAGGCACGTAATGGATAGGCACGCCAGGCTGGGCAGAGAAGCAGTTTCTGTTGTTGCACTAGCATCATTTCAACCATGACAGAGTCCATTAGGAGTCAATTACCAACTATAGCCAGGAAATGTTAAGAAAAAAATTGCATTTTAACTAAGAATTTGAATCGGGAGCTGCATCAGCATCCTTTCAACAAAGGAAAATCATTTACCAAAGAGTCAATTGAGGTTGAAGCGTTTACAGCATGTACAGGCACGCAAGGCAAAAGAACCCATTTAATTGCTTATGCACTGAGTGCAGTCAGAGTTGGCTCAGCTGAGCCAGAGATCTTGATTTACCCTCAGCCCTTGTATCAAGGTGTTCAGCAACAGGCTCGGAAGGGAAAAGTTTGGGATGTCTGAGATGAAGCCTTCCTGCACAGGAAGCAGAGAGGATATTTTTTTTATTACCCCAGAGAATTTGGGGGATTTGGGATGTCTCTTCCTTTTGGAAAGATATGTGACTGAGCCTGTGTTTTGCAGAGATTGTGGCCCCTCATAAATTGAATCATGAATACTACTGGCCCATATAGGGGCACCAACACCGTTCAGGCAAAGGGCCATGCAGATAGCCCCAGTGTACCAACGTGCTGCCATTCTGGTGACTTGATTCTGCATGTGGTGCATTTTGAGAATGGTGAGGGGGAGAGATTGCTTCAGTACAGCATTGTGGGCAATAAAATTCCATGGTTTGGAAAAAGTCAACACCGTAACTAGTGTTTTGACAGGTATATTCCTAGTAGCTCTCTCTCCCTTGCTCTTTTTTTTCCAGTTTCATTAGTGGTTTAATCATTTAAAAGTATGCTCACTATGTCCTTTGCTCAGCAGCACAGATTTCTAAGGGGTTGTTTTTTCTTTTTTCCATTTAATTCCAGTGCTACTGGATGCTCTGCTTTTTCACAGGAACAGCATTAGACGTCTTGCCTTTCTATATCTCTATGCTTAAAATGTGAAGTGAGGAAGAAAGAAAACTGTCTAATGAATGGACAAATGACTAAATGTGTATAAATAGCAGGCCTCCCTGGAGGGGAGCAGTCCTTAGGATCTGTACGTCCTCGTTAGTGGGCTCGTATCTGTGCAGATCAGAGGTTTCTCAGCTCATTCCTTAGAGGGCTTTCAGTGGAAAGCATAGATTTAGGGAAGTATTGGGCTGTTTTGATCACTGAACTGGGCCCAAGTTAGAGAAGGACAATTCTGTGCAAATGTGCATGTGTTAGGATTAAGACCTATGCTTCTGTGGATCAGTGCAAGGGTCTGTGGAGAGCAGTGCATTTAAAAACAAAAAGAAGAAAATAAAAGGCTTGAGCTCTCCAAAGATACTTGAACTACAGTATTTTTCTCAATGGGTTTGTTTGGGCTTTTCCTCTTTTGTCGGCTCTTGACATGTGGCCATGGCAGGTGGTTCTCTGTCACAGGAAACAGCTTCCCCTTCATACAGTGTCTGTATCCAATCTTGTGTTTCCTCCATTAACACATCCTGTTTCGATCTCTTTCAGGCTGTTCCTGAGACTGCTGGCATCAAGTTTCCTGACTTCAAATCTGCAGGTGTCACGCTACGGAGCCAGAGGGTAGGCTGTTCTCCTGGGCCCTTGGGACCTCTGTTAATATCTTTGCCTGCCTGCCTGCCTGTCTGTCTCCTTGTCCATTTGCCTTTTATAGTTAAAAGTCAAGATCTTGCCTCTAAAATAAGAAAGGAATTCCATAAATGTGGAGACTCAGAAGCAGGGAATGTTGGCTCTGTGAAAGCCAGCTCATCGCCTTGCACAGTGGCACCTGGACCTGCTGATGTTTGTTATTCTTGTGCCCACTGTGCTGCTAGACACACATGACAGGCCCAAGTAGAGCTGTCTAGGTCAGACAGAGCTTGCAGCTGAATGTAATAGGCCTCCTAGAGCTTGTGTGTTAATAGATCAGAAGGTGCCTTTAAGAACTGGATGTTCAGGTTGTGACTTGAAAAAGAGACAGACATAAATGCATACAATTTTCAGCCTTCATCTTTCCATTATCTAACTTCAGAAAATATTTTGGGGGAAAAATCCCCCGCTCTCCTTTTCCTTTTATTCTTTCTGTCGTACATACACCTCAGAGAAATGAACTTTCTTGCTGTTTTATCTGCAAGGCTTGAGGTCTGTCTCTTAGCGACAGGTTTTGGGATACTGAGTCAGTTAAATCTGCCTGCCTGGCTGAATGTTTTTAGAGGGGCTTTGGCAGTAAAATCCTGTTTGCCCAGTACAAATGCATTTTTTTTTTTCTGGCCAAATAACGTAACCCTTTACCACAGTTGCTTTATCACAGCAATGGTGGATGAGTAGGTTTCTTACCATGCAACCTCACTTGTCAAACTAATTTTCTAGATCGTTTTTAAAGATTTTTTTTTTTTCTTTTTTTTAAGTGGGGATGTTCTTTTCATGTCAGGATAGTTCCAGATCTTGTTGGGAATGCTCCAGGGCTGTTATGTGATGGGTTGACATAGGTGCTTGTACATTAGAGGCCGAATCCCTCAGCAAGCTGGGGCCCCCTGCGTTGAGCAAGTGCAACCGTTGGCAATTTACCTGTGTGAGCAAGAGGTAAAGTGCTGGGCAAGACTGCAGTGAATGTCTTGAGATTTATGGAGACGTGGCAGATGTGCTCTCCAGCACTAAGATAAATAGAGTAATTTATGGAGATTGATTTGGTTTTGAAAACTAGTAAGTGATGGTTGATCTTTCCTATTTTTCCCTCCCCTGAAAGAGAAGCTGAGCAATAACCTGTCCATAATGGAACCACGTGGCAAAGCCCGCAGCCTCTTTGCCTGCCAGACAGGCTAATTCAGCTTCCAGCCTTTGCAGAGAATGGTGCTATGTCTGCTTCTGCCTGTCTCTCTTTAACGCTTATGAAAAGGAGCAGTAAGCTGAGGGTAGGGCAACTTGAATCATCAACTTTCAGCCTGCAGTATCCAAGCTACTGAGATGATTTAGAGCTACTTTCTATGCTCTGCTTGAAACTTTTAAGGAGATCAACATTGTTAATTGGAAATGCTAGTGATCTGCAGATTACAAAAGGTTGCAAATCACTGATCTAGATGAGAAAACTGCACTTTATTGGTTGGGAGTCAATTTTAGCAAACTGAATTCACTTGTGGCCTTTAGTCATCCCGCTTCCTTTTTCAAGTCTTTCCTGCCCTTAAAAAGGAGCTAATAGACTCCTTTGCTTCACGTATGGGTAATGGGAGAGTTAATTACGTGAGGTCAGTAAAAGCCTTTTGAACTGGTGAGAGATGCTGAAGTGCTAAGTGGTATAAAGTAGAATTAACAATCTGTGCTAATCTGGGTATTTTACTTCTGTGATTTACATGGCAAATCTTCCCCATACTAGTGATATGGAATTGATAAGGGTAAGAGCTGGCTGTGGCTGGGTAAGGAATTGGTGTGATGTGCTGGAAACTCCTGTATTCTGGCAACATTCAGTGTGAGATGTCTTGCCCTGAGCACATTGGAAAATGATTTCTAAAGGCTTGTGACATCCTACAGTAAGTTCTTTTGCCTGAAGACCTAAAGGGTTCCTCACCTAAAGGCTTCTATTGTCCTCTTTTATTTTGTACTTTACTACCGTGCTTTACGCCTTGGTAGTTAGGTGAAGCTAGATTTTGCACTGAGATCAGGGATTCAGCCTCTGTCATGTGTGAAAAATGCACCATATCATCCCCAGAATGATAGTACTTACTCTTTGATTAGAGGGATTTTTTTTTTTTTTTCCTGAGGATTTACATTTAGTCTGTTCACTTTAGTTAAAATTAATTTACAGAATTAGTCATTGAAGAAAATTAGCAGTCTGTGTTCTGTTTAATTTGTTTCCAGTAGTTTTCATGACAATAGCCCAGGCTTTCTGATTCCCTCTGTAGTTAACTTACAGAAATCTTATGCACAGGGTGAATGCGAAGAGTATTGCCTTTTATTTTTTTTTCCTAGAATTAATGGTCACTTACAGCCATTATTCTTCATAACCGAAAGTTTCTCCTTCAGCAGATGCTGAAGAATAATCTTCTCCAGTGAATTCCACACACTGCCTTTTTTCACAATGGGTTCAGTCTCCTATTGTTCTCCATAGGGCTGTGGCCACAGGCAAAGAAGGCCACAGCCCCTGTGCCCTTGCTCTGCATGGGATTTCCCCTCTGCCTCCCGACTGCACAGACTGCAAGTTTTCCCTAATGGCGATGGGAAGCTGGCCATTATGAGAGGCTTCCTCGTAATTCAAGGCAGTGTATTATTGCCTTGGTGCCACTGAGGACAGTAGGCACTAACAGACGTTTTAGAAGAGAGAAAACCTTTTATGAGTTTCTGGAAAAGGAATTTCACGCTGTTGCCTTTGCTGTTAGTAAAATTGTGTTATGAAAGTAATACAATCAGAACAATGTTATTAATCCTAAGCGTTACTTTGAGAAAACTTCCTGTTATACCAGATCTGCTCAGCTCAGGTGGCAGAAAGCCAAAGAGCCAGAGGAAGTGAGAGATGAGTAGGGAATTTGTAGAGGGAAAGGAGAGGAAGAGACTAAAGGGAAGGCAAGGGGCTACAAGGAAATCTTTGCTGAGAATTGACATGATGAAGGGAAGGAAAATTAGAGCTGTTAAAGTCAAAGCTTTTCCATAACCCAGACAAACTGGCAATACCGCACGTTTGTGATCTAGGCATGGTGTTGCTGAGCTTGTTTTGTACTCACTGCAGTGTTTCTATGCTATGTCATGTTTAGCTTTTAGGTGTAAGTAACTCTGTCATTGACTTTATTATGTTCAGAGTGCTTGGACTGGGATACCTAAAATCTTGTCTGTGTATTTTATCTTAAAGTGCTCATCTGTCTCTCAGCCTTATCTGCGAATATTAACTTATGATTATGTTAGTGCTGCAGCAGTGCTTTTAAAAATGATGGTGGATGGAAAAGGTGGGCAATTGTCCCTATTCCTGCATGTCTGAGGTACAAGTGAGTGTCCCTGCTTTGTTGTTACGGGCTTTGAAGCAAAGGAACTGGAAGAAGATCGACTGAATGATGTCTCATTGGGTAACAAAACAAACTCCGAGAGGAGGAGTTTGCAGAGATCCCAGATCCATAGGATGTGCAGAGGGGATGCTCCAGCTCTGTTCACAGCCAGCCACCTCCCAGAAAAAGTTTCCAGCCAGCAACTGGCTGCCTACTAACCAGGACTCTGCAGACAAATTACCAGTCAGACCAAGTAAAGGAGCAGGGGAAGGAAAACTTTAAGTACAGCTTTAATACCCATTGATTCAAATATTCACCTTCATCAGCTTTTAAATATTTACTAGCCAGCAGAGCATTTTTTTAGCACTGATTAATGAGTTAGAATTTGCTGTGGTTGGGAGGGGAGGATGTGTGAATGTGTGTGTGATTTTTTTTTTTTTTTTTTTTTTTTTTTTTTAAATCTTGAAGTAGGAGCCAAGTGCTTCCTTCAAGCTCCGAGATGAATGACACTCCTAGTGAAGGATGGAGTTGTGTGTATATGTTCAGACATGTTTATTCTTTATATTTGAGCTGATCGGCAATTAAATGGCCAACCACGCTGTCTGTTTATTCTGCATTGGAGGCTCTTGGCTCTGTTCCTTTCCTGTCGTTAATGCAAATCCAGACCTCATCAACTGTGAACATGTGAAACATCTGTCTGTCCTCCTGTGATCAATAGTGTCCCTTCAGAGCATTGGAAGCAGTTATATAAAATACCAGTTATTTTTATTTCGATTTGATGAATTTTATTACTTGGAGCAATTAATAATTTATTTGTTTTGTATTGATTGCGCTCCAAGGCATCTTGGTAAGATCATCTGATAGTGATCAGCACACTCTTATTGGGAAGAAAGTTTATGTTTCCAGGTCTGAAGCTCCCATGGATTAGTTAGCTGAAATGTGCTTGTTGCTTCTGTTAGTAGTTTTTCAGTGTGAAGTTGTAATTTTTTCACTCTAAAAGAGAGGGGGAGAGAGCAATTTCTCTGGGATCCTGACATACCTTGGGACAAAGGTTTGGAGGGCAGGTAGGATCCTTGTTTCTGTGAACAGAAGTTATGAATGAGTGGTGCAGACTGGATTAAATTCGTGTTCTGGCATTGCCATCTATTTCTAATATGAGATTTATTTAGGGCTAAGTGAGTTCAGGTGTGTTTTCTAATGAAACATGTGTCTGCAGAAGATGGAGTGAGATGGAAACATTGTTATGTTTATTTTAAAGAGGACAATAAGGATAAAAAATGCTGAGTGAACTAGAGAAGGGGAATTGATGGTTTTCTTCCTCTGTTCTCTTTAACTGCCCTTCATTTTAATTAAGTTGCTGTAAGGAAATGTTTCTGCCCCCTTCTCTGTGGAACTCTGCTGTAGTGGAGCATCCAGACCTTCATTCTTGATGGTCCACGAGTCGTTGATTGATTTAAGAGGCCTTTGCTCAGTCACCTCCATCTGCCTGTAGTGATGCAGTCTTTCATGTCATTCTTCAGATAATCAGATTATCTGAATTCATGACTAGCATCTTATGTGTTATTTCTTAAATTCTTTCATTAGCTTAATCAATATCATGATCAGAGTGTAATTAATGACTTTCTTTTGAATTTTTGTCACTGTTGTGTGAGTGTAGTTTCAGTTAAATTATTGAAAGAAAAAGACCCTTTTTTTTCTCTAACTTCTTGGGTTTGTGTCAGATACACAGGTTTACACCATGTTTCGTGATGACACTTCCCCTCCTCAGGCCTTCCTTGGAGCACTCCCAAAAGCAAAGCATGCTCTTTGCGTTCCCGATTTGTTTCAGTTAGATTCAACCTAGAGCCTGTAGCTGTCTCAGTGTCTTGCAGTTACCTCTACAGGTCTCAGCTTAGTTCAACTCCTGCAGGAAGAGGCAGTTTTAGGATTTTCTAGGAATCAAAAGATCTCCTGAATCAAAGTACTGCGGTGTCACACTGGTAATGTGCTTTTACTAGATGGTATTTTCTTTTTAAAATGTTCTCTGCATGTTTTTCTCCTACAACACACGTTTTATTGTTTATATTTCTCTACACAGATATTTTCCATAGTCTTTTTTTATATTTGTGTTACCAGAATTGCACTGTATTTACTTAAAACAAAGATTATTTCAGAGAAAGTAAATCTCAAAACTGGTGCATGGCAGCTACGATTGCTCCACTTGCCAGAAGATGACTGTCTTTAGACAGCAGGCAGTCCTGGCAAGGTGTGAGTTCTTCTGGTCTTCTCATGTCTTGTTTCTTGTCATAGCCTGTGTGTCAGATTAGGAAAAAGTGACTCTCTCTCCAGGCCAGCAGCTGTTGCTCATGCAGCTTCCAAGTCATTCTCATTTTAGGCTGCTTGTCCTGGGTTAAAGCAATCTGCACCCCTTTCCTGGGGGCAAATGTGGGAGAGCAAAAAAAACGTGAAGGTTTTGTTACCTGCAAGGGTGAAAATCCATCATGCTGAGGCACTGACACTCCATGGCCTTCGATTCCTTTAGAAAGATTCACTTAGCTTTAGCCCTTGAATTGGTGCTGCAGATGCATTCATGTTTATAGGATCAAGGAGCTGCTACTCTGAAACATGACTGAGGGTTTGTACTTCTCTGGGATCTACTGGTCTCCCTCCTCACTGACTAAACTTTTGTGAGGTATGTTCCTCTAAATGGTAAATCTGGCTTAATTTATGTGGAGAATTTTACTAGTACAAAGTTGTGTCTGACTAGTTCAACTTTAGTTAAAAAAAAATCTGAAATATTTATTTAAGGTAATACAGAAATATTTTCTTCTTAAAGTATTGGTTTATTTAGCACTAAGCCATGTTGATAGAGCAAGCTGTTTTAAATCTTAGTCTAAGGCTGTAAGATGGGACTGGGGGGCACATGTACATGCATTGAGGCAGAGAATATCCATACAATTTCTAACTAATTTCTAATTTTCCAAGTTTTCCATATACCCATTGCAATTACACGTCCACTTTTCATTTTAGCACTTGAGTTCTGAGCAGTTAAGCATTTAAAAATTGCAGAAATATGCACTTTTGTAATGAAAAAGTAATACTCTGCCCAACTCTGCAGAGCTTGGGAGAAATTGAACTTGTCTACTTTCTTTTTTTAATTCCAGAGCTTTCAGGCTAACTTACTGTGGCTCTTTCCTTCCTTGAGTCTTACAACTGTGGACGTGAAGGATCTCTGCTCCTGCAGAGTAGAGCCATGCAGCCAGGGAAAGGTTGACCACCTTTCCCTATTTTAAGCCAGACAGTGTGAAAAAAACATTATTCACTGGAAACTTTATTGCTCTCTCCTCCTCTTGGAAGTTCTCTAAGCAATTCAGGATTCTTAAGGACATCCATGAAGAAGGTGCCTGTTGAGAAACTTTCATGAATTGCTACTGAATTCCTGAAGAAAGCGTTTTTCATTGTCAGTAAGCTGTGTCATAATGCTGAATAGCACTACTGGTTTATAGCTCTACAGATAAAGGTCGGAGGTATGGAGTTCTTGGGAATAATGGTTTTAGGGTAGTCACGTTGTTTAGGGTTAGGGAAAGGTGACTTTGAGGGAAAGATTGTCTCCAAATGGAATAAAAGGGGGTGAAGTGCAGGGTCAGGGAGTGTGAATATGACTGAATAACCGTTGATTAATCATTTAGAGAGATTGTGTTTTGATGAGAATCCAAACAAGAGGCTTCAGTGCCAAAGTGGAATTTTTGGAAAGTCGGAAGTATGAAAATGGAATTTTTGTGAGCAAAGTTGTAAACTGAGAACAGATCATTTAACATTCCACATGTGATTATATCTACATGGTAACATAGCCGAATCTCTCCTCGCATATCCCACAAACCTGTCCCACTCCTAGTGCAGCTCCGGTATCAATCTCTACTTGTTGAACTGTAACACGTAACTGAGCACTGTGTTGCAAGCTCTGCTATTACTTAGACTTCATTTCTCTTCCGAAATACTCTAAATACATTTACCAGTAAGCTTAGAAGTATTATCATAAATCATTAAAACTGGATGACACACAAAGCCAAATGAATTGGGCATGGGAGAGAGGGGGCATATTGTCAATTTTTTCTTATCATGTTTGTTCTTTTAATGAGTTTTGCCAATTAGCAATTAATTTGCAGTAGGTCTCCTAGTCATTAGTGTGAATTAGCAAGGTTTTGTTGGCAGTATGTCTGGACATAAGTAAAGGCACAGAAAATCCCGTGCCATCCAAAAGCTCGAGGGTACTCAGCTGCGAGACCTTCTGTAGAAATCAAAGCAGTCGGTGCTGATGCCCCTTCTCTCTTTTCCTACAATGAAAGTGAGGTGGATGCTGTGTTAATCTATTTAAGCTGGGTAACCGCATTCCTGGTCAGTGCCCTTTTCTCCAGGGGAGAGTAGAGTGTGAAAACACTTATCAGACCAAGTGTTTTAACATGCAGGTAGAGCTGGTGTTTCCCAGAATCAGGCAAAGCTCCTTCCGTCTAGGGAAGCCCTGGTACTGTGCTTCATGATGTTGATTCACACAATTTTCTGTAGGTCTTTATTTATTTTTCTCTTGATACACATAGTTCATGTGTTTAATGCAGGTTGTTTATAGCAAGGACAAAGAATTGCAGTCCTTAAATCAAAAGCGACATTGGTGTAATTATAAGCACAAGCTGGTGTAGCAAAGAGGGCTATAGGGAGAGGTTGTCAAAGGAGAAGAGCATCCAAAATATAGTAACCTCAAAAATCCCAGCTAATCAGTTTTCTGACTAGAGCAATCTGTTTCCCAGGTATTATTATTATATGGAGACTTAAGAGATAATAAATAACAATAATAGTCTGGTATGAGGAAGGAAAGAAAAGGGCAAATGCCATTCACCTCCGATGCTGTGGGTTTCTCACTGGAGCTTTCTGAGGAACATAATTTCCCTCAGCTCCGTGGCAGGCTCAGTCCGTGACCATGCTGAGAAGATGCCAGGAGCTGAGGTGTGAGAAAGGAGACTGCGCTGGGTGTTGTTTCCCCTAGCATAAAGGTTCTGGTGTGCAGAAACTGCATGTTGCAGCATACACTGCTCCTTCTCAAGCCAGAGTGCTGCTCTCTGCACTCTGTGACTGGGACCTTGGTCCCTGCAGAGTTCCTCCTTCCCTCCGAAATGAGGGTGGCTGTTACAGCTCTTACGGCACATGTTTTTGGACTATGCTTGAACCCAAAGATGGGAGTGGGATTTGAGTCCCTGGTCCCACATTTGGGAGCTGAATGAGACCCTGTGTGTGCGCCAACATGTTCTGGTGAGCCTTCTGTACAGCGGAACTGTGCTCTGCTTGATGATGTCCTGCCAGGGTTTTGAAGAGGTAGTTCAGCTTTTGCAAAAGAGCATTCACTTAAAATTTGCAAACAAAGCAAGGCTTGCTAAAATAAGCTTGGGCTTATCTGAATCATACGGGCACCAAGACTTGGCCCTGCAACAAGGCAGCCCAGCTAACGGACCCTAACTAACAGATTATCAGCAGCGTTTGAGTAATAGACTGCTCATTTAGTTTTAATACATTTTGCATAGAGAGCAATCAGCCTTCATCAGTCTTGGAGATGAATTGGCTTAGCCAGCTAAATTCTAAAGATATTAGTCTGACAGTAGCCACATAAATCATAACATTTTCTTAATGATGGTAAAATTAAAATATACTCTTGCTTTGAGAAACCAATGAAGCCTTTCTATTTGCAGGCCAGAACTTCCTGCCTGAATTAAAAGGAAGCTTAATTGATGTGTTCTTAAACTAAGCAAACAGCCCTAGTCCTTCAGAGCATTTCTAGTTTTTCTTTCTTTGTAGTTAGATTAATTTATCCTGCCTGTCTCTGCCCTGTCCTCCAATCTAGAGGAGCATCAGTGAAGACCTTTGCTCTGTGTTTATTTGCTGCCTGGACTCCTATCGAACAAGAGCAGGACACACAATATTACAGTTGAAGGCTTTGCCAGAGCGATCATTTGTATTGCTGCTAGTTCTTTGAGCTACTGAAGGCCTCCTAAGGGGAAAGCTTGTGTGATTCCTGTAACCACCAAGCCAAGATGTTGTTGCTAGGTTAGATGGCATTAGTCCTCCCGACCCGTCCACCTAGCCTAACAGAGCATGATCTCTTCTAGTTTCTTGTCCTTTGATCCTGAATTCAGCCTGAAGTCCAGCATGATTTTCCTAGGTGATGCTTGGCAGAAAGGGATCCTGTCTTTAGCTGGAAAGACTGTAATGTATTTAGGTGCTGGAGAAAGGGTGAAGACAGATTCTTAGGTGCTTGAGTAATCCTGGAAGTATTGTCTGTGTAGAGAGCGTCACTGAGGAGTTGTGACCCCATAATACTGGGCTTTTTTTTTTTTTTTTTTTTTTTTTCTGTCTCCCCTGACTAGATCAGCTTGTACATCTTCTGGCTAACGCACAGCTGTGCCACGTGGTCCAATCTACATGTTCTGCATGGCTTCTTGCAGTGGGGCAGACTAATTCTGTGGACCAACACTTGTTCTCAGGACTATCTTCCTGATGCTGTAGTCTCACCATTCTGTCTCTTGCTAAGCTGTGCTCAGTGCCACTTGTCCTGAGTGCCTGTGCTGCAGAGCTACTACTATGGGAGCCTATTTAGCATGCTTCTACTCAAGTGAAGCCTGTGGTCCAAAGGCTTGACGGAAATCCAAGTACCTGACACCTCTGGCAGCCTCTCCTCTGCTAAAACAATCATTTTGTAGTCAAGTGTAAAGATTCAGTCTCTGAACTATGAAATTCATTGCTGTGCAGAAACCTCAGCACTCCCTGAAGACCCCCAGGGAATAAAGAGGACAGAGGTGGCCTCCTTGCACAAGGACAAGTTTTCTTTTTCCCCACTGCTCCTCTGCAAAAAATAGCAGCTCTCACTGCTCTCCTTTTGCATCCTTTGTGTTGGTTTGATTTCTTACAGATCCTTCCTTAGTAGCCCTTGGAGTCTCTGCTAGTGTCTTTATTGTGCTGGTAATATCTAGTGAAAGGATCGGGTGCTTTATAGATAGTGCTGCAAAGGGCCTTTTCCCCTGGGGTGCTCTGTAGCACCTCTACTCCGGTTCTTGGCCGAAGTGACGCGATGGGGATGGTGGGTTTTTCTAGCAGGTCCTACATTTGGTTTGTGGAGCTGCTGATGGTTTATACTCAGCCATAGCTGAGTTAAGGAAGGGGCTTTCACCATTTTGGTGTGTGCATGTGGCAGTCCTGCCTTCAAGCCAATTAAAAGTTCTAGGTGATATTTGTTGTTGTCATCTCTATATGGCAGGAAGGGAATAAAAAATAGTTCTGCCTTCAGGTCATTTCCAGCCCAGAGGAGCAGCTCATGGGTTCACTTGTCAAAGGCTGGGGCCACTGTTAGGTGCTGGATTCGTCACAGCTACAGGTTGCTCTTCCCTCTTGGCTATGTAAAGGCTGCGGGGCTGCTTCATAGGTTCTCCATAAGGATGGAGCTCCCCAGGTGAGATGTGGGCTCACCTCCCCAGGATCTGGTGTGGACCTCTGGGGTGAGGTGGCTTTTGCTGCTGTGTTGTGAATCATTTCTCCTAGCCTGTCCCCTCGCCTCGCTGAGGAAGGGAAGTGGAAATTGCTTTCATTCGTTCCTGGATGTACCTGCCAGGCTTGGAAACCCCTTCTCCCTGCCATATTGTGCCAGCTGCGTTTGTGCTGCTCGTAAGCTAATAAACGCTTGGTCTGAGCAGCTAGCTCTCCTGCTAGAGCCCAAATGAATGCAGAGGAAGGACCCTGCTAAGTGTATGCATTCTTCCCCTCCTGGCCAGCTCCGATTGCCTTTCATAGCTCACATCTGATGCTTCCTCTCTCACCTAGCCCCTTAGCTCCGATGTAAATGTGTGTTCACACTTCTGCCAGTCAAGTAACTGTGCTCTCTCTGTCTCTCGCCTTTGTTATAAAGCCTGCTCTGTAAATGAATCCCACAGGTCTGGGGCTCAGCGGGTACAAGGAGAAGTGAGTCTGTTAGCGCATGAGTCTAATCAGGCCGGCTCAAGCGAATAAAGTAGGGCAGCGTTGCACATTAGCCACTGTGTAAATGAGCCCTTTGATGGGCTGGGCACCGCGGGAGAGAGTTTGAAGCCAAGAAGAACTTTTGTTGTTAATTCAGTGACACATGGAAACTGTGAAACAGCGTGTCTTGCACACACACGAGAGAGAAAATAAAAGCCCTCACGACCGGGCTTTTCAATGCCTGCCCTCGGACCCAGTCTGAAAACTTTCAGCCCCTGTCTCCTTCTCTTACCACTTGATTTTTTTTCCTTTCTCTCCTTTTCTTTTTTTTGTTCCCCCTGCACTATAAAAAGAAAAGCTCTCTTGCCTTTTGAACTAGACGGCTGTGAGTGAGGGCTATCTCTGAGCTGTGTGGCTCTGTTACCTTTGTGTTCCAGATGAAACTGCCAAGCTCGGTGGGACAGAAGAAGATTAAAGCCCTGGAGCAGATGCTGATGGAACTCGGAGTAGGTGAGTAAAGGGGGCATGCGAGAGAGAAAGAGACACACAGAGCTAGCCTTTGTTCTCGAGATGGGCTATTTTTTCCCCTAGTAATACAGCAAGTTTCTTGAATAACAGTATGTGAATGGTTTTTAAAATATTATGTGTTTAAAAAAAAAAGAAAGAAAAAGAGAGAGGGTAAAAGCCAGAACAAGATGCACAGGGTTTTTTTCCTCCCAGTAGAAAAATGTTTTAAAAGAGCCTTTGTTTCTCTCTTGTTTGGGCCTTTTTAACCATCAAGAGAGGCAGCACAGTATTAGGAAGGCAAATCTCAGCCTTGTCAGGAGAGGTACTTCTGAGCATGTTAGTGACCATGGCACGCACATTGTTCAGGGCTGCCCTGTCTTGCTTTCAAGCTTCATTTCTTCTTAATTTACTGCTCACGGTGGCAAGTCCAAAATGTGCCTGGGACTGTTCATCCCCCCCTTTATGTGTTGCATGCTGTGTGAAAATCTGGAGCATCTCTGCTGAAAGGCAAGTAAACACACATCCCTCACTCTTGAACTCTGGAGTCTTAGCAGGAGAAAGAAGGGTTCACTTAACACGTGCAGTACCCACTTCCAGCTAGAGGGGAAGGAGAGCAGCCCCTGGCCAGGTGTTGCCCTCTGTGCTGTGGATACCCTTGGTAGGTACTACATGCCCCAGCATGCGGTGCCCCTTGATTAGACACTTAATGACTCCTTTCCTCCCCTTTAGTGCAGGGACAATTAAAAAAAAAAATCTTTATTGTTGATTTAGAGGTGATTACTCAGCCTGCTTCCAGAACTAATTTCTGTTAATTGTTGTTAATTTGGGGGCCAAATGGTCTGGCATGGTATGATGCTTCAGAGGTTTTTGTGCAGGTCGGAAGAGCTCCTGTGGCAGGTGAAAGCAGCTAAACCAAGGGGATTTCCTCTCTCCTAGGGACTGTGTAGTCTAGGATTGAAAATAGGTAAGAGATCAGATGTAGGGAGATTAATTAGGTTATAAATGTATCTAGTGAAATGGCAGAATTGATGCTGAAAGAGTGGCAGCTTATCAGGGAAGCCTTGGGAAGGATCTGAGGAAGGATCTGGTCAGTCTGCTAGTGCTTATTTTCCACGAGGGCAGGGAGGGGCTCCCCACTCCTGCTTCACAGAAGGAGCTTGAGAGCTTCCTGTTGCTCCAGCTCTGCAGTGTCTTAGAGTACAGAAGCACACCTTGGCTTTGTGTGGGTGAACACACACAGTGGTGGCAGGAAGAGGCCCTGCAAACAGGGCACGGCTGCTGTATTTTGGGCCAAACACAGAGCTTTATCCTTTTTTTCCCGGCACGTGCAGCTCTTCCTGGTGCTGTGTGTGTGTGATGGAGTGCAGCGGACTGCAGGGCTTGCAGGCACTACAGCCAGCTCAGGTCTGCATTAAAATGTGTAACGCAGCAGCAGAGCAGTTTTCTGCTTCTGCCCTGCTTTGGGAGGAGGGACAAGAGGTGTGAGGGAGCTCAGACCTGTATTGGTGGAAGCACAGGGGACAGCAGGAGGTTTTATGTCCTCTGTAGCAAAATGTGAGGACGTGCTCCAGAGACTGAGTTCACTTCATAGGAGCCCTCTGGAAACAAGGTTCAGGCCTCCTGCTCTGATATGGGTCCTCTACATCCTTCTCTTGCTTCGAGTGCTGGACCGAGCAGGTTCATCCTTAGTCTTTGGCTGAAGCTAAGGAAGCTCTTCAAGGTTCCAGGTCTGCAAGCCCTAGGGATTCTGCTCACTGATTAACTGTGCACTGGGCTCCTGGCATATCTTTGTGGAAATAACTGGGTAGCTAGGACCTTTCTAGGATATGCTGTCCTTGGGCAGCAACTGCGTGCGTTTAACAGGACCTCTTTCCTGCCTAGATCTCAACCCCATGCCCACGGAGGAGATTGTGCAGATGTTCAACGAGCTGCGGAGCGACCTGGTGCTGCTGTATGAGCTCAAGCAGGCCTTTGCCAACTGTGAATATGAGCTGCAGATGTTACGGCACCGATACGAGGCCCTGGCCAAAGCTGGTAGCATTGGCCCTCTGGGTGTGGAAGGCAGCCATCCGGATGGCCAGGCAGGGCTCGGCATCGAGGAGAGCAAGGGAGATTCCAAGGACCAGATCATTGATGTAGTAGGAGCACCACTGACCCCCAACTCGGTGAGAAGGAAGGTTGCGGGGGCAGAACAGGGAGCGCTCAGGTCTCCGACACAGATGCCCTGATGAGCGCTGGGGACGCTGCCCTGCTCTCCCTCCAGGCGCGCGCGTCCCAGGGAGCACAGCACGTCTGTCCCCCCGTGCCCCAGTGCTGCTCTCTGGGCACGTCTCTTGTGCTGGACACTGTTCTCGGTGCTACCGGTGGGGTGAGCAGGGCTTCCTACATCCTGCATGCAGACGGATGGCTTGATGTGGGTGCCACCACAGACCAAAGCGGTGAGGCCGTGGGTGATGCAAGCTGGCAGCAGGCAGGGGCAGTGATGCCAGCGCAGCCACAGGCCTCGGGCGCTTCCCTCCCTCAGCAAAGGGAGGCAAGCAGGGAAAGTCCTGAGCTGATGAGCCATGACCTGCTCGAGTTCCTGGAGTCAAGCAGTAGCCCTACCTGAGGCAGGAGCCGAGGGAAGGAGAGAGATTTGAAGAGCCAAGGGGGTGTTTTTACAGTACCCATCCTTGGAAAGGAAACCTGGACTTCAGGGTGCTGGGGGCTGTCTTCCCCCGTGCGGCCCGTGGCAGCTCCCTGGGCACGCCAGGAGCTCCCCTTGCTGCCTCGGGGAGGCTGGGCGGCCTGCCCCGGCCCTGCCTCGGGCTCAGCCTTGCTGCTGCGCCGGGCCGGGCTGCACTGCCCGCTCAGCGCCCGCCTGCCTGCCCGCCCTGGCACCCGGCGCCTCCCTGCACTGCCCCCCGCAGCCGCGGCACAGAGCCGCACCTCCTAAAACATATAACGTACCGCAGGATCTTGAGAACGCCTCGTCGGTCCACGACAGAGGTGGCACGTTAATCTGGACTTGAGTCATGTCCTGTTCCATGGTGACAATATGGAGTCGTAAGGAAGTGTTCGCTGAGCCAGGTTCCTGTTTGCAAAGGTGTCTGCTGAGTGTGTTCACTGCCTTCCCTCCACCGCGGCCCTGCGCGCGGGCTCCCCTTCCCCAACCGCGCGGGCTCCCCTTCCCCGACCGCGCGGGCTCCTTCCCAGCAGCCGCTCTCTGCCCTGAGATGGGGCTGGGGGGGAAGTGGGCGCCGTGGCGGTGGTGGCTGCAGGAGGAGGCACCCCCTGCTCCGTGTGCTTCCGACCATGTTCTTCCTCCGCACCTCCTCTTGGATTTGGGAACAAAGAGGTGGGCCTGGGCAGCATGGAGAGGGTTAAAGTGACCTGGGCTCTGACATATTTGAAAGAAATATAATCAAGTTAATTCACTGCAAGGCAAATTCAGTACCTAAAGGGCCCCCATGTTAAATACAGCGCTGACCTTTACCGGCTGATTACACAAAGACGACACAATTAGATTAGTCCAAGACAAAAGGTCAAGCACATTCACACTGTGACCATTTTATGCTACCTTGCGAGGGGGGGAAAAATTACATCCCAACTGGAGGGGTATCTGGGAGAGGAGGGGAATGGGGCTGCTCTGCTCTGGCCCAGCCCTTTCCTTGCCTCGTCCCCTTCTCGGCCCTCAGCCGAGAGCAGGGCAAGAGCTGGGCGGGCCGGGCGCCGGCGCAGCCTTCCCGAGGCTGGGCCGAGCGGAGCCTTCTGCCCGGGCGGGGGGCGCTGCCTGCCCGGCCTCCTGCTCCACCAGGCATTGCCAGCGGGAGAAGGGCGGCCTGCGGACGCGGCCAGGAGGGTGCCTGGGCAAGGTGCTGCTGGGTGCACGAGACTGTGCCCGTCCTGCACAGCTCTGCCCCTCAGGTGTCCCAGGATCGTGTTCCTGGCATCATGGGAGCAGGAGGAGGGGAACAGTGCGGGAGCCCATGCAGCAGACCCACATCGGGGGGCTGCCCAGGCTGATTCTGCGTGTGGTGCCCGGTGCCCCGACCCTTTAGCCTGTCGCCCGCCCTCGTGACACGGTGGTCACGGGCAGCCTGGCTGCGGGACGCGCAGCTTCCCTGGGCGATCCTTGCCCTTCGCTGTCCGCCGCTGCTCCCGGCTTCACCCGGCCACCCCAGCCTTGGGCTCCCCACTTGAAGCAGCTCCTTTGCCTCTGAGCTGCCAGGGGCCCTCGGGGGAGCCATTTAATCTCCCCGCCGCCGAGTTAAGTCGAGAATCCCTCTGCGCCGAGTGCTGCCCATCCGTGGCGCTCCACACGTTGCGTTAAGCTTGGATTAGCTCAGTCTCCGAACCAGCTGCTCCTCCGAAGCCAGGTTTGTTTCCTGGGGGGGCATCTTGCTCCAGGTGTCGGAGGGCCGGGGGGCAGAGGCAGCAGTTGCACCGGGAGCCCGGACACCCAAGCCCTGCCCTGGAAGCCGAGCTCCCCTGCGGGAACGGGCGTTACGGAGCAAGGTTGCGCCGGCGGCGCTGGTTGTGGCAGCACCCCCGGGCAGTGCCAGGGGACGGGGACGTGGCCGTGAGCAGCGTGTCTCCAGCGCGCCCCTCGCCCTGGGGTGCCCTGGGGGCCTGGGCAGCGCCCGGTGCCGCGTGGCAGCCCTGGGTGCTGAGCGGCAGCTCCCGGCGCCGTGCGGCCCCTTCACCGGCCTAGGAGAGGCGCCGGTGCTGGCGGGGGC
>VZSV01000099.1:1783695-1801330 GCA_013398735.1 Nothocercus julius
GCCCTGCCCGCCGTGCCCGGCCCGCGGGCTCCGTACGGCGCCGCTCAGCACGGCGAGGCGGGGGGGCGCGGGCCGCGGCTCCGCACTGTGTCAAACAGAAGGACATTTCTTCCTATCTCTCAGCCGCCGCCCCAGGGCACAATCCACCTACATTCAATCTTTACTCCACTACACATGTTTCCTTTCCAGGCTCGGATTATTTTTTATCATCAAATTACCGTGGCGATAAGATGGAGGAGATGCGATAGCGAGCAGCGCGCCCGGCCTCCCTGCGGCCTCCCCGCCTCCCGCCGTCACCCCCAGCCTCCTCGCGCCAACCAGGCGGGGGGTTATTCAAATGTCACCGGCGGGTGAGGAGAACCCCCTGTGGCTGCGCTCGCCGCCTGGCGCCACGCAGCAGATGACAGAGAGCGCCTGGGCACGGACGGGCGGCAGCCGACGCCAACTCCAACACCGGCAGACGCGCCGGGCGCCGCGTTGCGGCTCAGCCGGCACCCCGGCATCGGGCCCCTCCGATGGCGATGCCGCCTGGGGACACCAAGACGCAGGGAGCCCTGTTGCTGAGGCGGCTGGGAAAAGTGGAGCAGCGCCACGAGGCCCTTCCGAGGAGCGTGATGGATCCCCCCATCTCCTTGTTTACTCCAGCCTGCAACAAATGAGCCCCTTCCCGGCTGGGGATAGCTCATCCAGAGGAATGCTCTTTCAGGCTGCTCCCTCTAATCCCTATTAATTTAAATAATGCCCGGCCACTCTTCTCAAACTATTTATTATTTATCAGGTTTGTTTATTTGTAGCTAACAGGTAGCGCTCAGCATGTGTCCCCGGCACGGGGACAGGGGCCGTTCATCACCTCGGCTCCCCCGCCATCCACCATCCGTCAATTACTCCTGCTTCCTTTAATTAGTAATGAGGACTAATATCTCTGCCTGGGATGCTGGCTGGAGTGGAACTTCCCTCCGGTGGAATAACAGCAGCACAAGGGAGGGAATGAAAAACAAAACCGAAAGAAAAGGCTGCTGCTGCTCCAGGATGAGCGGGGTGCCCCCGTCCCCACGCACCCTCCCAGGGTTGTGTTAAAGAGGATTTTGGTCATGGGCAGCCCTCCAAAATCCCTCTGCGCCAGAGGCTTTTGCCCCGGCTGCTGGGCTCTGCGCTGGGGTCGGCAAGGGGAAGCCCAAATTAAATGCCCATTAGAGCCCGTGGCTCGGCCGCCCGGTCCTCGGGAGCTCTGCATCAGAACAGGCCATCCGGAGGCAGCCTAATAGCGAAGGCAGCACATGATATAAATGGAGCCCCTTTGATTTATTGACTGGGAGAAGTTTTTACACGATAGCCCATTAAGACGGACGGCTCTGTTTACAGCCAGGCCATCTAGCTATAGGGACCCTGAACTGGATGGTGTGTTTTGCTATTGCTCTTCAGGCAGACATCTCATTAAGGGGAACAGCATATGGAGCTCTCTGGATCTATACTTCACGAGTCCTGAGGGAGGCTTTTACCATTTTTAATAAGCGGGCAAGGTTAGCAAACCTGCAGCACGGTGACCTCCCTTCCCCGTGCGATGGATCTCCGCGAAACACACAGAGCTGGACGCACCGGGAGCGCACGGGACTCCATAAATCACCTCTTTCCTGCAGGCCAGGAAAACCGGACAGCGAGGATGGGAAGGGGGGTCTGGAGCAGCCTCCTGGGATGGTTGCCTTCCAAAAAGGCCGTCAGCCCGCAGCTCCACCGGGCGTGCTGGGGACAGGCAGCTTCCAGGCCTGGAGCTGTGCGGAGCGGGCCATGCGGGCCGGAGCCTTCCCGCCCCGGCTAGCCGGGCGGCTGGCAGCGCGTGGGCGGCTTAGCTGGCCAAGGTGCCCTAGGGAGAGAGCGTTAACATGAGAGCCGCTCCGCAGGAAAGGTGGCCCGCAGCTGGCTGCAGAGAGGGATTACTGCGTATTCAGTAACACGGCTGGTTGGGAGAACAAGTAATCTCTGGCAAAGACCTCCGGCTCTTCTCCGATCTGATAAAGCCGCGCAGCCTATGGACAAGCTGGCTTCTCCGGGGGCTGCCGAGCGCGATGCCCGTGGGCTGCGGCTGCCAGGGCTGGCAGCTGGAGGAGGAGGAGCCGGGAGGAAGGCTCTGCAGGGCAGGGCACAGGAGGGGAGCAGCCCAAGCAAGGGGAGGACACTTGCTTGCCCAGGACACTGCTGTGCCTTCTCTTCCCTCCGCAGCTTTCACATGGGGATGACTCTGCTTGAACTCATGGATATGGACAAACCCTTTGGCACTTCCAGCCTCCGTGCGCAGGAGCACTGCTGGCTTTGGAAAACCCTCCAGGTATCCAAGGGATATGACGGGAAGTTGGCCAAACTGGATATGGCCATGGGGCACTAGGGTATCCAGGGAGCTTTCCAAAGCAAAAGGGCTTCTGCAGTGTTTAGGTGCCCCACTCGTGGCACCACTTGCACACCCAGGGATGGCACAGACACACCGTCTCAGGACAGCAGGTAGCACGTGCTCACGTGCAGAGATCCCACCGCTCTTACATCTTGCTTGGGTCGAGGTACCCGTCTGGGTATGCAGCTCCAACGCATCCCTGCCTTGCCCACACCCATTCCGCATGGATGCGGCCACCTTTCCTGTCCATGCACAGATCCCAGGCATGCTCCTTCTGCCCTGAAAGGAAGGCTGTGCCAGGTGCTAGATGCCACCTGCGGCACCACACTGCTCAGATAGGCTGGTGGTGCAAACACGGGCACAGCCACCAAAAGACAGGTGGGGCTTTCAAAATTTATCAGGGTTTTAGACACACAATGTCTTCACTGCAATAGCAAACCTGGTTCTTGGCTCACCAGGCAGCTCGAAAATCTGTTTTTTACTCCCGTGGTTCCACTTGAGCACTATAGCTATCGGTGATCACTAGTGTTCAATCTAAGCCCCATATTCTGTGGACATTTAACTTACACTGCAAAAATTCACACCATGAAAAAAACTAACAGAAAAGCAGGAGCCTGCAAAGATGAATGTTCCCCTTAGAAAAGTCTGCTTAGGTCTTGCTGAGAAAGAGAGAAGGGAAAGAAAGCCAGCCAGCCAGACTGCGTGGCATATTTGGGTCTCTTTCTGGCAATTCTCTCACAAACAGTCTGAGCATCTTTGAAATGAAATTTTGTAGGCGATTAGCTCACAATGTGAACTTAATTGCTTTTGGTATTTAAAAAAACCCATTAAATTAAATGGCCGAGATATTGAGGCTTAAGCAATGGCTGCCTCCTATGCACAGTAACTACCAGGCTCATTACTGGGATGCCAATTCCCCCGGCAGAAGCTACAGAGCCGTGCGACGTGACCGGGGCTGCTCTAACGCCCCTCTCCCAGCTCACCGCCCGGGATGCGGAGCTGATCCCGGCTTCTCGGCCTCGTACAGAGCAGATGCCACAGGCAGCCACTGCCAAAGGACCCTGCAAGGTCTGGACCTTGCCAGAAGAGGCACCATGGCACCTTGGGCAAACACTCGGGAACAACACTTAAATGGGACACACACTCACAGGTATGCAATGAGACAAGCTGGACATGAGACAATGCAGAATGAGACAAGCTGGAAATGCCTGGGGACACCATTTGGGGGGTACTGGGGCCAGTATTTGCACATGTGCAAGAATAACCCCATCAAGAGCAGAAGCAGGAGAGCTCAGGGTGAGGCCGGCCTGGAGCCCAACCACATGCTGAACTCTTACTTCCCCAGAGCATCCTGTCTTGGCCCAGATGCACCCAATCCTGCGTGTTCAATATGCCTGGACTGCTCTGACGTGAGGGACAGGACACCAAGGACACTGGAAGGGTCGAGCTGCTCTGCTACAGCTGTGACCCAGCTGCCAGGTAGCGGTTTCTTGCTGGTCCTGGACCCCCACTTTCCCGGCTCTCCACATTTCTGGTTATCTGCTGGGGCCACTGACCCCTCTGCTTGGGCAGCAACTGCACTGCCCACACTTGGAGAGCCCTGGGTGCTCTGCACAGCAGTGAGTGACACCCAGAGGGATTAAGTGACTCTAAACGTGAGCTCATTTGGTGCCATTTTCCACAGGGACAGCAGCAAAGCTGGCATCTTGCACTTCTTTAATCCAACACTGAGCAGAGGAAGTCTCCTCCACTAAACAGCTAGCAGCATGAGCCACTAAGGGAGCAGTGCCCCGCT
This sequence comes from Nothocercus julius, assembly GCA_013398735.1. Lineage (NCBI taxonomy): Eukaryota > Metazoa > Chordata > Aves > Tinamiformes > Tinamidae > Nothocercus > Nothocercus julius. Next base: position 1,787,874 of record VZSV01000099.1, read on the forward strand.
TTGCATTTAGCACTGTAATACAATAGAGTGGCAAATGGTAGTGCTTTCACCTTACTTTACTTGTTTGTTTAAATTATTTACACTCCTCAGATGCAAGATTGCTCTCCAAAAAGAGCATCCTTTTGGCTGCTGCAGCTTTAAAATGACTTGCATCCATCACTCAATCGCTTTCAGGTCAAACACACGCTCCTGACTTAATGACCACATTTCCGCAGCAACAAATCTGTCACTGCTGTTTGTTTAAAGCCAACAATCTGTAGGAGCACTGTGTGCAAGGATTGAATTAACTCAGCATCTGAATGACTGCAGTGCCAGATCATTCAAATTGCACCTTTCCCTAAGATCTTCTAGCAATGTTAATTAATGTTCCTGGTGTGCCGTGCAACATGCTGCAATGCACAGGGCTGCCGGAGAGAGCAAAGCAGCTCCTTGCAGGCCTGGGGTTTCTGGCTGCCCCAGCCCCAGGGACCTGGGTGTCCTTGTCGGAAAATAAGGGCTGGTGGCTCCCCCATGCTCTCTGGCCATCTGACACAGCCTGCCCTGATTTTCCTGAAGTACAGTGACTCAGCTGGGATACTCTATCCTGGAAATCTGATTCATTCATTCTTTTTTTTTTTTTTCTTCCAGGAAATTCCATCCCAAACTGTAAATTCATTTCCATGAACAAGAATTAAAAATATGTTGGTATTTCCCTCCAATTCCAGCCACCTGTTGCTTGTTTTTTTTTTTTTTTTTTTTTTTGGGGGGGGCACGTGCTTTGGAACAAAGCTTTGCAATCTCCTGGGAAGGTGACTTTGCGGCCAGGGAGCCTTTTGGATTTCCCATCAGAATTTCCCCAGCTTTGGGTGAAGTGGCCCTGCCTGCAGCCCTGTGTCAGCCCCATCAGTCCAAGTTGCTGCAACACTGCTGGTACCTAGTGCAAGCACCTGAGCGGGGACGAGGCTCTTGGAATGCTCAATGACTTCCCCAGGAAGCACGAGGGAGGAAACTGCTTCACTGCACTACTGCGTGAACAAGAGCCGGGGCAGGAGACAGGCAAAGCAGGAGGAAACTGTGATGGGAAGACACGCTGGTGCCTGGGAGAGGGGGGGCAGAAGAACCAGAGTAAAGGGGGAAGGGTCCAGGACAAGGAAATGAGGACAAACAGCTGGGAAGCAGCCTGGGAGGGAGACTGAGCCTGGTGAGAAGCGCAGAGGAGGAAGGAGCTACTGGGATTTGATTCAACTCCCAAAACACACAGCCTTGCAGCTGCCATCCAGATCCTGCAGCTACTCCAGCCCTTGCCTGCTGGCAACGTCCTCGGCCCAGGCCCCGAGCCCCGAGCGGCCATGGCTCCGTTTGTCCAGAGCAGCAGCAGGAATCACATTCCTGTGGAGCAGAAGCAGGGTCTGGCACGGGGTCCTAACACCGGGACTTACAAATCCCCCACACCTCACCTCAGCTCACCGCAATTAACTGGGGCACTTCTCTAATCTCTACCTGTCATTGATTTCAGTTCAGCTCCAATTTTCTTCTTTGACCTTCTCTCCTCCAGATCCTGCTCTCAAACAGAACACAAATCCTCAAACATCCCATTCATTTTACTCTGAAAAATTCCAGCATGGCCCAGTTACAGGCTGGGGACTGTGATGAACGATGCCTGTTTGGGCATATCTACTTATGCATAGAGGAGCTCCCCAGCGCACACTCACCCCGGTTCCAGCCCAGACAGGGAAGCCCTGATGCTCTGATACCATCTAATCCATCCATTTTGCTCCTTTCAAGGTGCTCTCTCATGCCCCTTGGTTGGAATTTTTTTAACCTGTCCCAGTTCCTTAGACTGGAAATGACTGCTGGAAGGGAAGCGCCCCAGGATGCCCCTGCACGTGGCGAGTGACAATGTGCCCCTCACAGAGCTGTGCTACTGAAGACTTCGGGGTGGTTGGGTTCATGCAGCTGCTGCCCAGCGTGGTCTTGCTCTGATAGACACTGCTTCCTCCACCCAGAGATCCTCGCCAGCAAGGCAGCCAAACTCCTTTCCTCTGGTCTGACTGGACCTGGATTTCAGCTGCAGGGATTTGCATTTGGCATCAGCCCATCTGAAGGGATTTTCTTCCACTCATCTAAATACTGATTCTCCTGTGCTGAGTCTCTACTGCTGTGTGCACTGAGGTGCTCCAAAGGCAAGTTGAGGGAGATGAGCTGGGCATCTCCAGGTGAAGGTTGCTCCTTCTGTGTGTCCATATGCCCATGGATTCGTGGACACCCAGTATCTTTAAAGGCAACTTAAATAAAAACTTCTGGAGAAGGAGGAAAAAAATGCACTGCATGTTATCATGAGCTATCGTGTGCTCTTCCAAACACCACAGCAGGCCATACTCCTGAGCACAACCCCCTTAGAGCATTGCCTTTCCTCACGCACAGCCCTACGGGTGGCAGAAGGACCGTGAGTGCCTACCCCTAGGCACCCTGCCTGCCTACCACATCTGGGCACAAATGCCCCCTTCTCCATGCCATGATCTGCAAGGGGAGCCAGCCATTCGGAAGCAGTTAAGGTCAGGCTGCAATATGCTAGGGCAATCAAGTAGGAGAAGAATGGGTCATAGGAGGCACCTGGGAGGTGTCCCCTGGTGAAAAACACCACCGGGGGACAGTTCTTATGGGAGTCCTGGATGGCAATGGCATCATCCCTCAATGACCATCCCTTCCTGGCACCCTAAAACGGTGGGGAACCAGCAAAGCTCTTTCCTCAAGGAAGCATGGATGCCAGAATTTCAGCCCTCACAGGGCCCTTCTTTCTCTGGCAGCAATTCACTATGTAAAGAGGCTGAATATTTATAATTATGCTCAAAGTGGCCACTTTGAAAATCTATATGTCTCTAGGCTCTCTGTACATCATGATGTCAAGCCTGTGAATGGAGGCATCCATCAAACGCCTCACGTCGCAGACCTTGGAGCTGTGATAAACACTCCGGAAATGCTCACTGAACCCCGTACCCCAGCGCTGCCTTCTGGGGAAGACACGTGGTCCTTGGAGGGTCCCCTCCATCATCCCCTGACGAGGACCTCCGTGAGGGGCACCTCTGGGCACTCAACCCTCCCATCTCCTGAGCTTTACCGACCAAAACTAGCTCAGAGCAGAGAGGCAGGCTCAATCCCCAGGGAAACTGAGGCACGGAGCTGGAGCTTGGACCTCTCTCCAAGCATGGAGCATGGAACTTGGACCTCTCTCCAAGCCACGTCCAAGAGCAGAGCTGTCCCCAAAGGCACGCTCCAGCCACGCCACCATGCCCACCCATGCTTGTGGGGGGTTCATATTGCACCTCTCTGTGTGCAGGCATGATGAGGGGCTTCACGTCACCTTCCTGAGGGTTGGGGCTGTGCCCACTCGCAGCAGGACAGGCGCCCTGCTGGCGAGATGCCCATGGAAGAGCAGGAATGCTGCTCTCCACTGACAGCAGGGAGGGAGGACACACCAGGCTTCACTACCACTTTGCCCAGGCTGTTCTTAAAAATTTATTACTCTGTTGCAACATGAAAAATAAGACAGAGAAGTAATCATTAGTATAACTATAACTCCCCGTGCAATAGTCCCACTTGTAAATTGAGATTTATGATTGCAGCTGCCGATATTTTAGAGGCCGGTGCAGGCGGTGGTGGCAGTAGAGCCCAGCTACGCGCTGCCCCGCCGCAGTTACAGTTTATCACAATCTGCAGAGATTATTGCAATGAATAATACACAACAGGCTGGCAGTGAAGAACTATTCCCGACCAAACGCTTCTGTAAACAACTGAATAAATAATATTGCTCAGCCCCTCTTTAGAGCCCTCGGAGGCTCAGGGATATCTCTCATTACTCAGCACAAGAGGCAGCGGAGGGCTCAGAGGTGCCACAGGGGAGGGCGATGGTGACTCTGGGCATGTTCTGGACATCACAGGGACTGGCATTTCCCACACAGACAGCTCTCAGTGCTGCTTTCTGGCAGAAACGGAAGCTGAGACACACAAAGACGCCTTCATAGTCCCACAGTGACTCTGTGTGCAAAGACGGGTAACGAAGACACCTCCTTGGTGTCCCCACGCAGTGCTAGAACAACGTGCTGGGACAGAGCGCTGCGAGCTGAGGCAGGTTGCCAGCCCCGACAGCCAAAGGCACATGCACACAGGTATTGCTGTCCTCTCTTCTGCTTGGCAAAGCATTTTCTAGCTGCTGATATTACCCCAGGACCCGCGGGTGGGTTCGCAGCAGGTAAAGAGCAGATTCCTCAGCAGGGGCAGCCAGCGGGGACAGGTCTGCCCGGAGGCGGCTGGCCCATGTCTGCAGCAGACACCAGGCATTGGACAGAGGGCACCGCGAGCCGGGCTCCGTGCACTCCTTTAAATGTCAGTAAGTAATGGAACATGATCAGGCTTGTGTGCCAACAGCTGCAGAAAGGGCATTTCTTACACAGCTTGAAAGGATAAAGTTCAGTTCCAGAACACCCTGGATTCCCCCAGCTGCCATGAGCTCTGGGTCTCACTGCGCCGAGGGACAGAGGCCAGCAAGGTGTTCCGGGAGGGCCTACCCAGCCAGGGTTAGAAACCACCACTGGAGCAGCTCCTGGACATTTCAGGGATAACACAAGATGCTCTCCAAGAGCCTGGCACCCACGGGCACTTTCCACTGTGGGAGAGCCCTCTTGGCCGCCAGCCCCTGCCCGGCCACCCCGCAGCAGGCAGTGTCCCCTCTGCCCGCCAGCCCCTCCACTCCAGAGCCAGCTCGCGGAGACGTCCCGGTCCCTGAAGGCCACCAGCTCTCCCTGCACGGCCTCTGCGGATGGGGCCTGCCCACAGCTGAGGAAGGCGAGAGAAGCAAAGCAGAGAAGTTTGCATTCCTGTGCTGGCTGCTCTAGCAGCAACTCTGCGCGCGCAGGAATCGGCTCCAATTAATCCCCTCTCAGCTTGGCCCGCCCGCTTCATTACCTCCCCTTGATGAGAACCATCAGTGGGGCCTGTATGATTTTGCTAATTAGCCTCACTTCGTTTATCATTTCCATTTTCTCCCAGAGACGCTTGGCTTGCTGGGCGACAGCTTCATCTCCCGCTGAAACAATGCGGCCCCTTCTGTGCCTGTCTCACTTAGCGCTGTCACCGCAGCCATTATGAAATTGGGGTTTCATTTACACACTAATTAAACATTACAGCTTGTTCACAATTACAACATGGGGATGAGGAGGTAACTAATTACTTAAGAAATGAGCTAACATTTATCTCCAATTCCTCCCCCCCCCCGGCCCGCTGCCCTCCTCTCCAATCAAGACTAGAAATTGTTGTTCAACAGCGACAGCGCAGCGGGCGCTGCCCGCTCCGCATGCAGCAGCCCCTCCGCAGGGAGACCCTGGCCCGGGCACCATCAATCAACCCCTCCTTGCGGCCAAGATGACGGGGGACCAGGGCGACGGCTGTCGTGGCGAGCGGTGTGGCGCCCAGCCAAGTCACAGGACAGGGCACGGCGCTAGGAGCACCCATCCGGGCTGGCTTGGCATGGAGCATTGCCAGGGCACCGGAAAGCTGCCTTGGGAAAACACCATTCCTGGTGTCTGGCTCCAGGTGGCCCCAGGCTCCCAGGGAGGACAGGGCTCAGCCAGGCAAGCTCTGCTCTCCACCATGGCATCCTTGGGAAAGACCAGGCCGTGGGACAGCCCGGCCGCAGCAGGAGCAGAGCCTGGAGTGCGGGATGTTCCCAGGCCTCACTGCCAGTACCCAGGAGCTCCGGAGGTTAGAGACTGAGCTCTTCACCATCCTCCCCCATGCAGCCAGTGACGACCACAGCTCGTCCCTAAAGCAAACAAAGCCAGAAGGAGCTTCCCGGCTGGCCAAGAAACCAGGCAATGCTCTAGAGACAGGCTGAACAGTAGCTGGACACATCCCTGCGTCTTTCCACAGGAATTTTCCCTCCCAGGCTCTCCGAGGATGGCTGGGGGTGTATTTCCTTCCCAAGTAACTAAACATGACCACAGAGTCGATTCTGCTCCTGATCAAAGCGTGCGAGAGAGGACCCGGGCTGGGGCTGGGGTTAAAACTTGGCTCTGCACACACGCTGATGGAGACCAGAGTGTCCCCACACTGATGGGCAACTCATCTTGAAAAGATATTTTCTTCAGGGAGGAATTAACATTTAAAAATGAGACCTATTAGAGTAAATAAAGGAGGCTGTCACTCGGATCAGAAGGCAACCCGAAGTGTGGGCTTGGGATACAAATCCGATTAGGGAGACAGGCCTTTTAGGGTAGGCAAAGCTGCAGGCAGGGGCACCTTCCTGCACTGCCCAGGGCTGGTGCGGGCATGGAGGGCATCTGGATCTGGACAAGCAAGGCCAGGAACAGTGCAGGAGGACGGAGGGTGCAAACAGGATGCGCCTGCAGCCTCAGGCGGGTGAGGAGAAAGGGGAGCAGAGCTGGGTGCTGGCGGCCTGGACCGTCTGGGGACAGCAGCTGGGCTGCGTGTTCGTCTGCGAGCCAGCACGACAGGCTGGGGTGACGCAGGCTGCACCAGGGCCATGCTTGGCCACTCCTGCAGGCGCTGCGAAGAAGCGGTGCTTTTGCAGGTCTTCTGAAACACACAGTCCCCCCACAAACAGTCTCAAGCAGTGGAAACGCTCTCAGAAAAATACTTGTTCAGCACCAGGCAATTAGGGTTCTTTTGCAACTCTTAACCCATGATTTTGAGACAAAGAATTTGGCCTTGGCATAATTTGAACTGCTAATTGCTTTCCTGATCTGCAGTCAGAGAACTGAGCTGGAGTCAGTGCACAAAAAAAAAATCACCTTCCCTGAGCAGGAGAAAATTCAGAGCCGCTCTCCGGGGGGAAGGGGACGCTCCTTCTTTTTCCCCTCAAGCAGCTTAAAAAATAATGATCAGGAAACAGTTAAGCGAAAAGGGGGGTGAAACGGTGGCTTAAAAAAATAATAAAAAACTCACACCACTTTATAATAATAGTAACAACTCATTCCCATAGTTTTTATCCTTCCTGTCTTTAGCCCACAAAAAAAAAAAAAAAAAAAAAAAGAAAAAAAAAAGAAACCCAGAGCTAAACTACTGACACTGGCTGGGAGCTTAGAACTGCCGCATCAAACAGAGCCCTTGAATCTCCTGAACATAATTGTGCTGCCCTCTAACCTCAACCTTCAATCAGTGCAGTTTAACTATCTCATTTTAGCCTACAGGACACACCCCTCTGCTAACTAGCAGCCATATTCTTCTCATTAGGAGACTGCTCTGTACCGAAGCATGGAGGCAAATCCGTTGTCTCTCTTTTTCTCTCCCTCTCTGCCTCTCTCCGTTGTTATATATATACTTCTGGAGGGGGAGAACATGGGCAGAGGGCTTTGCGGGTGCTGAAGATGGCTCAGCTGCCAAACTCCTAGTCCCCCGGGCACGAAAATAGAGCCAAACCAGTTGTTCTCATTTAGCAATAAATCACATGTAAGAGGGCGCGGGAGGTTTTGGCCCCGGTAACGCCGTGCTCCGCGCCAGGCCGGGGCCGAGGGATCCCTCGCAGCACTGCAGCAGGTCCCTTCCCGTGGGGACCAGGCTGAGGGGTAGGGGGCAGGCACAAGGGGACACGCTGCAGGGCTGGCGAGGAGCGACACGGAGCCGGGGCCCTGGCGAGGCTGCAGCAAGGTCTGCACAGAGATGCGGCTCTTGGGCCTCGCTGTCACCTCCGCTCTGCCCTGCATGTCAAGTTGCAGGGCTGTGTGTAATTAACAGCAAGGGTAATTGCATCAGGAAAGCTTACCAGGGGCTGCCACGTGCTCTCCATCACCGGGGAGATCCATCACATCAGGATCAGAGTTTGTTTTTTACCGTACTCAAAGATCAGCTCGGATTCACAGGGGAATGACACAGGACAGTCCTGTGGTCGCAGGACGCAGCAGCTCAGAGCAGCTCAGCTGGCTGGGTCTCTGAGCCACCGCCTGGCCAAAGAGTGATAGGAGCCCTCAGGTCCGCGGCCCCCCGAGACCCGCCGAGCACTGAGGGCCAGGCGTGCCCTGCTCCCCGCCACGCGCAAGAGGCAGCTCGCTCGGAGCAGCACGGGCACTTAGCAGCCCCTGGACCCTCTTCTCCTGTGCCCTGTCCTGCAGGCCTGCACGTCCTGCACAGCGGCACACCCGATCTGGGGGACAGCCCCCCATGCTGCGCCCACAGAGCCTCGTGGCCTGCAAGCAGCAGGCTCGCGGCCAGCAGGTCTCCTCCAAAGACACAGAATTGGTGTATCCTGGGAAAGCTCTCCTGCAGGAACTCAGAAGGACCTTCAGCGCCTGGTTAGGGGTGGTTGCTGTTTTAGAAAAAGAACTCATAATTGGCTTAAAAACTGCAGAATCTGCTCTGTGACCTGCATGATGGAGAGACCCCAAAAGCAATCCCATGGCCCTGCTAGTGCTGGCCTAACTTCACTTCCAGACGTGGAGTCGTTCCTTCAAAGAGCTCTCTGCTACCCAAAATCACTTCCCAGGCAGCACCATTGGGAGCCCAAGCCCAGACATACGTAACCTGTTGCTAGAGCCCCTGAATCCTTACAAAGATTTCCAGGCAGGAAATTCATCCTCCCGACTTGCTCCCTAATGGAGCAGGATGAGACCTTCTCCTGGCACATTCCCCAGCCCCTGCTGCAGGTTCCTGGCTCGGCAGGTAGAGGCAGGACTGACCAGGACACAGGTCTCCAGCCCGGCCCATCCCAGCGACAAGTCACTTGGGAAAATAAAGAGGAGAGAAAGATCCACTCCGATCCCAGCACGATCCCATGCTGGGAACGGGCAGCACTTTAGCCAACAGAGCTCTCCCCTCCTGCCCTCCTCTCCCTTTGCTCTGGGAATTTTCCTCTGTTAGCAACTTGGGAATCACACAAATAGGCATAAGGACAGGCAGGGAGAAACACACGGCCCTGGGCACATCTTGGACAGCTCGGGGCCCATCTTCCTCACCCGGCAGGTCACCCAGGCCTTGTCCCCAGATCCTGTGCTGAGTTATACTGGCTATTAACACACTCCAAGTTCGTTATCTCAAACAGGCCACTCAGGACACGAGGCAGCGATCCTTAAACCAATTAATGCAATGCTTTGATTCCAGGGGAGAATGAAGGAGCCGCCAGCCTGCCTTAAAGAGGGGACTGTCAGCGCGAGAGCAAGGAACGAGTCACGGGTCAGCGCGTAACAGCGCAAAGGTGCCCGTTAGCTCCTTAACAAGCGACGGGGCTGGCGAGCGGCTGCCAGAGCCGGTGCTGTCAGCGCCCTCCTCCGCGTCCTCCCGCGCTCCCCTTGCCCAGCGCTGCTGCCCCCAAAGAGAAGAGGCAACCTGGGCCACAGCACTTACAGCAGGTCCCAGCAGGAACTACACGGCGGGGAGGCTGGGGAAGGAAGAGGCAGCCCTGGGCGAATGCGAAGAGGGCAGCTGTGCCTCGGTGCAGGAGGAAGCCATGGGGCCCATCCTCACGCACATGGCAGAGAGGAGCTGCCCTCGGAATGACATCAGCCAACCACCGGGAAAGGGGACAGGGCGTCGCAGGACACGGAGCACCCGGTGCAAGGCCCAGCGTCACCACCCGCGGCCGGCCGAGCGCGGGGCGTCCTCCTGCCCTCCTCGGTCACTCACCACCACCGAGGCTGCTCCGCCGGGGCTCGGAAAACCACGGCCTTGCAGGGCAGCCCCCACCGACTGCGCTCGCCCGGAGCACAAAAACTTTCTTTTTCTTTCTTTGCTTCCTCTTTTCTTCCACGACAAGTTCTCTGTAAGCCAAGTCTTTCAGGGGAGGTGGAGAGAGTAGGAAGCCAAAGAGAATCATCTTGCTAGTCAAAGCCTTTAACAACTATTTTTAATATCAGGCAGAGGAGCAGGATTTTGAAATGAAACAGCCAGTGCCTCTTTGATGGGTGAGCTACAGATCTTGAAACAAGGTCCATTCCCTCCTCCTTCACTAACTAACAGCCATATTTCTCTCATTAAAGACAATCTGGCCGTATTTTCAAACTTCTTAACAAGGCGATCACCGTAATTTGAGATTTCTATTATCCATGCTCCTATTACAGCATTCTTTTAAGCAGCTGGCTCTTTTTTTTTGCTTTCTTTCCCCGACTTTGTCTCTCCCCTCAAACTGCCATTGGTGGTAATGACGTGCCAGGAAACAAGAGCACCAAGAACCATCTTTTCTTCTTCTTTCTGGTGCTAGGTTGTTGCGGGGGGGGAAAGGACAGAACAAAATATAAAACGAAATGAAGTTTGGTTATCTTTCATCTGGAGTTTGGTTTTTAATCCGCCCGGGAGCGCAAACGAAGCCAAGGTACTGCCTTATCTTTGCTGTCAACCCCCAACCCCATCCCCGCAGCCCTCCAGCTCCGTCCCCTTCCCGAAGGCACCTGGGCACAATCCCCCTCCCTGCCCCATTAGTCCCCTGTGCGGGCCCTGCCGGATGGGTGCAATCTGCATAATATCACGGCGGAGGCTGGCAGATCAACACGGGTCAGGCTCTGACATCTCCAGCACAGTCTATCTCCAAGTGCTAATTTGGACTGCATTGATCTCTCTTTCTGATTTCTTTGTCATTTACGTCTGCAAAGGTTTGACAGGAGATACAGAGACAGACAAGGGGGGAGAAGAAGCAGGGGGGGAAGAAGAGGAGAGAAACAAAGATTGTAGTTACAGATGTCTTTAAAGGGAAGAAAACAGATTAATCCAAGGACTCCTCTGAGGGTCGCAGCTTTGAAACATCCTAATTATCCTATTCTTATGAATTCCTGTACAGAGTTAGAGGGGGGTCTTGCCAGGGAACTCGAGGGAATCAAAACTTGTTAAATAGCGGCGGAGTCGCTCCGGCTGAGCTGCCCCGTCTGCGCCTGCACCTTCTCATTAGGTGGAGCAGGGGAGCCAGGGTGCCTCCTCGCCCAGCCTGCCCTCCGAGCCCCCGCATCGGCTCTCATGAGAGGCAGGAGCTCCGCAGGACTCGGGCAGGAGGCTCCTCCGCAGGCCCTCGCGCTGTCCCACGCGCCTCTGCCTGGCACGGCCGGGACAGCGGCTGCGCTCAGCAAGACGCGGCAGCCCGAGGACGCTCTTCGCCCCGCCAGGCTCCCCTCCACGGCTCCCAGTGCAGCACAGGTCTCAGCGCTCCTCTGGCATCTGCTGGCCACAGCTTCCACGGCTGGGGGTACCAACATCCCACCCCGCTCCTCCCACTCCTGAGCCGGCCTGTGTCCTCCCATCACAGCCCCGTGGGGCTCAACAGCACTCGGGATAACCGCCGGCCTTGGAGAAGACACCTGGAGCAGGAGAGCAGAGGCCTCCCAGGTCCTGAGAGAGGGGCAGCACCAGCGCCCGGCGGATGCTCCGGGCAGGACGGGGGTGCGGGGCTGCAGGCTGGCACTGCGAGCGCTGGTGCTGCCGGGCCTGCGCGCCACCAGCCTCCAGAGAGACCTTTGCGAACACAGGGAGCGCGGCACACGCCTGCACCCGCTGCCCTGAGCGCCAGCCACGTATTCGCAACCAAGGGCTGCATTTCTAACCACATCTCCAGCCGCCTCGCAGAGGGAAACCACGGTGCTTGCCCGGTTTGCACGGCACAGCTGGGAAAGCGAGGGCAGAGCAGAGACCCCGCCGATGTCCATCACCTCGCGAGGCCAGAGCTAATGCGAGGGGAGCAGCCGCAGAGGGAGAGCACCAGAGCAGAACGCGCCTTGCTATCCCCCGAGATGCCAGCGCAGAAGGGCAGCTGAGGGGACGTGCTGCTGTTGTAGAACACCACGTAGTTAAAACACACTTTCCACAGGAGTCCAGGGCAGAGCAGGACAGACAACCCTGGCTCCTAATTGAGACATTCACGTTCATTAACAAGAAACTCATCCCCACCTTACAGGTAACAGGAGATAAGCCACCATTTAGCTCAGTCCGGGACATATCACAGACAGACACCAAGGCACCAAAAGAATCCATGGGGAAATCAAAACGTCACCTGGTGTTTTACATCGCTGCTTCCTACAGAAAAGGCTTTCTAGAAAGTTAATGATCTTCCAAGGCTTCTTAGCTAACAAGCAGCTCGCTGTGTCTGAGCATGCACCACGGTGCATGGGGAGCGCTGCTTTTTACCAGGGCAGAAGAACAAGTGCTAGCAAACCTTTCACCTGTCCTATACAACATGGGTCAAGGCTCTGCTGGGACAAGGGTTTTACCCACTGCCCTGGCACTCAAGGGGTGCGGGGGAAAACATTTTGCAAGGTTCAGCAATGGGACTCAACAAATGGGTTGGCTCCGTGGGGCTTTCCACAGCACAGATCAATTCAGGTCTGCTAGCCCTTGGGATTGCGCCTGGCTGACATGTATCACAGAGCCTCAGCAAAACAAACTCTCCATCAGACCCGCCCAGTGCTTCCAGGACGCTAACAGCAGTTAGAATGATAAGAAAAACATATCTAAGATAAACGTCACCTGTCACAGGGGAAGGGAAGTGGATTGGGGCTGCCCAACTGTATTGCAGACTGTGGCAGGCCTGGAAGGGCGGGAGAGCAGATCTGCTCCTCTTGCCAAGCGAGACAAGCCCTGCTGCTGGTCAGAGGGGGCTGCAGCAAGCCCAGAACAAGAAGCCAAAGGGAGTACAGCCAAGATGGGGCTCCGGGATGAGCGCCGTGCTGTCCTGCTAGGGGACAGCGAGAGCCGGTGCTTGAGACGGATCTGCCCTGATCCACAGCCGGGCCATCACTGCACGGCGAACCGCAGGCAAACCAGAAGCCCCGAGAAACCTGCAGCCTGAGGCCAGCGCCGCAGACGCAACTGCCCGTAGCCGGCAGGCAGCCGCCGTCCCCGCTGCAGCACAGCGCGCGCGGGCGGAAACCCGCGGCCTCTCTCGCGGCTGGGAGGAGCGTCCCGCAGCCCCGGGACCGCGCTCCCGCCGCTCGAGCCCCGCGCCTCTCTCGCCCTCTCCTCAAATGCAGCTCTCCCCGGGGACCACGAGCCGCCGGCAAGGGGCAAGGCGAGACGCCGCCAGCAACCGGCCCGGCAGCAGGGAGGGCTCGGCGCAGGGTGCCCTCACCCCAGCCCCGCGCGCGCCATCAACTTTCAGCTGGGGAGGACGGAGGGGTGAGCGCAGTCAACACAAACACTCAATCATCCTTCCTTTCTTTCTTCTGTGCCTCCTTTGTTAACTGCAGGAAACAGCTGAAAGACCTTGAGTTTCCCATTGTAGCGTGTATCCGAACAGAGCGGCAGTGATCAGAACATACCCCCCGCTGCTCCCGGGGAAAAAGGGAGAGCAGAATCTTTTCTAAAAAGGGTTTACGATTAGAAGAGTGTTCTGTCACTCTGGCGCGCAGTAATCCACTGCGCCACCAAGTCCCTTCAGAGAGATGTCGAAAACTTAAATGACTGAAAGCAAAAGAGCCCTGGCTCAGGTTCCCAGGCAGCCAGACATCCTAATTATCTTTAGATCCACTCCCACATGGAGGGGAGAGAGCACACAA
>VZSV01000099.1:1802405-1891478 GCA_013398735.1 Nothocercus julius
CGAGCGCCCCGGCCGCGCGCGCCGGGATGCCGGCACGCGGGGAGAGGGACCCCGGCCGTGCTCACCCGGCTCCCCACGGCGCTGCCAGCGCCAGCAGTTAATTAGAATCGTGTCACTAAGTAAATGTGCTCTGACTGGACGCTGACAGCCGCTCACCTCTGACACCGGGGGCCAGGAGACAATCCACATCAAACTACTGCAGTGTGACCCTTTTAACACACAGAGTAAACTCACTGCACAGCGAGTTGAAGCTCATTAAAACTGTCTACTCTGCGAGCATCCCATTAACCCCACTGTTAAAAACACGCAATTCCTCTTCTTCTTTCCGAGGCCTAATTAATGCTCTGGATCAGGAACAATATCACATCCTAACCTCCCGAGATTCCCAATCAGCAAATGAAAAGAGAGCGATGGAGCCGCAGGGACACGGCAGAGCCGCCTGGGTGGCTCGATGTACCGGCTGCCGGCCTGCGGAAACAGGTAGGGCTTTTCCAGCCGGCAAGAAAGCATCCCGTACGGATACGGGCAACCCTTCTGGTCCTGGGAGAAGCCCGGGCTTGCTCTGCGCTCGCACGGGGCCGGACGGTGATGGGGAGGCACCTGGAGGCGCTCGCTGCTGCGTGCAGGCACCCGGAGGCGCTCGCTGCTGCGTCCCTCTCGTTAGCCACGTACCGGGAGAGGAACAAAGCCTGGGAATAACAGGCACTACTACAGGATGGTATTTCCTGCTCTGAAACAAAGCCTCAGTCATGTACTTCAGGTTCACTAGCAAAGCACGCAGCCTGCTTACTGTCTTCCTTAAAAAAAGAAAAACAAAAGAAAAAAGGAAAAAAGAAGAAAAAGAAAAAAAAAAAAAAGATAAAAAGAAAAAAACACACACGAGACATTTAAAATCATAATTATCTGCGTATTTAAGTCCAAACTTAATAAATCGATCAAATTCTATATGACTGATAGCAAGGTGTATTGCCTAATGTCATGTGTTGAAGACTCAATCTCACGTAGATCACCAGCTGCGAACACGGAAACAGAGTGGACAACGGGGGACAATCTCATAGCACTAACTGCTCTGCAGACTCAGAAACTTCTTCCTTCTTTCAGTATTTTCAGGTCAATAACTGGCCCTTTCAGAGCTGAGCAGCAGCTGAGAAGGCCTGAGAAAAATAAAGAACCTGCCTTTTATCTTTCCCATAATCACCAAAACAGACTAACAAAACTTACATGGCAGAGGATCAGATTTACCAGTTCTAAAATCTAGAGAGTGGTTTCCAGAAACGCTCGTTCCACTCACTAAGTACTGTTCTCACTTCTTGTTTCATATATCAGGTGCTTCTGACAACAAGAGTATTCTTAAATTCAATTTTTCTTCTTCATGACGTATATGTGAGGCAGACATGACTTTCCTAATAAAAATAATTTAAACTACCACTCGGGTTCTTTAACATTGCATTCCAATTTTCATCCAAAAGCAATACTACTCAAATCCTGAGTAATAACTTAATCACCACCTCTTTAATAAGAAGTAGCAATATATAATTTTCTAATGTAAGAAATATCTAAAAACTAAGAGCAAAGTCTTATTACGTTACATAATCAATCAAAATAAATGTAGAAAATAGAGGATATTTGATGAATAAAAGAATAATCAGATTTAACACATGGGCAGTAGTAGGCAGAGCTCAATATGTTTTGATGGGTGCTGGTCAGAAAACCTTGACCTTTCTTCAGGGAAATAGGCAAAAAAAAAAAAAAGAAGAACAAAAATAGAATAAAATCAATGATTGAATCCAGGAGCCCTGTTGGCTGATTTAAATGAGAACTAAAACCTGTGTTTTAAATCATTCTGATTTATGTCAATCTCTGCAACTCCGTGTAGAGACCTCGACGAGAGAACACGGCTCCATCAGTGCTACTACGTGAGCAGAAGCAGCTAGCAGGGCAACCTCCCCGAAATCTCCATCCTTCCTGGAAACCCTTCATCAAGCACATCAGGGAACGCTCCTGGTTTCAGGTCCCTGAGGGCTCCCATCTCCGAGGTGCAGGTTCAGCAGGGCCAAGTGGCCTAGCCCAGGCTGGGCAGCAGATGGGAGGCAGAGCTGGGAAAAGCAATGGGAACCTCCTTGGGGAGAGCAGGAGGGGAAGGAGGAGGGCAGTGGCGCCTGAAGACTTGTCCTCGTGGGGAGGTCCTAAGTCCTGACAAAGCCTTGGCTCCTCCACACTAACACCCAACACAGGCAGGCTCAGCCATGCTGAGTGCCAGGTCACCCCTTCCATTTGGGAACACAACAGTAAGCCGCAGTCACCAGCCCGGGAAAACACCCTTTCTGTCTACCAAACACTGTCACCCCTTGACCCATGTCCAGAACAGCCAACAGCAACCCCAGCAGGAAGAGGAAAAAGCCAGGGAACAGAGACCTGAGGGTCTGTGGAAGGTCACCCTGTCCACCCATCTGCTCCAAATGAAGAGCCATTGCTATAATATGCAGATGTCTAAAATGTTTCTAAAACCCACCAGCAAAGGAGACTCCTGTGCAGCCCTGGACGGCCTCTTTCTGTGCCTGCAGGCCCTGGCAGCTCGGGCATCCTGGGCTCCTCGACAGCCAGACACGCAGCCTGGCAGCAGGCACCGGCCAGAGGGAGGCCAAAAACACATGCCCAGGTGCGACACGTTCTGTGAGAGGACACCGCAAGGCTTCAGGGATGCAGGAGCCCATGAGCAGTCACCCATCAGGAGCTTTACAGGAGCTTCCAGATGTTCTCCCCTTTTAGGCCACCTGGCTCTGCAGTCTTGCTGTTTGAGTGCCACCACTCAGCAGACTCTGCTGGGATCAGGGGCAATGGGACCTGCTGAGCCTCATGTGTGCAGGACAAGAGCTTCATAGACAAGCTGGTCCCTTGTCTACAGGCACACGCAGGAGCCAGGCAAGTCCTGAGAGGCACCAGCTCCTCACCAGGTACCTGCTGCCGTGGCTGGGAGCTGATGCTTATTAACTGCTTGACAGAGAGCAGGTCAGTGCTGCTGCTGCTCCTGCAACAAGAGCTGCTGCTTGGGAAGGCAGGCAGTTTGTGCAACAAGATCAGCACGGTTTGGCTAAAACCTAGGAGCAATCTAGACCGGCAACCTGTGAAGCCTTTGCTGGAGAGTCCCAAGACTCCATTAAAACCTCCAGCTCTTCTTTGGCAAGCAGCATCTCAAACTAACGTTTTAAGAACTTCAGTGTGCACACGTCAGTAAGACGAATAACTTATCTTGGCAAGACTCAACCTTATTTTGCTGAGGGCCGAGAAACCACCAGATAAAAAGAAGTTTCCGACCCCAAGATCCTACAGCCAACAGCAGAGGTCACAGACATTGAAACCACACATAAAGAGAGATAGGAGTTGAAGGAAGTCCTCCCTTGTCCTCAGTGCCAGATTTGGCCTGGAGGGAACCCTTATAATTGAAATATCAACCCACAGAAAGAAATAAAAGATTTCACTCCCTTTTGCTTCTTTCTTATCTCCTGAGGACTCCCTGCATCCTCATTCTCTGGAGCAGGATTTTCTCACTTATTCTGCCTGGCACTTACCAACAAGCTCAAGTATTGACATTTCTCCTTTTCCTTTACCTTTACCTTTTCCCTCCTGTGAAACAACTGCACCAGGCCTCCCCCCTTCCAGCTGCAAGGCAGCTCGCATGATGCTTTGGTGACACAAAACATTTTACTAACCCTCAGCAAGATTTGCAGCTTGCCTTCCTGTGGACAGAGCCAGAGGAAAGCAACACAACCCCACTCAGCAGTTTGCTGTTGCATATGCACAGCCCTGTTCTCAGAGGATGTGGCCCAAAACTTCCCCCTGTTCCACCACGGATCCCCTCTTTCCAAAGGTGGTATTTCCATTAAGTATCTGGCCTTGACCCTAGAGGCTGCTGAGTGCCCTGAACTCCCAGGGATTTCAAGCCAGACGAAGGAGAGGAGCCGGCGCACAGAGCAGCACCAGTCCTGGAGCACGAAGGTGTACAGATGGGGAGCAGGCAGCCGGCGACCCAGCGAATTACAGAGTGGGTCTGGACACAAAATGAGACATAACCCATCAAGAAGACAGAAAAATTTCTTGCAATTTGTTGGCAAAAAGAAGTGGCCATCCACTGCAATTTTCATGTCAGGTTTGAAAGGAAACACCCATGTCACATATACCTGCATGACTGAGCTGGAGATCTGCAACACTTCCTGTCTCCTCCTGGACTGTTCCTCACCCCTTCCCAGCTCCCCAGTTTCCCTTGATCCTACTGCACCCCAGTACCAGTCACCAAAGAGAAGGGAGACAGCAACAGAGGGCTCTCGCCATAAATAAAACGAGGGAAGAGGCACAAAACAAGTCTGCACAGGCCAAGAGTCCCTAAGAACAGTGTGAACTCCACAAACAGGACACATAGACCCTGGGTCTCAGCTCCCTCCCCATGATCCCCTCAGCACAGCATCTAAGACAAGTCTGCTCCCAGGCAAGGAAGCAAATTTTAATGCTACCTCCGTCAATAATGCAACCAGATCCATAGTTCAGAAGGAGCTTGCTAATTAAAAGCTGGTGAGCTTTAAATAATTCATCTCCTTAACTTGGATTGATTGGAGAGTTTAATAGTTAGAGTCTTGAAACAATATTAAACAGCTTCCTCAAGGCCCAGGTAGCAGGTGACTTTTCCAAGCAAATCTTACCTTCTTGCAAACTTAAATGCTCACAAGTGTCAGCAGATAAAGGGTTAGGAGGCAGGGGGAACGCCTGGCTGCTGATTTCCAAGAGGTGATCAAATACCCCATGGAGAAAGAAGACAGGCAGGAAAAATGCAGCCTTTTGAGATACGGCCCTGCGTGCATCCCAGGGGATCTGGGCCAGGTCCCTGGTACCCACATGGAGCTCCTGCCAGTCCCTGCTGGGAGCTTCCAGCCTTAGTGTCCTGGGCCAGGTCTCCCTCTTCATATCACTTTGATCCCCGCTGTAGAGGAACTTGGGGAATCATGGAGCTGTGCAGGTGTGCACAGTGGTTGCAGCTGTTTACCCTGAAGCAGGCTGTGAGACCATGAAACTCATCACACGTGTGAATGAACCAGAAGACGGCTGAGTTCTCCAGCTGGGGCCCCATGTCCTCATTCTACAGGGTGAGCTCGCCAGCTCCCAAATTGCTCTGCCCAGCAGCTGTGACACGTGGGAGCCTCCGTTCCCAGACCGAACGCAGCATCCAAAGCAGCTGGGGTACTGGCCTGCCGGGGAGCGTCCAGCCCAGCCTGGGGACCCCTCACAGCACTGGGCACAGAGCCCTGGCACTGCCCATGTCCAAGCCCAGGCTGGGCACTGCCAAAGAGGGGAGCAGCCCCCCGGCAGAGGGATGTGCAGGGAGGAGGCCCAGAGTGGGACGAGCTCCCAGCCATCGCCCCCCTGGCTGGGCTGTGGGTGCTGCATGTGCACTGTGGCAGGGGTCTGGGCACACGTTTGTCACACGGGCCCGGGTGGACACAGAGGCCTGGAGATGAACCACAGCCCAGCACAAAGATGCCAATTCTGGAAGCCACAGGGAAGTGAACAAGCAGCCAGGGATACATGGCCCAAACCAAAGCAGGGCTCTTGTCCTGCCCAGCCTTCCTCTTCACCAGCTGGAGACCCCAGGGCCCTTTGGCTGGGTCTCAGCACCCACCGCGGAGCAGCCCTGAGAGCTGTGGCGCATCCCGCGGGAGCAGAGCCGCAGGGCAGGGCGCCGGGCCGCGTCACTCACCTATCCCGCTGTGAGGCCTCCCTATGTGCTGTAGGTTCAGTCCTTTGTTCATGTCTAAGAGCCCGTTCTTTGGCCAACTCCCCATGGCAAAGCTGTACGCCTGCAAGAGAGAAGCAGAGGGTCAGACCGTCACACAGCTCGCACGCGGACACGCTTGAAGGGGCGCCCTGCTAGCCCAGGCCTGGCTGCACGTCCAGGCACGCATGGCATCTATAGGTAACAAATTCAATACAGATTCACAGCCCTGGAAAGCACTCCTTGGTCGACCATGATCCCACACCGTGTGAGCACCCAAAGCTGCTCTGTGCTCACCCTGTTGCAGCACATCCACGTTGGGTGCTCCCCTCCTGCCTGCTGCTGTGAGCGGAAGGAAAGCACCGCAGAACAGCCGGCGGCTCCCGGAGCAGCCGCGCCGCGCTCTGCAGGGCACTGGGCCAGCCCGGCAAAATGCAAGGCCACCTTCCTCGGGGCTGAGAGCTCGTCCTACGGCTGCACCAGCACCTTCCTGCCTGCCGCTCCTGCCTCCCTAAGGCCAGAGCAGCAAACGCAACCCACTCCGGGCTCAGCATCACTGGGAGAAGCCCCACTCGGACCTGTTGGTGCTACCCCACGGCTCAGGCCCATGGCACGGCAGAGCCGGAGCGCGAGGCAGCGAAGAGCTGCGGAGCAGGAGCCCATGGGACAACGTAAATCCGTAGGCGCCCCGGCCTCTGTGTCGTGCTGCCCCAGCTCTGACAGCCACGTGTCTTCACCTGGAGGCGCCAAGCTTCCCGCCGCACTGCGAGCAGCACAACGGGCGCGCGGGCTCAGCGCGGCCCGTGCCATCTCTGCCGTGTTGAGGGTCACCGTCCCCGGCCGCGCGGGTCAATCCAGCCACGCGTGTCTCTCTCCTGCAGCGGGGATCATCGCTGGCCGCAGCCACAGCGCGCAGGGCGTTCCGCCATCCTCAGTGCTGCCGGGGACCACAGCCGAGGAGAGGCGGGTTGGAAAGGCCTGGGGGAGATGCCACCCGCGGTGGAAAGGGACAGGGCCAAGCTGGGAGAGTGGCACAGGTGGTCTCGGGCACTGGGAACCCGCTGGGGACAGCCGGATAGCAAGGGAGCTCCCCAGGCCGCCAAAGACCACCCCCGCCACGCGCTGCGACCGGGGCCGCTGCCACGGGCTGCCGCGGCTGCCAGGCCCGCGGGCCACCGCTACCCGCAGCTCTCGGCAGCCCCGGCCGGCACGGGGAGCTGCGCTCCGCAGGAGGTAATTTATTACGGACCCACGTAACCATTTACGCTGCTTTGTTACTCCTGCCTTAGCAAAACAGAGGGCTCCACGGATAATTAATAGACAGCATTGCTAATCCTATTGGGAGATGATTAGCAATTAAAACTCCTAATTAAGTCTATGCATAATTCACTGAAATTACACTTTGTGTACACTACAGCGAGGCCCCCTCTGCCTTCCGCAAACACGTGCTGATATCTTCATCGCCGGCGAGGCTCCCTGCGGCCCAACGCCAGGGAGCAGCGGGAGCCGCACGGGCCCCTGGCACCCACCCGCGCGGGGCGACGGCTGCGGCAGCTCTGCGTGTGGCTCCCTCTCCTGGGCTCGGGCCCAAAGAGCAAGAGCCCACCCGCGCTGCGCACCAGCGGCCCTCGCACAGCGCCCTGCGCAGGCTGCGGAGCAGGAGGGCGCCAAGGCGTCCCTAGAATAACGGAGCCTCAGCTCAAGAGCGGCCCTGCACCAGGTTTTAAGTGAACCGGGCTCCCGGCCCCAAGGCCCACGCAGGCAGAGACGCGCACGGGGTGGCCGAGGAAGGCAGGTACCCCACACCATGCGCTCTGGCCGACCGGATCGGCACTGGGCCCTTTTTCGCGCAGCCTTCTGCTTTGCTAATCAAGGTCATTTGGTAGAGCTGCAATACCTGAGCAAACTCGCTAAGCAGCCGCTGTGCAGGCTGCCCTGACCACTGAAGGTCAAGTGTGCACTTATGCATATTCAAAGCTGTCTGCAGGATCGATCGGGTTTTAATTGTTTTTCCCGGGGTTTTGGAAGGAAGTGCCAGGGGCATTGATCAGTCCCAGGCGAGGCCGCTCGCACTCGGGGCCCCGTGGAGACCGTCACTTTGGCACGGGCAGATGGAGATGCCGGCGCACAGGGGCAGAAACCCAGAGCTGCCGCGGGAGAAGCGCGCCGAGATGTGCCATCGGTGGCTTGTATTTGAAAATAAAGCTTTTTAATTAAAATTGGCAATTCTGAGCCGCCTGCCGGCAGCAGCCACACAATCAAGAGAGAGGAGCTTTGCTGTTTAATATTTAAACACAACGTTTAATCTTTAAACAGGAAAGTTCTTCTTCTGACTGTTAAAGCAAGACAGAAAGCGCCCAGCACTGCCCGACACGGGGCTCGCGGGCGGCAGGGCCACGGCGGCGCCCGCTCTGCCGCCCGCTCCATCGCCACCGCCCGGAGCGGGCACATCCGGGTCAGCGCTCATCCCCTCGGCAAAGCAGGAGAAAATGGGATACAGCTCCCGGGCACTCGAAAGCCAAAGGTTTTTTAAAAATGCCATGAGACAGTAATTTGTCCCTCTGATTGCCGCCCAGGCTGTAGGCTCTGCATTGCTCCCCTCCAGGTACAACATGAAGGGGGGACAAGACCCCGAGGCATCTTTTTATGCCTACTTTCCAATTGATAAAAACGCAAGCATCTTTATAAAAATTATTTAAAAACAATTCTGGTCAAAAATCTAAATGAAAAGCAAACATAGCCACACTGAGCTGCTGAGAACTAGCACTATTATTTTACAAAATGATTTGCAAGCAGCCTGAGCACAATTACTTCCACTCATTCACACCAGCTCACAGGAAGGACTCCCTTTTTCCCCGCTTTTGTTTGTAATTCTACGTTTGCCTCCCTGCCAACGCTGCTCTGAAGTCAGATTATTATTAATTATATTTATTTGCTTACACAGTCCCACAGGCATACGCAGCAGTTCGCAGACAAGCACTACCCCAGGTCCCCGATGCAGGGCTCTCAAATCAAAGGTAAGCAGATGCTCTGGTGATAAATGCGAGTTAACAGCAGTGGGGGATTAGGAAACGTACTGTATTTTCATGCATATAGGCGGCACCACAGATAATCCACACCGTGTCAAAGTGCCAGCATGGGAGGCAAGTCCTTAGGTAACCCGTGCCTTGGATAACCTGCACAAAACCCCACACAGGGGGAATCGGCAGGGGGGACAAGACGGGAGGTACTGGGGCCTGGAGCACAGGGATGCTGGGGGCCAACGCGCCCTGTTCCACCCAGGTTCAGCCATCACAGCAGCTGGGCTGGCTCCAAAATAAAGCACAGAGGGCTAAGCTCCCAATCCTGTTGGATGGGGTGCGGATCCTCACCGGGACATGGCTGTCGGCCCCTGAGAGCTCCCTGGGACCCCAGCGCCGACAAAACACCCCGGTTGGGAGGCAGGGACTCCCTGCCAGAGAGAGAAGCCTCCCCAAGAAAAGGCACGAGTGGCACCTGCGGCAGGTTGTCACAGCCCGGGGCAGCATGGCAGCAGTCTGAGCACGGAGCCGGCCCGCCGGCCGGGCCCCGGGAGCAGGCGCTTGTTTGGACTGCACCGCCACAGTTTACAAGCAGCACGGTTGCAGGAAGATGGTCCAGGGGGTCAGAAAATTCCCAGAACTGGAACTTGTCAAGCTGATGTATTGATCTAAGTGGACTGAATAATGCTCCATCATTTATTTATGGGGAAGTGCCCGGCGCACTTCACAAAATCTGCTGTTTGGCAGTCACATTAAGGCAAGATTTAACATCCTGCCTCACGCAAACATGGTGTCTGTGCAAAGGTCAGGGGATGTGCCTGTACCTGGCGAGTCTCGCAAGTCCTGCCTGCACTGTCACGCGCTGCCTCGAGCAGCAAGGGGCTGGTGTGTCACCCCAGGAGGCTGCTAGGACCAGGCACGGACCCTGGCAGGGCCAGCTCAGAGCTTCCCCCGTCCTTTCTGCATGTGCCGATGCAAGGAGTTGCACCGTTAAAATTCCAGTTAGAAATTTCCAAAAGAAAAAACAGGGCCAAGGAAGCCCCATTCTCAACAGAAAGCAAGTGGTGGTGAAATTTCCGCAGCCACTCTCCCTGCGGACGGCTTCCCACACGGCTCTGGGAGCAGCGGGAGCAGGACGCGCTCCTCCAGGGATCAGGCCTCACACAGCAGCCTGCGCATCAGCGCTGACCCCCGTGACATCTTCGCAAGGGAGAAAATGACTTCGCGACAGCAAAAGTATCTTCTTCCTCTTGTCATGTCAACTGTGTGCTGCATACACCCCAAATAAGCATCTCCTTCTACTCGCCTCATTCAGCTGCCTCCATGATGGGGTGTCACGGTTTTATATCACTTTGTATGCTGGCAAGAAAAAAGAGGTCACATCTACCACTAAGTGGGCTTTGAATCATAGCTCTAAATGTTTTCAGCAAAACCCAATAACCTTAAGTTTTGGCACAGGGGTTGTCTTAGACACAGACTCTGCACAGCACCCAGCACAGCAGCGAAGTCCTCAACGCCCTGTTTGACTGCAAGCAATTCAAAACCCAGCGCAAGGATGGGAGCTGGAAATTTCTGCTGGCATTTCTCGCCGCGCAAACCTCCCGACACGGCACGAAACAACAGCAAACCGAAGGCCACTGAGGGCCCGATGCCATGTGCAGCGTGGCGGTGGCATCAGAGCAGGATGCGCTCGGGTAGGAGACAGGCGACCATCAAGCGGATGCTCAAACCCTGGGCTGGAAATGCTGCTCTGCATGGAAGGAAGCTCGTCCATCCAGACAGGGACACAATCCCCGGCCCTGGTGGCATCCGCCGTACGGACACAAGCCCAGCTGGCTGCCGGGAGGCAGGAATTTCGCCCACTCCACACAAACCCAGGTATAACTCATCGCTTTTAAGCAGTTTAGTCAGAAGTGCTGCTGCATTCACGGCTTTTCAAGTATTTTTGAATCACTTACAAAAGCAGGATTAAACGATCAGGAATTCCATTTAATAGGACAAATAAAGAAATAACAATCTACTCCATCAGCCCTGCAAAAGGCAGGTTTGATTTAAAAAAAAATAAAAAAATAAGTATAAAAGAGGGAGAGAAAAAAGGAAAGGGGGGTGGAAAAAAAAGGATAATGTGTGTTTACTCAAGCAAAGAAAAAAATATTTAAGTGATGTAGGGGAGAAGATTGCGGTAACTAGTGAAGAATAACATCGTCTGCTTTGCTGTCAAATCACACAAGAATTTCAGTAATAGATTCTCATTCTGACACTCAATTCAATTCGAAGGTGATCCTGCTTTATCCCAACACATCAAATATTAAACACTCGTATTAGCCAGGGTGCCGTCGCCTTTCCCGGCTTAGACGCGGCAGGAAGCTTTTCCCTCTACTTTCTCTCACTCACTATAATATTCTCAATGTTATCTAAACATGCCTTCATACACTGGGGTTCCTTATCAATCCCATTTGGGGGGGGTTACTTAAAACGGTATTAGTCGAGGGGGCTTTTATTATTATTATTTCCAAAGCTTTTCAATTTTGTGAGGAAAAAGCTTAGAGAAAAAGGAGGGAGGGGAGGCAGCGAGAGAGGGAGACGGAGCGAGGGAAAGTATAAGAAAGGGAAAAGCAGCCAGCAGCTCTTGTTTGACTGATGCCTTTCAACAAGGGCAGTCTAGCTTGTCAAAGCCCGGGCTCGAGATGAATTGGCATATCTATTCAGCCTGCCTCTGGATGTCATGCAATACAGTTTCATATTCCCAGATAAGGCATGATAAGCAATTGCTGCCCTGACACCGACTCCATCCATCCCTGCCTTTCTGTACACGCGGCTGGCTGTATTACAGATCGCCGCCGCGCCGCTAATAAGAGGCATTTAATTTTCACGAAGGCAGCACGCGGGGCCTCCAGACTGACCAAGTAAAGCCCCCCAAGCCGCATTAGCACTGGCAGCACTAATTGCTTTTGCTCGGTGCCCCCCAAGCACCGGGGAGCAGCACCGGGTGCATGAGAAACAAGTTCTGCTCCTGCCACCGGGGGCTGGAGGTGCAGATTAAACATCCAGTCACCAAGGGGGTGACAAGAGCAGAGGGTGCTGGTCCTCTGCCAAACAGATCTACAGAGATGGAACTTCTTCCTACCTCCCCCTCTGGTCCCACCAAAGGCGCACAACAAGTTTTTATAGGACTTGCTATAGCAGAAGCTTGTGTTTGCCTAGATTTAAGCACAGGTTCTGACTTGGGCAGCCTCTGGCCGCACTGAGACCGCATCGGGCAGCACGGGTACTCACAGGCGTCTTGCTACACCCGGCCTCGCTGCCCTCATCCCGCAGGGCCTGGCAAAGGCTTCCTAGCAAAGAGCTCTCCTGTGTCCTGCGCTGCCAGGGCTGCCTTGGCACACGGGGACCCAGTCTGTGTCCGCCTCGGTCTGCCCGTAAGCTGCGGGTCAAACCAGCCACATCTTTTTGCAGCATACAAGTAAACTAAAGAAATAAAATATGAATGGCCCTGTTTTTGGAGAGGTCAGCACTGACCTGCAAGGCAGAGAGCACGTGGGGAGCTGTTGGGCTCTGCCCACCTCTATGAACTGCTTTAGAGGCAAGATAACCCCCGGCCCTGGGGAGGATACCCCACAGGAGGGGATAGCCCATGCAAGGGGGACAGTAGCAAGGTCGCAGGCAGGGTTCAGCCGTGCAAACTAGCCAGATGTGCTGTCTCCATAATAAAGCGAGCAGCCCGTGCCGTCACATCCACACGCAGAGCGCACGCGTGCCATGCACACAGCGAAAGCCATGCAAGAGAAACACTGCTGCGTGTTATTGCTTGTACTGCAGCACTGCCTACAGACACAAGCTGAGACTGGGAACCCTGTGCTGAGGGACAGACAGCCCTTGTCCGAATAACCTGCAGAGTGAGCGGATGAGACCCATGCACGGTCCACAATGGGAAACTGAGGCACGCAATGGTTCCACGCTGCTCCTCCTGCCCACTGAGCCCTATGCTGGAGCAGCCTTGGTCCACCCTTCTGCCGTTGCTCCCCCCAAGTAAAACACAGCTGTGCCAAAATTCCTCTTAATTTCAGCATGGGCAGGACACAGTCCTTCTCCAGGAAACATTTTGGGGCTCCAAAGCTTCGGCAACCCCACTCAGCAAAGGGGAAAAGGCCCCATGAGCCCTGCAGGATCCGCTCACGCCGGAGCTTACAGGGCTGACACCTGCTGCTGTGTCCAAGTGTGGGGTGTCCAAGTGCTGAGCAGTTCAGGCCTCACATTTCCCCATGTTTGAAAAAGGACCATCTCTGCTTCGCTCCCAGGCTAAGGATTATCCTGGATAAAATGTTCTCGGCTGCTGTGCACTCCGAGGCTGGTGACACACTAGGTTAATGCCCTGGAGAGCTGGGTCCAAGGCCTGCGTCAGACACAAGGAAAACAAAGCCACAGGCCTGGATCCCTGGAGAGCCAAAAGGGCTGCGCAGCAGTGAGGAAACCTGCCCAGCACCTCCGTGGTGCGGGGACAAGGAGCCCCTTCCTTGCCTCGGTCTGAGGCTCGCGTCTGTTTGAGCACAGACCCCCTCTTGCTGTGTCCCGGAGTTCCCAGCTGCTCTGAGGGCGATTCCGAGCCAGGCTGGGCTGCACTGGTTTAAGGAGTGACCTCCGAACACGGCTCCCTGCGTTGAGACACACAAGCAGCTTCCAATTAGCTCCTGAAAGGCAGAGGCACACGGCACAACGCCGCCTTCCTGCCCAGGCTGGAGGAAAGGAAAGTCGAGTTTTCCTTGGCTCTTCCTGAGTGCCCTGGAAGTCAATGGGAAGATGCCTCTAGCAATGCTGGAAAGGGTCCGACCCGAGCTGCGGGACACCTCTCCCCCAACACGGATGTCACTGGAGATTGCAACAACCGACGGGAGCTGCAATTCTGCCATACTACGTGAAGCCAGACAGCAGTATCCACTGATACCCACTCCTTCCCCCATCCTTCTCAGGCCACCAACAGTGGCTGTGACACTGGGCCATGCCCTGCGCCCCCCAGCATCCCACTCTGTGCTCCAGCCCCAGGCTCGCTGTCAAAACGCTCCAGCCTTCCTGAAGGAGGGTATTTTCCCCCCTTGATTTCTATTTTTACACACACACACGCTCGTCTCTCCCTCGCTCGCTGTTTAATT
The DNA here is from genome assembly GCA_013398735.1 of Nothocercus julius. Classification (NCBI taxonomy): domain Eukaryota; kingdom Metazoa; phylum Chordata; class Aves; order Tinamiformes; family Tinamidae; genus Nothocercus; species Nothocercus julius. Next base: position 1,816,334 of record VZSV01000099.1, read on the forward strand.
TCCGTGTGAGAGGGAAGCAGGTGCCCGTGTTCCCGTGAGCTCTCCCTTCTCTAGGTTTTTTTTCCCTTCTTGGATCCTGCCCCATTAGTTTAGTGCCCAGCCATCTGCGACGTCTCCTGTAATGCTGTCCCCCTTGTGTACCAGGGAGCTTTTCCATTAGCGCCTTTAATATTCTGACACCTTAGCACAGGCTGCTATTACATTCAAACACTGATCGCCCTGTGAAATTACATCGCAGGGCTTGCTAAAATGGAATTGTGTATAATCAGGCTCCTCCATGCACTGTCAGTCCCATCACAAATACAACGTAAAGCAGGCTTATGGATGGGCTTAGCAGCTGCTACAAGTGTATTTTTTTTTAATAGATGAAGTATCCCTTATTTAAAGCATTTCCTTAAGAAAAAAAAAAAAAAAAGAAAAAGAAAAAACAGTGAAAGACAAATCAACAGCTGCCGCACTATGTTAGCCATACCACCGGTCTCTTAAAAACGTGTTATTTACTAAGGTGGCTATCTGTTTATCTATAACTATATCAAACAGAGAAGGAGGGTGAGATAAAGATAGTTAAACAGACAGCCGAGGAGATATCTGCCACCGGGAAATAATAGCTAAATAAAAAGCACCATTATTTACTCCGGAGAGGGGAGGAGGGAAACGCAGTGTTTTCCTGCAAGTGCCACCGCGCCGCTGCCGCAAGGGATGTGCACACGGTGGGGCTGCCATCAACATGCAAAATGCCCCTGGGCGGCCCAAAACCCACGGTGCCCACAGGCCGCTCACCCTGCACACGGGAGGAGGCGGTTTGGGCTTGGGATTCGATCCCCATTTTTAATTTTTTTTTTCCGTCTAAGGAAGCAAAGGATTAGGACAAAGATATTTCAGGTGCATGCAGGAAGTGGCAGGGACAAGGATGGCGCATCAGGGAGACGAGCTGTGCAGCTCTTCAGCGCTCTCCGGGTGCAAAACACTGCTCCTTACCCTGGAGGTTATTCCATCTGCCTGCTGCAAAGTTTGACGGTACGCTGCCAAAAGGGATGTCTCCAAGAAGCACCCACGGGAATGACGGGATCACAGCCCATTGCCACACTCCTTGAGAGCCAGTCCAGATGGAACATGTCAGAGCTACACGGAACACATCTACGGCAGCTCTCCTCCCTCCCAGCATGGCCCCTTGCCCCTGTAACAGGCTGGGAAAGAGAGCACCCGTCCCACCAAAACATCAACACTTCAGCATTGCACTGCATCCTCAATCAGGATGGAAAAGCCAAAAAATCCTATCATTTCACAGAAGGAACAATTCCCCTTGGGAAGCACAAACATAAACTCACTCAGTGCAATGCACCCCCTGAACAGGAGCAATCCGCTCCTTAGTGAAATACTGCCAGGTCATTTTGACTCCTTTTTTTCCAGCGCAGAACAAAGTCACTTACTCCCAGCTGACAGGCTACTCTTGCAGCAAGCAGCACGCCTCCATAGCTGGTGCTGAGGACATTTTTGGAAGGGATGTGTCCAGGGGCAGTGCAGCTGTTGCTCACAGACACGCCAGAAAGGGTGAAGATGGGACTATGGAGGGCAGAAGCCCAGGGACATGTTGTCAAGGGAAAGGCTTAGCGAGGTGCTGTACAGCTGCGCACTTGTTCATGCTGCAGGTGCTTCTGTTTGTTGTTCACCCCCTGGCATTTTGAAGGGCACCAGCTTGCACACTGCCAGGCAAGGAGGGAAACTGGGTGACCAGCAGGCTTATGCCTCAGTGCCATAACCTGTTCTTGCAAGCCCTGCCATGCGGGATGGAAAAGAAATAATCCTGCAGGACTTTCGCACAGCTTCTTCTGTTCACTTGCCTGTACCTCTTACCACATCTCTCCTTGTGCTCCCTACAGCTCCTTCCACACTCGCGGGTCATGCCCTGCCTTCCTGCGATGGGCCCATGACCTTCTCCAAGACCCACCTCTGCTGTAATGCTGAGGATCTGGCCTATACAGGACAGACCATGGGCCAAGGAAAGACGTGCCCTGCTCCCTCTCCTCTTCCCAGACAGCAGATTCTCAGGGCAAACACTCTTTTCTTCTTATTATTTGGTACAGCACCCTGCCCAAAAGAGCTCTGATGCTCTTTATGCCTCTGGGTGTTACTGCTCTGCAAGAAGTGAATAAAGGAAGAGTTTCTCAGCCCTCCCTCAGGCTTCAAACCCTCTCAGAAGGGAGGCAGCCAGAAGAGCAAGAGAATGGCAGGTGAATACAATGCACAAGGCAGCAGGGAAAAGATCAATAAAGATTAGGAGGGCAGCAGCCGTGTCCCTTGCCCATGTCAGAGGATCTCATGGCTGCAGCAAGGGAACACCACGGCAAGCTAACAAGGCACTGCTGCGGGGACGGTACCTGTCTAATCAAAGGTAGAGTTTACACTGGATCATCTAAGCAGCGGCTCTTCCTCATGATTGTTGACTCAGGTCAGGGTTAAGACTGGGGAGGTTAAAGCAGAGACACCTCTAAGAGCTCTGATAGATGCAAACACCAGACAGGCAGGAGATGCGACCGGGCCCAGCCAGCACAGCCAATTGGGGCAGCAGGAGACAAAACTGAGGCTCCCGGGTTGTGATGGAAGAGCAAACAGAGGGAGACAGTCCAGGGGCTGGGCCACACGCTGCAGAAGAACAGATCGGAAGAGAGGTCATGAAAGCAGAGATTAAAAGCACCAGGGAGAAGGATGGCGAGGTCCTGAGAAAGGGTTACTGGGACGTGGTGTGGGGGGAGGCCTGCAGCGCTGGTGGAGGGGCAGGACGCACTGCGGGCACAGGAATTGGGGTGCTGGATTCAACATCTCAGCTAGCCTTTCCCTGCCAGCCCTCCTAGGAAATGCTGTTAATACTTGCTGCTGCTGTCGGTGGAAGGTCTGAAGACAAGTTCAGTTCCCATCGACTTCCTAATGCAGGTGGAAGAGAGAGCCCCTACACAGGAACGGAGCACTCGTACCACTGCTCTCGCCAGCCTTCAGCTGCCGCAGGAGCTCGTGGCGTGTGTGCCTAAGCCCCTGCTACGGCTCATGGCAAAAAGCAGGGAGGCACCGCAGAGCAGCTGAGCTGCAGCAGAGCACTGGCGGGCTGAGGGGCCGTGGGGAGGGCCTGAGGCTGACTAGGAAGGGCTTGGCCAGGGATAGCCAGCCTTTCCTGGCCACGGAGCCAGGCCAGGCAGCATACCTGGTGCCCACATGGGGAGTACAGCCACCGCCAAAGCCAGCAAAGAGGCTCGTAGACAGCAAGGTGTCCCAGCGGGCTCTCCACTGATCTATTTAGGTCTCCACTGCCAGGACTGCGGCCACAGAAATGCAACTTGCCCCCTTGAGAGGATGCTCAACCTTTCCCACTTGCACCACACTTTGTTTTTTCAGACTTCAACTTGCAGCACCTTTCTTGTTAGGCTCAGCAAGGCAGGTCCTCCTCAGCAATGAGCAACGATGTCCTCACACAAACACCCGCACCTGGCAAGCACGGCAGCATCCGAGCACGCTGCTCCCGTGTCCGGGACTGGATCCAGGCTGCAAACCATGTGCACGAGGGCAGAGACAAGGGGCATGAGGTGGCAGGACACGGCAGAGCAGCCGGATCCTTCTGCGACAAGTGACGGCCATGCCTGCTGCCCCGGAGAGCTGGCAAAGGAGCTCCCAACCAGGCGGCTCCTTGTAATCGGAGCCCGGCGCTGTGTGTGTGTGTTACGCTCCAGTTGATGGCGGGTGTTAAATTCAATGCCTGGAGTATCGATTTCCTCGCGCACGCAGGACTTTGTTAAAGGGTTAGCCATGAACCGAGATCAAAGGGAGGTTAACTCGTTTCTCCTAAGTGGTAAAGCAGATCTCTAGCAAAACCAGGCTCCGGGCCGGCTCCACAGAGGATGCTCCGTGCATGTTGTTAGCTCCCCGCTCCTCTCCAAAGCCAGATAAAGCCACAAAGCCGCCTCAGAGCAGGCAGATAAAATGATCCTGGCAGCTTCTCCACATCCCAGGGCTATTCCGAGAGCCCGGGGGGACAGATGAGTGGCTCGGCACGTGGCCCTCCCCAACCTGCCCTATACCCTCCTCTCCCCTGCTCTTCTATCACAGCAAAAGAGGAGAGCAGAGCTCTGCCGGCTGTGCCCCAAGCAACAGGCTGCAGCTGAGGGGCTGCAGAGCAGACAGGATCCCCCCCAGGGGGAATTAGGGTGTTTGGGAGCAACATGGATCAGGGAAGCAGCTTTCCGAGGTGTCTGCTCCTGCTAACACCCTGCTGCTCGGCACCCGCGGGCACCTTCGCCGGGAGCAGGCACCGCAGTCAGCTCCACTTCAACCTGCATAGCTCCTGTCTGCTGCATTTGGTTTTACATTTTGCTTTCCTTGCCCCACGTTAAGTAATTTTGGTACTGATAATGCCAAGATCAGCAGGTTTTACCACAGCAGTAAGAGTTGATTTAAGTGCACAAGTAAGACTGTGCTAACGGGGATCCAGCTTTACCTTTCTGATTTTTAAGGGGGGAGAGGCAGGAGAAGAGGTGTAGGAGACAAGGTGGAATAGTTATCGTTGGTATTAATGAAAGCCCAGGGGCCATACGCAAGAAGCATCCATTTCAGGTGAACATCTGCTAACAATAAAAGATAAAATTTCCAAAGTAGCTAAGGTGCTTAGCCTGGATTACGCCAGCTTCCTGGGGGCTCTGCTGCAGCTTCCCCGGGGCTTCGGCACCCAAGTCACTTCCAACAACAGGACTTCGGTTGCCAAGCCACGTGGGCAGGAGCCCCTCTCCCCTTCCCCTGTTCACAGGTGTTCACAGCACAGTTCAGCTTTCCAAAGGAGATGTTACTCTTCATCCGGACTCGCCGGTCTCCACAGAGCCCCCTGACAGTCCATTCTGGGGGTGAACCCTTCGGCAGGAGCTTTATTCCCATGCACTTTAATCACATTTAAATAGGGTCCTCCATAAAGATGTACCCCCCACCCATTCTGCTCCATGCCAAACTCATGCCACCCAGCACTCCCCCAGCAGCGGATTTGTTTTTAAGTGAAAGGTTTATGCCAGAGTGCTGAGGGAATATCTGCTCAGTGCCCAGCATACCAAGTGCTGAAGGTTTCACTTAAACTCTCAGCATCTGTGTATCTCAACTAAATTAAGCTATTTGCTATAAAAGAGCACAATGACAGTAATGGAATAATAACAGCATTAATAAAACACAACAATCCTCGAATGAGAAGCGGACGCATCAGATAGCTTCAACCAAGAGAAGAAGGCTATTCTGAAATCACACACAGAAACCATCTGGGGGTGGAGAAAACCAACAAAAGCTCTGCAACTCAGAGGTCAGACTGAAATTATGTTTTTAACCTCAAAAGAAAGATGCTTGCCAGAGCCTTCCCGGCCAGAGGGCTCCCACACCAGCTGGATGTGAATTTCCACAGTTCCCTACAAAACAAGGGCTTATAATGGGCATGCTGGACATTTCTGGGAAGCACTCTGCCTCTGCAGATGGGATGGATGGGGCACTTGACCAGGGAAAGGGATGAGGGAAGAAAATGACTAAAAGCTCGTCAAGAAAGGTCTATCTGAAACAGAAATGACCCCTTAAACATCAGAAGGTTTTTAACACAGCTCCTCAGACAGACGCATCGGTGCATGGGGTTACGCAGCACGCGAAAGCCCAGCAAGCGATGCAGGGCCAGATGCTTGTATGTCATTATGCAAACATCCAGATGTCTCAAACTCACTTCCCCTGCCGTTCCCTTCCACGCTGGAAAACTCGCCTTCGCTTCATTCACAAACCCCTTCTCTTTCCTTTGTTTTGGGTGAGGTTTAGACTAAAGGCAGCACCTTCAGCTCCACAGTGACCCGCGCCCTGTCTCGCAGTGGAGCTGCACTGGGAGGGGGCTGGGGAACCCCCGTCTTGGTTGTAGCTCTGGGAGGCCCTATCCCTTCACCGGCCCCCTTTCCAGGAGAAAGCAACTCAGCACTTCGGATCAGAGCAACAAATGCACATTAAGCACCTCACACTGTCTCTCTGAGGTCGCGCAGCAGTCCCATCCTGCCCAGGTACCGTCCGCAGCACCACCGAGCCCAGCAACCTGCAACTCCTAAAGAGGCAGAGCCGGGAGGGCAAGCAGGGAGCCGGCTGCCCTGCCCTGCCGCGTGGCGCCTCCTGCCCTGCCGCGTGGCGCCTCCTGCCCTGCCGCGTGGCGCCTCCTGCTCTCCCTGCCTCCCAGAAAGGAGCAAGAGTGGGGAGCGGGTCCTTCAGTAGAGTCTGTACTGGCTACGCTCACATGCTGCAAGACCTGGATACAGGGCCATAAAACACGTCCCTTCTTGTTGTCCCCAGATAGAGGATTTAAGCTTGGATAATTTGGCTCCTACCAACACGTCCAGCTGATCCATAAGTTAGGTATTTCCAGCTTCTACCTTTCTCAATTCCTATGGAGAAAAAGCCAAAGCAGCTGTTGCCCCAGATCTGAACAGGCTGCAAGTTTCTTTGTTTTCATTACAATTTCCTCTCCCGATGCTTTTTTATTTATTTATTTTTTCTTAAGCCATTTCTGCTGTGCCCCCCGGAGGTGCTCCTGTGATTGAATGAAACACGACCCCAGGCTCCAATAAGTGTATTTCAATTACATCTGTCAGCATGTAACAATGTAATGATATATCATGTGATATTAAATCCATGGTAATCATATCAGCGATTTTTTTAATAGTGTACTAATCACATTATTACATCTCAATAATTAACAACAGAAGGCCTAAAAACCTGGATACAAAGGAGAAAACTCTGTGGGTCCCCCACTCTTGCCTGGGAGAGGCCCAGAGGACAGCAGGATGGTGGGGCGATGCCAGACAGGTGCCACATGACGAGGAGCAAGTCCCCACCACTACCAGGGTGCAGGAGCCTTGCACCAGCACCACTGCTCGGAGCAGCCAAGAACACTCTTTCCCAAACCGAGGCGGATGGGAAGTGAATATCTTGGAGTCAGAACCAGCCACTTGGTCCATCCCACCTTGCCCACCATTGCTCCTTTCTCCCCTGCTGCGTTCTGAGCTTCCCCCTTTTCTCCACCAAAGCAACCCCTCTGCTCCAGAACGCGTCCTGCAAAGCTTGCTCGCCCACAGCTCCTAGGCATCACTTCAGAGGCTGCAGGAGAGCACAGCCTGCCCCACGACACACAAAGAAGGTGTCCCGCAAGGAGGTACCAGTCCTACCAACACTTCCTTCCCGGGCTGCAGCAGCTCCCCTTGCACCACTCAGACAAAGCTGAAATAGCAGCCCTGCCTCGTGGAGAGGTCACTATGGCAGCACAATAGAAATCCCAGCTTAAAAGTGAAAAATGGCGAGATCCTCTCGAGAGACAGGAATGCTCTTGGTCCCAATCTCCTCGCCAAGCTCTTTGCTGCACTGCCTGGAGCAAACTGGGGCTGGACTCCGCAGTACTGACTTACACGATTTTGGAGCCCTGCACACGGAGGGGCTCTGCGTTACTGACACACGTTTTACGCAAGGAGGTTGCTCTCTGCAGCTCCCAGCTGGGATTTACTCCCCACGCGCGGGCCTCCTTCCTGACCTCACCCACAACACAGGTCACTCCTGACCCAACCGGCTCCCCAAAGGCAGAACAGCTGTAATCACAGGAGGGCCTCCTTGAACTGTCACCCCCAGGTTTGCAAAGCTCTGTCAAGATGTAAGAGGGCTGAACCCTTGTCCTCCCCTCCCGTGCCCCTGCACACGCCGGTGGCACGGATGGCAGCGCTGCTGCAGCCTCCGCAGAGGAGGCGCCGCCGGCCAGGCTGGCGCGGGGCGCGCGGAGGGCGCGCGGAGGCCCGGGGGCACCAGCGCCAGCTGTGCCGCAGCTCCCACGCTTTCTTCCAGGCGCAGCCTGGTCAATCTAGCAGTTTCCACATCACAAGCTGATCTGAAGAGAGCCTCATTACCTGCCTTAAAGTTCCAGCCAAGCACTTAGCTCTTAAAGACAGGATTTAAGGAATATTTGACTGATCATTTCTCTCCTCATTTAGTTTAGCTGCTCTGAACCAGTTCAACCTGGGAAGTTGAAATAGTGAGAGGGGGTGGAAATGTCTGTGCAGGCAGTCGCACTGCGCACTGCACACAACTTCCATTCCAGCTCTTCCCAAAGGGCTGATCCTAACCCAGCCCCATCCTCACAACCTCCCAGCAGCCACAAGTGCCGGTGGGGCATTTCCTGCCACGTGAGGTGACTCCTGGCATCTGAGTCCCAAAAGAGCTTTGTTCCCCTTCTCTCTGCCACCATCATGCCCTGACCACGGCTCTAATGTGGGCAGACCTGCTGCTTCTGCCTCATGCCTTGCCACCACCACAGCCCCTTCCCCATGGCTGCACATCCTCTGTGCACACCTTTGTCCTCTTCCACTTCCTGGCTCCTCGGTCCCCATCGCCGTGAGATCTGTGGGCCAGCCCCAGGCTGGACAGCCAACGGGCAGCCCTGGGGCATCCTGTTCCCTCACCCCGGGCACGGGAGCCATGCGGGCGGGCACAGACCCAGCAGAGAGACCATGGGGAGACACTGGGGAGCTGAGGAGGCTCCAGGGCTCAATGGGACCAGCACAGCGAGCAGAGACACCCTACTCATCATTTTGGGGGCAGCCTAGCGAGCGGCCGGTGGGACAGGCGGACGCCTTGCTCACCAAGACCATGCAGCTGGACTCTCCCTTCCTCCCCCCTTCATTCCCTTTTCTCTTTTTTTTTTTTAATTTTGTCTCAGAAGCCATGATCCTTTAAAGATGTGCACGTCTCATTAGCTCTACCTTGACAATCATTACCGCTCCTGCAAACGCGGGAGGAGAGCTCAGCCCGAGCGTGGGGGAGTCCATTACCTTGTAGTTAAAGGGACATTGACAACTCTGGTCTGCCTGCAATCCAATTCCCCCTTCCGAGTGGGGGCTCCCCTGCACGCTGCTATCCCGGACAGAGCAATAATCCTCTGCTCACCCTGGACAAGAGGCTGGTCTTGCAGGGAGCTGGCAGTTCTGCACCCCCTGCAAACACAGTGCTCCCCTGCAGCCACCTTCCAGCCACACTGTGCAGGGCCTTGGAGCGTTTGTGTCTCATCTTAGCAGATGCACATCCCCTGGTGCCACAAAACCCAAAGCTGGCTGTGACAGCAAGCAGCTGACCCACGAGCGCACTGCAGGAGTCCTGGCCAGCTAAGGACTACCAGGAGGACACTCATCAAGCAGCTCAGGGCTGCAACACACCCTACGCTTACGGGGTTTGTCCCTAGCTGGCTCGGGGGGTGCAGTGTGGACCACCACGCACCCAGGGGTGGACACATGGAAGGATGATGCAAGGTCTGCACCAGGGCGGCAAGGGGGTGAATGTGCAGGAGGGTGTCCCCAGTCATGAAATCCTGAGTTAAGGATGTTGGTCCATACCTTTTGGCTTTGCCTTATCCTGGAGGCTGCCGCTCTGTTCCTGCTCGGCTCTCCGCAGGACCCTCTTTGCCGCCCAGGCTTGCGGATCACAGGCAACATCACGTCACACCAGGGCAGGATCTCTGTCCTGGACTGCTTCACCCAGGAGATTCTGGGGCAAAGACCCCAATGCAACTTGATCAAACACCCCTTGCCTTCTTCCATCCCCTCGGGCTGTGAATGCCAGCATGATCCTTGGCAGGCAAATAGAGCAAGGTGCAGCCTCAGAGAGATGGCTCCTACATTTTTTGTGCCTTGCAGGACAGGAGCTCTGCTGCAGCCAAGCTGCCTCCCCACTGCCCCCCGCAGAGCGATGGCAGGGGACAGTAACGCGGGCCTTGGTTCAGAGCCATATTCCAAGTGAGGATCCTACCTACACACAAGGCTGTCCAAGAACTTGACAGGACTCTGTTTGAAAAAGATGTTGAAAGAAATGATCTCTTTAAGTGCAATGGGAGATATTTGTCTCTGATTTACCCTTGGCTTTTTGCTCTGGTTCAGGTAGGCGCGGGGTGGGATGGCTGGCAGATCTGAGAGCATGGCACGCCCCAGCGGGCAAAGCGAGCAGTGCGGAGGAAGGCGCGAGTCAGTTTGGAGTGCTCCCCATTTATCAAACTCACGCAGCCCGCCAGCAGAGCGAGTCTTTCTATCATTACAGCTCTCAAAATCCGATTCATACCACTAATCCTGCCTTCATTCTCCCAGATTAATAACATCTCTTTCAACCTTCACAGTGTGATAAATAGACAAAGAGAGAACAAAAGGAGAAACAGAAGTGAGAGAAAGAGCCAGAGCAACTCCACATAATAAAGAGAATCAAGAAAGGGGAAAAGGAAAAAAAAAAAAAAGGAAAAGAAAAGGAAAGAAAGAAGCCAGCACACTTGACTCTGCCATTTACTTTAGCAGATTCTCCCCAAGAGCTCCCTGCAATCTTTAAAGAATGTAAAACATTGCTCAAAGAAAAGGCTCGTTAGCAACTCTGACCAGCCCAGGTTTGCTGGAAATCTTTTCACTTCCAGCCTCAGCTGAGGTCAGGAGCGAAAACGAGTTTGTTGGTTTCTCATCCCGCTCGTCCCCATGCTCAGGCAGCGACAAAGCCTCCCGCACTCCCTGCTCTCTCCTTCACTTGCAATCCTTTCGCAGAGAGGCAGCAGAGAGGCATGGCCAGGGTCTGGGTCTGCTCCAGGGGTGTCCCAACAGCCTGGCAAGACCCTGATGTGCTGGCCAAGCAGCCAGCGCTGCACCTCTCTGCCCCAGTTTGCACACAGGTACACGGGCACAACTTCACAGCCTGCCCTGCCAGCCCCCAAGCGATGGCTGCCACCCGGCCAGGGCCAACTAGAGTAAACTCCACCAAAGCCTTGAGTTGCACCAAAGAAAGTGCGCGTCCCACGACGCAGACCCGTGTTTGGGGCAGCCAAGACAGCCAAGTACCTCTGGCAATCGTGGAGGCACCTGTGGAAGGATCCTGCACCTCTGCCTGCCCACGGTTCCCAGCTGGGCCTGCTCCCAGCGCCAAGCAAGGGGAGCACACTCCCCAGCCCTCCCTGGCCCAGGCATGTTCAGAAACAAGCAAGCCCTGCTGAAAGCTCTTTCTAGAGGACCCTGGAGGGCAACCTCTCCAGAATCCAGGGTTTTTTCATTTTGCCATGCCATACTGAACACTCCATGTAGTCTCTAAATTATGTCAATAATTAAATGTTTATTGGCATACTTTTCCCATATTGTTTCCAGACTTGCCTGTTTTTTTGTTCCAGCTATCGACTTCCCTCACCTCAATCTTTCCCTAAGATGAGCACCTGCAAAATGTTTCCAGAGCAGCTCTGCTCCCACCCCCAGCAATGAGAAGCTCCTTTCGAACCCATGTGTCTCAGAGTCCAGGCTCTGGGCACATTCCCCTCGAAGGTGCTCCGCACATGGAATAACCACGCTCCAAGGACACGCGACAGGATGGGGCAGAGTGCAGGAATCCTGGCCAGGACGGTGCTCTATCATGGCTCATCTTTCATAGCCCCTATGCAGAGGCTGTGCTAGGATTTTTTTTTCCCCTTTTCTTTTAAACTGTTCCATATTACTCCAGGCTTTGAAGTACAGAGAAAAGCAACACTCAATGTGCCTTTTTTTAAAGCTACCTTTATCATAGCAAATCTTTTCCTTCTCCGCTGTGTCGCTGGAGATAGATATCAGGCAAAAAGAAAGTCTCCTCTTCTAACAATGGATTTCCCTTCCCTTCTGAACTTCAAACAGAAAACTCTTATCTACAGCCACAGTTGACCAGAAGAAGAAAAGAAAAGAAAAGAAAACAGACACATGAAGAGAACCCAGGCTCCCTTTTTATTTACTCAAAAAGGCTGCACTGGGTTCTTCACGGAGAGATGCTCAGAACATGTTTATAGCACATATTTACTCACTTCACTAGCTATCCCACCACCATGAAAACACACTTTCTTTTCCTCCAGAATGATTCTCCTGTGTTACATGTACCTTCTGCATTTTTATTTTTTTCCTTTTTTAATTTAGCAAGCTCCATGAACCAGGGCCATCCATAACAACAAAGCCTACACCTAAAGCTGCAGACAGCAAGAGCTCTTAAAACTCAAGTAAGAGTTGCAGCAGTATCCCTGGCTCAAGGTAAAGCATCACTTCCATATAATATGAACTCATTAAAATGACAGCAGGATTGCAGGTCAGACCTTGCTGGCTGTACTCACACAAGATGTCATGCAGGCTGGAGTGGGACCAGTCTGCGTTGGAGGCCCATGACCTACCTGCAGCCTTGTGCTGTGCAGCACCACGCACAGTTACTGCCACCAGCCAGCAGCTCCACTTTGCATTTAAGGTATCTCCATCAAAGGTGACAGCTTGGCCCTCCTACAGCCAGGGCTGCTTCATCATTACCTTTGCACGGGCAGGCTCCTGAACCAAACACACAGCCAAGTATCTCATAGACGCACCTGACCTGATTCCTCACAGACCTCCCTCTGTCTTTGATGAGGGTCACTCTCAGGAAAAACATACTGTCATGACATTTAATCCCACAACACACCGCAAGAAACCAAACAAAGCAGTTTCCTCAGCTTCCCAGCAGTCCTGCCCGATGACAGTGCTTGAAATCTTCTCACTTTCAGCCTTGATAGACCTAGTAACATAAGCATTGGGTATGTAGATTCATAGCCCTTGAGCACCTTCGGGACCAACCATGAAGCTCCCAGTCGTCCCTTCCTCAAACCTACTCACTGCCTTGAGCCAAGGCACAAATTTATTCACAAGAGGCTGCCTATGGACAAGCTGTCTTCCCCACAGCCCATGGCATGATGGCGCTGCCAGAGACAGCCCACGAGAAGAACCCCAGCTGAACACCTTCCTGGTGGAACAGGAGCCAGAGTTCCATATCAGCTGGTGTAGAGAAGGCTAGAAACGTTCCAAGTCATTTTTTCATTAGAAATAAAGAGCCTCCTCAATCAAAAGGAAGATCTCATTCTCGTTACTACGGCCAAAGCCAAGGGGAGACCAAACTCCCACCTGAGACACAGCCAGGGGTCCTCTGCATCACTCATGGGTACAACATGCAAGTCCAAGCCCTATCTGACTCAGATCAGGCAGCTGAAGAGCAGACTCAGTTGCTTCCCAGGTGACTGCCCTAAGCAGCTGGCTAGGGCTTACTCTGCAAAACGCTTCCTCTTCATGTCCCACCTTATTTTTTTTCCAAAGACGTTGAAAGCCCTTTGTTTTTTTCCAGCATGGATGGTCCCCTTCCCTTCCAACATCTACAGAGCAGAAACCCCCCAGGCCCTGCTCTTTCCCCAGTAATACTCTCCTACATTTCCCAAAACTCTTCCCAGCTTGAAAGTAGCACCCAGCCCAGAACAGTCCGGCCCACAGCCCAGCTGTCCAGCAGGTTCTCCTCATGGTCCCCCCCAGATCTTCCAGGCAGCAGCACCATTCCCTTCATGTTGAACTGCACAAAAGCCCCCACTGTTTTTCCCTTGGGGCACTCCCAGCTTGCCAAAGGCTCCTCCCTGCAGAGTTACAATGGGAAGATCTATCAGACAAAGCACCTTCTCTTCAAGCTGTCTAGTGACAGATGTTCAGCCAACGGAGCGGTGGGATTGGCAGAGCACCGCAGAAGCACTTTATAATTCCTGCTCCTCTCCTCCTTCCTCAATGTCTCCCGGGAGAGACGCAATGATGGACGGTGACATAACTGACTGTTCCCAATCAAGGTAATGTAAGTAATGACAGCTGATGTGATTCCTGGAACGTGCAGGCGCTGCCGGCCTCTGAGCCTTGCCTACCGCAGGCAGCACCACCACGGCACGTGATGGGAGAGGAGATCGGAGCATGGTGGCCCGTCTGGAGGGGTGGAAGAGCCCCAAGAACAGAGCCTGTCCTCTAGCTGGCTGCAAGAACCTCATCACCTGAGCCAGCAAACGGAGCCGAGGAGAGGTGTGCAGGCTGGGAACCAGCTCCTGCACCACGCAGAACGGCCCGAGACCTGCACACAGCAGGATCCCCTTCTAGCCTTATACAGGACTGCAGTGCCCCCTCCCCTCTTGGAAGTGGCTTGTTGGGGTCTTCCCTGGCCATTCAAGGTTCACCAAGGCTTTTACTGCACTGGTCCTAACTGTCACGATCAGTGAAAACCTGGCAAAGGAAGCATCCAGTCAATAACCTGGAGCTCATTGAAAACTTCCTTCTTTCCCACGGCCACATCATCCGAACCCAGAGCATAGGGGCTCAAACAGCCCCAGGACACGTGTATGGGTGCGTGTGGCCTCACCAAGCAAAAAATGCCACGCAGGTTCATAGCTGAATCCCTCTTATAGAGCCTCAAAATTAGTAGGCAAATTTAACATGCAGAGAAGCAACCGATTAATAACCCAGCATTGACTTAAGAAGACCTTGAATAATACATAGTGCTTGTACACAGAAGGGGAAAAAGTCAAGTCCTTCTGCTTGTCAAGCGCATCCTGCTTCCAAGCAGTGATCAGTGCTCTTCAGAAATGCCCTTCTCTATGATGAAGTGCAAAACTTTGCACCAAATTAGACTGGAACTGGACAATTCCAAGCATTGTGTTGCTTTAAATGTAATTAGCACTGGCTGTTAATAAGCCTCTCCTCTACAGCGGCCAAGCCAACAGGAGGCTGGCAGCCCCCAGCGAGGTGCTGTGCTGCTGGGTGAGCATGTGGGCAGGTGCCTTGAGCTGGCCATGCTGGAAGGGCAACGGAAAGGCCTTCCCCACCAGGCTGCCCCAATCTGTCCTCCACTTGCCTGCATTGTAGGCAACACAGCCACACTGAGGAAAAGTCAGATACAAGTAGGCAAAAATTTAGACAGAAGAGCAGTTTTGCAGGCTCCCTGGGCACTACTTTGTCAGCAGATGAAGTTATGAAGAGGCTCTTCCCTTCTACAGCTACATTTCTGCTTCTGCTATTTCATGTTTTTGGTGCAAGTCACTCAGAAGTCACATTAGCGTCCCTACACGGTGCTAAATAATGGTGGCTCAAGAAAAATTTGCTCCCTTTTGAGAGTAACCAAAACTGAAGAGGTGGCAAATTAGTGTTTCTTCTGACAAGAGTCAGTATTTCTGTATAGGCAACATGCACAAAGTCCAGCATGAGGGTGTGCGAGTGCTGCAGAACACCAGGCATTTGTACATGGTCAGTGAAATACAGTGAATCTCAAAGGCCTTAATTTTTGAGAGGGGGAGAAAGATTTAATAGCATCTCAGGCGGAGACTCCCATCAGCTGATCACTCTGACCTGCATGGGCTGAGTGACCTTTCAGCACAGCCAGTCCACAAGGATGTTGCAAGGATTTAGTGCCTGCAAAGCAATTCGAAAAACAAAAGCTTCACGAACCAGTCTTGTGGTTGAAGCCCAGGACCAAAGAAATGGAGCATAGTTCCTATTCCAGTCTCTGCTACAGACTCACAGGCAAATCATACAACTGATCCACACCTCAGTTTCCTCCACATAATACTTACAGAGCACTATGTGTCTAAATGCATTCAAGATTTTAAAGAGCTATAACATTTAGGGCCTGAACACCGAAGGACCAGCATTACATAAAATGTGAGTAGTTTAAGATACAGGGTCAGAAGGGAGCCACCCAGTGCAAATCACGAGGGAAAAGACTAGACCAGGAAACAGAATTCATCGTTCTGCACATGTAAATGATCGCTAGCCAGAAGCAGTGCTCTGAACATACACATTTCAGTGTTGAAAAGTGGTTCTGCAAAGGAGACTAGGGAAAAAAAATGTGAAAGACATGTTCAATTCTTATACTTCGATTTCCAAAGCAATAAGCAGAGAAACTGAGCCTGAAGAGAAAAAAAATATTAACACCCAAATGCCATCATTCAAATAGTAAAGAGGAGACACCTAGACTGGGGCAGAACTATTTCCAAAGAGAAGTTTGTCTCTCCACCCCTTTCACACCCTGCAGTGGCTCCAAGGAAGAATACTTAAGAAGTCACAAGTTTGGTCATAATGTGTAAAAAGCCCCTGAAATGCGACATCATTTACTCTTCTGTGGTATTGCTCAGCAGAGCTAATAAATCTTGCATGAGCAGAGCTGATTCTAATTTTCTAATATGAAAAGGCATTTGGATTGAGAGAGAGGGGAAGATAAAAGTGATTGAATCTCCAATAGCCCAGCGTCAGTGACAAGAAACATCCTGATGGGGACCCCGAGGAAGAATGGCTCCCCCTCCTCGCACGCGCCCTCGCACAGCCCATTCTCCCTGCTCTCTGCTCGCGACGCCTCCCTCTCCCCTATTGACAGGACGTGGTTTTAAACACAGCTACACAAGTTATCATTTCTGCCTTTTGATCAATCTGAATTTTCAGGACAATTACCCCCTTAATCAATGATTGCTATCAGCAGCCCCCGGGCCCGCGCCGCCGGGGCGGACGGCGTGTGCATATGCAATGAAGCCGCTTCCCCTGACGTAGGCGGGGGCGGAAAGGGTGCCAAGCTGTGAAGGCCACTTCAAGGAACACCTGGTGTGAAAAATAAGCAGAGGGACCGAAAAGGAGCCTGGCGCAAGGTGTCCATGGTACAGGCAGGCCATGGGAGGCAGGGAGGTGCCGAAAGCATCACCCCATTAAGAGACAAACCCACTAAAGCAACAGATTTACCAGGCACCAAAACTGTGGATTTAAGAGCTGTCTATAGCCTGCTCCTAATGAGGTTAACAAAGTCCATTTGCAATTTCAGACTAAAACTCCTAGAGAAAGCAAAGGACAGGAGAGTCAGGTTTTAACAATCTTCAAAATGTAGGGTTTGGATTTGGGGGTTTATGTATATATACATTTCCATAAGAAATTATTAAAGCAAAGTCACCAAAATGCCCCTAGCGTTTACATGCACACAAAGAAAATCTCCCATCTATCTTCCCTTGAAGGAATATGTATTTCAAATAGAGGATGTTTGGACAGGATCCCAACTCTCGGAGGGAAGACCAGGCTCCTCAAGGGGATCTCCTACCACCACCACCCCAGGCATCTAGGTGCTCCAAGAAGCCCTAAATCAGCCAGAGCCAACTACAGAGGCTGCGGTTTGGCTGGGAGGCAAGGCTTAGCACGCTGCCTTGCAAAGAGACCTCCGGGTACCGTGGCACTAGCAAGGAGCCTGGATCTGGAAGACAGCAGGGAAATGTTGCTGATCCCCATCGGAAAGCGGCCGGGTCCCCGCTGGGGAAAGGGAATGTGGCGGCTGCACTGTGTTGACACCAGACCGGGCTGGCATCGAGCAGCGGTGGCGGCGCCAGGTGAGGCTGGCAGGACCAGCTGCCTCCGCAGGCTGCTGGCTGCAGGAGCCCTCCGAAACGCACAGTATTTCACTATCTGCTTTGCATGAAGAACTGCCGATCAAAGCTATCCCCACTGTGTACTCCAGAGCAATAAAAATAAAAAAAAAGAAAAAAAGCACAAGAAGAATTCTTTAGGCGGGTAATGGGCATTTTATTCCTTTTTATGACACTAAACATAGGCAGCTGGCATAATTACACCACAATAAAGGCATAATGTGCACCTAGCAGAACAAACTCACACTTCTGATAATTAGGCAGAGCAAACACAGTCTGGGATTCAGTGGCTTCACCCCATCTCCCAGACCTGGCGGAGCCCCCGGGCCCGCAGCTTCCCTGGGGGCTGCGGGGAGGGCTAAGCCCGCGGAGAGCTAGCGGGCAGCTCTCCTAAACACACGCAACACTCACAGAGCTCCTCTGCCAGTCCCAGAGCTAGGACACATGCAAGGCGAGGAAGGACGAGCACCAGCTTGTGCAGGATGGCCCCACAATCGTGGCTGATCCTGCAAGGCTGCATGGTGCTGCAAGGGGGCTTCTATCATCCTCTTGAGCGGCACAGGGGCCATGAAGATGTGCACAAACTCTGCAACCGGAGCTAAAGACAGACCCCGCAAGCAAAGACGCAGCAGATGCAACTCAATGGGGCCAAATCACACATGCCAAAGGGAGATCGCAGACACATAAGAGATGGGGAGCTGTTCTTGGGCTTGGCAGCTCCAGGGGCTGGAAGGGCTATGCAGATGCACGGGGACACCTCTCCAACGCAAAGACCTTGGCCAAATGCAGTAAACAGGGACAACAACCAGAGGGAAGTCAGCCTGTTTGCCAGAAGACAAGGACAGAAGCAAATGTCCTAAGGAGACCAAAAGACCCTCACCTATAGAAGAGGCAGCCAGGACCTGCTTGAGGCTCACAAGTAGCTTGGAGCTACTCTGCGTGCCCGGGGCTCTGCTAACATGCAGTCCTGCCTCCTACGAAAGGCAGGGGCAGCCAGCAAGCGCTCTCCTCCTGCTGCTGCAGGCGCCCACGCAGGACGGCTCCTCCCCGAGCGAGGAGCACCGGCGACGCACACATCCTAAACGATCTCTAAAATATTAATAGCATCAATCACAGCTGGGCTGACAAAGGTTACGACGTTTGGAGCACGCACAGAGCAGGCTTTCCTGAAGCTGGCAAATGACCACACAGTGAGTATCCAGGGTTTGTTTAAAGATATAAAAATCCCACACCTGTCGCTTCCAATTTCCTGCAACAAATCATTTGAGAAATGAGCCAGTGGCCCAGAGGGGAGCTCACAGTGTTAACGTGGCAGCAGCCAAGCAGCCTCCCACTGTGCACAAGACCACACCGCTGCCTCCACTAAATGGGACCCACTGCTTTCTTGAGGGGATAGAAGGGGGTTTATTTATTCTTCCATCTTCTCTCACCTCTGTAAGTATTAAGGATAACACTGTTTACTCTAACACTCCTCCAAGACACCGCATCTCATTTTGCAGCATTAAAAATGTAACAAAAGACGTGTGCAGCCCCTAATGCTCCACCTCGAGACCCACCACAGCAGTGCCAGTGAGTCCCCAACGGCACTGCAAGAAATTGCTGCTCATTTCAGGCTGCAGAGATTCAGATGCGGCTATTGCAGCAAACAGGCCCAAATACCAAGTATGGGGCAGGATGAGGGAAGAGCAAGGGCCAAAATAGGAGGCATGAAAAAATAGCAAAGTTGCACCAGACAGAGCTAATGTGAGAATGACACCCCCAGAAAGGCACCTGCTTCCCTGACCTGGGACACAGCATGGCCTGAGCTGTACAGACTGAATCCTAGACTAAATCTCCACCTCAGCACCCTTCAGCCACCACCATCCAGACAGGATCTCTCAAAGCTCCCAGGAACAAGGTCACTGGAGAGCTGAGAGTCTTCCAAGATTTCATCACTGTCACCAAAACCCACTGGAGATGCTGACCACTGCAACCAGCACAGAACAGCTCAGCTGCACTTCTTGTCCTGTGCACCTTCATGGAAGTTGGTGGCATTAAGGTATGGTGAGGGCAATGCAGAAACACTAAAATATGTTGTCTCAAAGAAAGATGAAACATGCTGAGCCGAGCCACTGGCCATGAGCGAGACCTGCATAATCATCTGTGGGACACAGTGCCTAGGGAAGCATTCAGCAACGTCATCACCAGCCTTTTCAGCATGATATCCCCACAGTAGACCAAGAGGAAGATGCATTTTGTCAGCAAGGAAGCATTTCACCTCCATATCTAACAGCATCCAGAAGGGCAACTCCGAGAACTGAACGGGTGCTGAGGCTGTCGGGAACAGCTGCAGCTTGAAATGTGTCAGGATGGTCTCTTCAGGAGCCATGATGGTCTTTAAAGCCAGGCAGCAACATTAATATAGGACCACCCAAGCAGCAGGATGGTCTCAGCCTGTGGCACCTTGAGAAGTGGGAAAATGAACCACGGGGAGATGCCTGGTGGGGCCTGTGCGTCACAGCGACCAGCAGCTCCCTCCCCAGCGGGAAGCAGAAGCAGTTTCTGCCTAGCTGAGGGCAGGAGATGGGCTGTTGCCCAAACCGAGGCACACGGTATCTGCAGCTGATTCTCACCCAACCACTGCAGCAGAAGCAGTGCCTGGCGGGTAGGCAAAAAGGCTCAGTGAGGGAAAGCTGCAAGTGGGTAAGAGCAAAGGCGGGATGGAGCCAGAAGTGCTGTGCCAGCATGGGGGAAGGGAGGCAGGAAATGTTTAATCCCAATTCTGAAATCAACTTACTTAGAAGCCTTGGGGCTCTCATAGATTTAATTAATTAATGAGTGTGAAGCACTGCAAGTTATTAATATACAAATTCCATGATAGTATCTCCCATCTCAGCACCTCTTTATCTCTGCTTTACCCCGAGCCTGTGAGAAGCGAAGCCAAGGCACAGGGAGCCTCTGTGTGAATGGGGCAGAGGCTGCACACCCCCACTTTCCAGCAAAAACAGCAGCAGCAAACACTTCGGAAATGAGACAGCAGCGAAGCCCTGTGCCTTTCAGCAGGATACTGCATCAAGCTCAGCACAAGACACTGGGAAAACCTTGCGCAAAAAGAGTATTTCCACATACTGGCAAGGCATCTGCCTGCAGCTGATGGCCAGCACTCCTACCCGCCGCAGCAGCGGAGGAAGGAGTGCGGAAGCAGGTTGCTGCTGCAGTGCTGCTGGGCAGCCCGTGCAGGGGGAACTGCCCGTCCTGGGAGGCCAAGCGCATGACAAGAGCCGCTGCAGACGGGAGAGCTCGAGGCGAAACCACTCTGCGGGACAGGGAGCCGCGCGGCGCGCCGGTCCTGCGTCCCACCGCAAAGCCAGCCTGCTGCTGACGGCAGCCGCTGCAGCTGGGGCTCTTCCTCTTGTAGCCGTGCTGCTCTCTAGGACAATGAGCACTAAACCAGTTAACATTTTAAGCCCCAAGACTAGCAAATCTGATTAACCCCTCATCCTTGCCCTGGAGAGCTACATGGGGTCCATTTTCACGCTCCTACATGGAGCTTCCCATCCTTTAAATGCAGAGGAAGGGGGCTTAGCTCCCTGGCAGGCACTAGACAGCCATGCTGGCACAGCATGGAAATCACGAGGGAGCATGGAAATCAGAGACGTGGAACGCTCGGCCCCTCGTGGGCCCGTGGGGCTCCAGTGGAGACACACACATCCTGCTTTTGCCTCCCCAGCTACTCCCAGCCTGGAATGCAACACACACTGCAGGATTATTGTAAAACATTGGCCTGCCTTTAATCCCTGCTCCTCTTGCTCAGGTACTGACACATGGGGCACACCATGCTCTGCCCTGCACTGACTGACTGTCTGCCTGGACCACACAAGAGGGAACATTCAGGCCACTACAGTCTGCAAAACCTTGACAATGCAGAAAGAAGATTCTATCAAAGATATCAGTTGTTTTGCTTTCTCTGTGATTTATTTTACTTACTTTCAAATACTCATTCCAAATCTTTGCCTTTCACACATATGTACTTGGGCTAACTAACAGGCAGGATGAGGACAGCCATCCCAGCTCTTTCCTCAGCCATCCGGCAGCAACGGATCCTGAGCACGCCGAGGTCTGTGCCCTGCACTGAGCTGCAGCAGCAGCAGCACACATGCCAGCGCAGCCAGATGGGGACCAAGCAGCTTTTCAGAGCAGCACACAGATGTTGAGGTCCCCCAGCAAGGAGGGGCACAGGCACAGCCGAGCAATCTGGCACTCAGCAGGAAGGGCAGGAGATACAGGCAGCACAGCTGCCTCTCCGCCTTTCACCTGCAGGCTGTGGCAACACGTGTGTAGAGGAACCACAAATACCAGCCAGCTTCCAACCAGTTGCTGAGACTGGATGCTTTTGGTAAACCAACCAGGGCACACGGAAACTGCTGTTTACAATCCCATCCAGCAGATAAAACTTTTGCTCCAGTTGGAAGGGGGAGGAAAGGGAACTGCACAAATTCTACTCCCAGCCTTCCTCCTGTAACTGCAGGTTGATCACAGGCAGGTAACTCATTGCGTGCCTCTTTCTTCTGGATCACCCTTCCCCACCTCACCTGTGAGCTCTCTGTACTAACATGTGGCTCCAGGAAACCCTGGTCCTTGCTGGAGCCTGAAAGCATTGCCTTGAAATGCTCTAATGCTGCCTTGCAGTTTCCCCAGTATGAACATCCTAATCTGTGCTCTGGCCATTAGAAGAGGAGTAGAGATTGTGCAAAGCACTGAAGTCAACATCCCCTTTCGCTTCCTGCTTGGTTACTCAGAGTTTCAGACACGTGGCAGGACAGTGCCTAGGAAAACAGCCAGTCTGTGCCCAAACACAGGGGAGCAAGAAGCAAACAGTAAGAAGTGACAGGGGACCATCCCACAGTAGGAACAGCTCCACCCAAACCAGCCCCACCATATTCTTCTAAACTGCTCTGCAAATCTCAAGAGCTAAAGGTTCCACAGCCTCGTCCTCACCCTTAGAGACTACTTACTGTCCTCCTTGCAGGAAACAGGGAGAACTTTGAGAGCTGTCCACTGCAAACATCCAGAAAAGGCTTTTCCCTTCTTCTCTATGTACTTTCAAGCCTTTGAAAACTAAACTTGTATTTGTGCTTGGTCTTTCCTAAGCCAATTATGCCAGGTCCCTCAATCTTCCCTTGAAGGTCCTGTCATCCAGCCATCTCACCCTCCTTCTGCAGTCTTCTGGACCCTGTCCAGCTGATCCCGATACTCCTCGGAGCACAGCATGCCAAGCAGGACTGCAAATGCCCGCGCTGAGCGAGTGGGGACACTACCTCGCATGCCTTGCAGGCTCCGTGTGGGCTGAGTGGGCACGTGCCTTTTGTACAACCGCTGGCGCTGACGGCCTGCATTCAGCTACCAACCCAGGACAACTCCCAGACACGTCCACAAAATTGCCACTCAGCTACAGAAAACAAGGAAGGGAATAAACAGGAATCATCACAGCCTAAGTCCTGAAGCCACATTTCTACTGGAAAAAGAAGCATAAGTCAAGGCAAATAAAGATTCAGACTTTCCTTCCCCTTTAATGAAAGAAAAGATGATGAGCTCTGAAGGAGCCCCCAGGAGAGAACAAGCTCCCCTGCTAGCTAAGGAAGACACCATCTACAAGTAAGGAAGAGAGGAAGGATCATTTAAGACATCTATCCCAGGCCAGCTCATCCTGCAAGGAGAGGCACAAGGAAGCCAGACCACCAGCTGTCCCACACTGCAGGGACTCTGGAAGGAGAATCCTTGTGGAGTAAGACCTAGTATTTGCATCACCTTGTTTCAAAGCTTTTCTTTTGCAACTGTTTCCACTATTGTCATCCACAGCAGGATCCTTTGCTTCACTGCTTAAAATGGTTTGGCCAATTTTGCCACAGTTCAAATCAACTCACCCAGTACCCAGGGCAAAGCAACAAATCAAACCAGAGGTTTGGACGATCCCCTGGTGTCTTGCAAACCCGGACAAGTTTGGAACCCAGAGATGAGATGCTTTTCCTTCCGTACCAGAAATGGTAATTCTAGAGCAGGTGCTGTCATGTCAGGCATCTGGCAGCCCTCCATGCTATCTTTGTTGGGAGGGGACAGAGGAAGTCCAAGGTTGAAGACAAAAGGCCAACTAATGTGGGAGAGCAAGAACTTAATTTTCCAAGAAGTGAAAGCAGTGCATCACCATGCACTGCAAGAGACCTGCTGCAAAGACCCCTATCCCTAATGAGCCACTCTAGAACACAGGATTGGATTTCAACAAAATTATTTTTACAGCACAGCTTCAGAAAGCTGTGGAATTTTAGACCCATATGGACACTGCTCTTTCTGCTCGCATAGGACAAGCATGAATGTTAACAGTTCTCAAGTCATCCAAACCCCTGAAGCTTCCAGGCAGAATCCAGAGCTCATCTCAGAGGGACCAGCTCCCAAGACTGTGAGAAGAGGAAATTAAAATGCCAGTGTGGGATTGAAATCATAAGATCATACCACTGAGCCAAAGCCTGTTACACTGACATGGGTATGTGTTACACCTGCAGGCAGTGATGGTTCTCCATCCCTCGCTGCTAGAGCACCTGTTCTCCTCTACTCTATCCAGGAGAGCTGCCCTCACTGCGCTCCTCAATGTCCTGTCCAGTTTAGCTCCAGAAATTCCCAATGTCTCACTCAGCAGCTTAACATTTCAGGTCTGAGCTACCGCAGAGTGAAAAACGCTTTGCAGACTGTGCTCCACCAGCCTTGGAAGCTGCCAGCAAAGCACAAAGCACCACTGCGGAGGTGCAGGTGGCACAACAGCCACTTCTCTTCCCCAGGTGAAAGTGGTCCCAGAGCAGGGGACACTACTTCTTACATCTTCTAGGATCTAGGAGTCATTGAAATCGCATGTCGCTGCCACACAGGATGCCCTTACTCTGTGTCTACAATCCCCAGCCCAGGCAGCAGCTTCAACAGCTCCAAAGCTTGCCACTGACTGACGGGGACAATCCTGCCTACCAGTGACCCCCAGGCTGAGGAGGGAAAGCAAAAGCCTGAACAACTGGGCACACAACCAAAATGCTGGGTTTCTGTTTATGCGAACACAGATACCCAGAACAACTGTTCTGCATTACCTGAGCTCCCTACCTTGGCATGCATTGCAAAGCGGATGCATCAATAACCCCTCAACCTATCTGGTTATAACTTCTAGAGAACAAGAGGCAAAGAAGTTTGATGGACCAGCTCCTGCCATGTCTCCTTGGGATGAACTCAGGAGCAGAAAAGGGAAAAGAAGTCAAAAACTTGCCTTACTGCTGACTCTCACCCCCTCCTCCCAGCACAACTCCCTGCTTTTGGGGTTTGGCTTCTTCCTTGGAAATACGTTTTTACTCAGCATTTCTTGTTAAATAACAAGGCAGGAAGTGTCCCTCTGCAGCGGGACAAAGCAGGCGGCTCCTTTAAGGCCTCTCCTGGATGCCCTTTCCCTTTCAGATAACTATTCTCAGACTCCCTCCTCTTCTCCCTCCCTTTGATTTAAGAGTTCCTCTCCTGGCCCTGACAGTAAGGTATTTCTGTCCCACAGATTATAACTCACTCTGGGCTATTATTCAACTCCCAAGCCCTGGCCCTGCTGCATTTAGTCCAAACATAATATCCTTCATGCATATATTATCTGTCTCCCTATTATCTGGAATCATTTCGGAATTAAATTTCAGTCCTGCAATATTGGCTTGAAGAGCGGCTCGCTTTATGGGCTAGTCAAAGGTTAGAATACCAATCAAAATAACACTGCCGATGCAGAGAGACATTTTAATATTCCAAAACCCGGTAATTGTAAAAGGACATAATATTTTTTCCCTGATTACCCCAAAGGCAACACATGTTAACAAGGCGAGGGAGAGAGTGAAAGAAATTTCAGAGTTCAGACAGCTGCGCGACAGATTTAAAGGAGAAGTCGTGCAAGGCTGCAGCGCTGGGGCAGCGCCAGGGCTGCCCGGCCGGCCCCGGGGAGCCCCACGTGGGGCTCGCGCGCTCCCGCCGCGCTCCAAGGCGCTCTCACCGCGGCGGAAGGAGCCGGCGAGACGGGCGCGCAGAGCCGATGACGGTGCGAGGAGCCGCCGCCGCGACCGGCCTGCCTGGCCTTCTGCTTGAAGCCACCAGCCTGCCCCAGATCAATTGCTGCTTGAAGCAGAGCAGATCTTTCCAGGAAAAACCTTTCGTCTCGAGCTTGGGAAGTCGCCACAGCCCATGGTAAGTTGTTCCGTTGGTTAATTACCCTCACTGTAAAATCTGCACCTCATTTCTCTCGCTTCGGCTTCCAGTCCCCACAGCTGCTTATGCTCTTGCCGGCTGGACTAAAGGAACTGCTCATGGCACCTTGGCTCTCCGTTTAGATAGCAAAGGACTACAGACATGTCACCTTACCCTTCTCTCCGGTAATATAAGCAGCATCCAGGGTCGTCTTTACTGCATGGTGAGTCCTCTGGTGGATCTTCACAGTTCTAGTCAACAGCCTCCAAGTTTCCAGAATCTGTCAGGATGCACAGACTCCAGAGAGGGACAGGATCCCGCACAGGTCAAACTGGACCCAAACAAAGAGACGATTCCAGCCCCTCTGCTCCTGCTCACTCTTCCCTGTTTATAAATCCAACAGCAACAGCCTCCTGGGTGCAGTATCTGTACACTTTATCAAAAATGATTTTTATGTTTTCTTTCAGGGCATTGATAAAAGTGCTAAATACAAGAGGTCTAAGAAATGGATCCCTATGGGACCCCACTAGGAAGACATGCACTCCATGATGATTACCCATTTACAATTAAATGCTGGGAGCTGTCAGTTTGCTCGTTCTTAATCAATGTAATGTGTGCCATGTTGATTTTGTATCACTCTTGTTTCTTAATCAAAATGTCATAAGGTACCAAGTCAAATGCCTTCCACAAGTATATTACATTGACATGGTTACCTTTATCAACCAAACATGTAGTCTCATAAAAAAAATATCAAGTTAGTTTGAAAAAGATCTAGTTTCCATAAATTCACATTGATTGGCATTATATTACCCTCTTTTCATTCTTTATTAATCAACTATGATATCTGGCTTTTCATTACTTTGCCCAGAATTAATGTCAAGCTGATAGGGCTATAATTACTTCATCGGTCATCCCATTTGCCCTTCTAAATTACTGGTACAACATTAGCTTTCTTCCAGTCCTCTAGAACTTCCCCCATGTTCAAAGACTTATTAAAGGCAACATTAGCGTCCAGGGCTTCTCAGCCAGCTCTTTCAAAACTCCTGTAAGCCAGCTCTGCAGAATGCCAACATAAAGCTGTCACTTCATCACAAAATAGCGTTGCAACAAGAAAACATTTCACTCAGTGATGCAACATCCTCTGCCTTTCCATAAACACAGCACAAAAGTATTTATTAATCAGTTATTATACTGCTATAAGCAATTATTGCATATTTTTTTCCAGTTATATGCCAATGTCATTGCACGGACACTTTTCTTTCCTCATCTATGAGGAAAAGTCAGTTGTTCCCCCCTTAAGAGGGGGGGACCCAGAGTTGTTTTTCCTTCTGTTTCCTTCCACAACCCTCTGTAACTCCTACCTTTTTGCAGAGACTGCCCAAGGCCAGGAGCTGCAGAACCAGGACAAGGAGCCCAGGGAGGGCTCCCAGCACAGCTTGGACAACAAGAAGGTGACAGGATGTCCGTGATCTAACAAGCTCATAGGCATTTGTCTGCAGTTAAGTGGCCACATCTACTGTGCTTAACACTAGGGCTGTGAAGCACTCTGCCTGAGGAGTCCTTTTCAGTCATCTGACCATACAATCCACTGCAGCATCTCTATGGCCAATAACTGAATAAAGTGAGTCATTGATAGCAATCATGGTAAGTCCTTGAGAGGTTAGACCTCATGAAAGCAACTTTCAGGAAACCCAGCCAAAAAAACCACAAACCTTTTCTCAGTTGCATCCATTTCCATGTTCTTTGTCCAAAGCACTTGAGACATTTTCTACACAAAGTGCCTGAGAACTGCTCCCCTCCTCCCATAGGCAGAATGAATTGTTAATTCAGAGGAGAGACAAAAAGCTGTTAGCAAATCTTTATTTGTTTAGGATGTGTTTGTTTCTAGTTGCCAAATACTAACAAAAACATCCCATTACATGCCTCCTCCATCTTATTTCACAAAATGAGTAGGTGACCTTAAAACATTTGTGCATATGTATTAACAGTTTGCTTGCAGGCTATGAATACCCACCGATCAATAACAGCTGGGCCTGGAAAAGGCCTCCCCCAGTATGGCCACACTGTGCTCCCCCAGGCTTTGTCACTTGTGCTTCGTGATGCCCTGAGGAGGACCGAACCATTCACCCACTAGTCTCATTCAATAGTTGCCTTTCATGTGCCAATCACTCACTACACAGAACAGCTTCTTTTCCAAATAGTTGTTCCATTATTTTATGAATGGTGATTGTCAGGATCACTTTCCCTCCCTTGGACAGTTGGCTGGGGGACTTAAAGAGGGCAAAGCAGGACTGCACAGCTGCAATCACACTGTGATGTGGAAAACAACACTGTGTCAGCCAGCGAGGACCATATGACATAAAACCCTCTTAAACTTTTCCCCTCTCCTGATATATCTATGCCTGTTTGCACTCCTTACCCCTAGTCTCCGCTGAAGGTTTTTCCAGCACCCGCTCCCTGTAAAGTGACCGAACCAGGAGCAACTACACATGCAACACAGGAGATGCAAAAGCACCGGGCCAGCGACACCAGGGCAAGGTGACGGAAACCCTCCAGAGAAGCCCAGGCTGGTGACAGTCAGACACAGCAACCTCCTACCTCGCACTGCAGTGCCACCTGCATGGTCACCTATAACTGCCACTTCTACCCAGAACATATTATAGCCCTTGCATGAATCAAGCAGAAACCTTCATCTTCATTAGAGCAAGCCAAACCTAACCTTGAGAGAAAGGCATTCATGATGCAGAGGAAAATAACAAACCTTCCTGGACTTTAGGAGGACAGCAATTTTGGAATAGCCGTCTCTCTCCTCGGAAGCACCCACTATTACTGTATCTAAGGTCAGGCTACCTACCGGGAACAGGAAAAAAAGCTGTCATAAGGTCAGGTGTCCTGGGAAAGGGACAGCTCTATGACAGCTCTGGAGGCTCAAAGGGGGATTATCTTTTTTAAAAAGTAAATATAATATCTCTTAAAAAGAAGGAATAAAATGTTTTTACTGGTCACATAAAACACCTTATATTGTTCAGAGAAGAAGCTGAAGATAAGGGTGGCAGATGCAGTGTCAAAATGAAACAGCTTCTTTAACCTAGTTCTAGAGTCGCAGGACTGGCAAAGCGCTTTTGTGCCAGCTCTCATCCAACAGTCAGGCTGTACTGCAAAAGAGACAACTAAGCAAGAGTTGACCGAGGTCTATGAAATCAAGAATAGCCCATGAGAGCTTAGAACATTTACTTGTTTTTTCTCACAACACAAGATCTAGGCCCACAAAACCAATAAGACCGTAGGTTTAAAAGAAACAAAAGGGCACGCTTCTTCGAACAACACATGCACAAAGAGAGTGAAATTAATGCATAATAGCAAAACTCATTGCTGTAGGATGCTGTAAAAAAACAAAAGCATGAACAGATCCAAAAAAGGACTAAGAAGTTTCTAGTAGACACACATGGTAAACATGGTGGGTGCTAGACCCAGTGGTCCAGAGGCAGCCTCCAGCCCAAATCCCTGGGAGAGAGGATTGCTGGGAACCTATAACTGAGAAAGCCAACTCCAACTCTGCTCTCTGTCACTGCCACTGGCCTCTGCAGAAAAGGGATCTTGGCTAGACAGACCTTTGCTTTGGCCATTTTGACACCTTCATCTGCATCACCTTTCCAAAGTTTTTCTTGCACAAATTAATCATAAGAGACTCTGGTGCCAAAATCTACCTACATCCCCCTTCTTCCACTCCGTTACTCCTCCCTCCAACAAACTACGCCCGAGTCCATGATGTGCTTACAAACACAGCAGGGCTGGTGCTCCCAGAGCCCATGGCACTTCGCTCCCAAGCTCCGGGCTGCCCAGCAGCCTCAGGAGACACAACCTCAGCCCAACACAGCACCGGCTCTAACGCTCCTGCGAGGAGCTAGTCAGGGAGGGGACATTCAGCTTCACTGATTCTATTGCTAATCCAAGCAGGAGCTGGCAAGATAAACCACAGTGGCTCCCGAAAGAGCAAAGGAAGCATGAACAAGAGCTGATCTTTCTGTTAGAATAAGCACTAAGGATTTTACCCAGGCTACCTGGCAATACTCGTGGGGCAGTTCTCGGTTCTAGCTTGTTAGTTGCAGCAGCTTTCTTATCCTCCTAAATCCTGCCCACAGCCGTTTGCTTTCTTCACGCTTTGCTCCACTGCTGCCCCTCACTCCTGGCATTAAGCACTCTGCTATTTCAGTCCTGAGCATGCAGCAAAGAGCACACAGCTCAGGTCCTGCACCTCCTCCCTAACCCTAGCGTGCCTCTGCTTATCTACGTGGCGGGCACACAAGGCAGTGGCAGACGGGATGGTGACTCTCTATTGAGATGGTTTAGGGGGATATCTGAGATGCTGCCACATTCAAATGCAGCTTCCTCCGCTCTGCGAAGCCCTCCCAGGATGCTCAGCTAATCGAAGTGAAGAACATGATAAACTCCCTGCCCCAAGACAGCTCTATGCTGACAGTTCACTAGAGATACAAGATCGCTCAGTGACATTAAAAATGTCAGCAAGCACCAGTCAGGCTTGATGGAAAGGCTGCATTAGCAGGCGGGGGCATGGGCAAGGTAAAAGTTCCACAAACTCTGCCAAGTGCATTGTATCCTCTCATCATCCCTGGGAGGCTCCTTCACAGATCCCAAGATATTGGTGGCCACCATCAGCACCCAGAGCAACCGAGTCAGGTATGGAGCTCCCCACCGCCACCACATCAATCCAAAAAGGTTTTCCAGGGCAACCCAGGAGCAGTGACCAGCAGGGACCTGTGATTCTTGCATCCAGCCTGCCCAGAAGGCAAGTTGTGGAAACTCAGCAAGAGGCTGAGGACACAGGGTGCTTGTCTGCACCATTCCTGCAGCACAGACGTGACAAGGGAATGAGTTTATCAGACAAGGAAGCCCAAGAACAATTCTCACACCATCTCCAGGGACTCCTTAGCTCTAGAGGCTCCCTAGCAGAGGCAGTACAGATAAGAACAGCTTCTTTAAATTATGTAGGATATCAAAAATAAAAAGGGGGGGGAGCTAAGGGCTAAGCATGGGGAAAGGGAATCTGGAACTTATCTTGCTACTGATGCACCACACACAGTGTACAAACACAAGCGTCCCTCCCAGCCACCAACACTTCAATGTGTAGCAATGATCCCGTGAATCCTGCTCTTTGACGGGGCTACTATTCTGCAGGAAAGGGCTCTCATCAGATATGCCATTTAAATATAAAATAAACTCTTTTCTTACATCAGAACAATCCAAGCCTCTGCCATTAGCCATGACCCAGGAATTAGTAGTTTCACACAGACCCCAACACCTTCATGGATCAAGTCAGAGGCAGACTCAACCTGAGAGGTGTTTCTAAGTGTGGAATTTGCCAAAGGGAGGGGAAAAGGGGATGTCTGAGCTATGATGAGAAGAGCAGGAGGTCTCTTTACCTACCCATTCTTATTTGTCTCATACTAGTAGATCAAAAGTCAAGAGGGACTGAGACCTCACTGGGTCTCAATGCTCAGAATTATTCATCTAAGCTGGAAGTGCTCCCTCATAAAAACACACAGGCAGCTCCCCCACAAGCACCCACAGTCAGCGGGCAGCAAGCGGCAGGGAAAACTCCTCACCACGGGCTGAGAGCTCCTCACCCCAAGGGAGGCAGCTCTTCCTCACAGGGCACGGGAGGTCTCCTCCTCTTTCCACTTCAGCCCTTGGTACTTCACTGATGCTTCCCAGCCCTCAGCTTAATCCCACACTAGCTGTTGAGGCACCACACGCAAATATCTGTCTTGAAGAACAGCCCCTTGCCTGCCTGTCTAACTGTATTATGATGAATCCCAGCTCCTAACATGCTAAATCCAAGAACTACAGGAAAGAGCCATAAGTCATTCATCCTGGGGCCCAGAGGAACAGCGTGGCTGGATCAACCTACTTCTTCGTAAACATCAAGGTATATGGGGATTTTTTATTATTATTATTCTTATTTTGCAGCCATCAACCTGCTGGTTATATAGCTGCTATCCGTTCAACAGAAGTTTAGTGAACTTCAAATGGCGATCATTAATGGTCACTGAACTGCAGAATGCCCCAATGTGCTTTCAGATTTCATTTACCAAGGACCAGCAATCAGTCAAAAAATTTGCTCTGACAGCAGCGAAATACAAGACCCCTTGACAAGTTCAGTCGGGAATGTGCTGCCAACATCCCTTGTTAAGTTCACGTTCTACCCTATTTGATGGAACAGATCATGCAAATTGTCCTTCTGCAGCCACTCGGCATGTCAGTCATGTTTCCATTTAAAACAATAAATAAAGAACAAAAGAAAAGCCCACAAGTACAAAAGCTGTTTATAAGCAAATTCCACTTAGTGAGACCCCCTAATTACCAGGAAAAGGTGCAGAAACCCAAATAAAACATTAAATTGGATGGGGGAGGGGAACCATACTCATGCAAAGGTTTAGCCAGAAGGGCCACCCCAGTTTCTCCTGTGCACAGTTCCCAGGGCCCCACACTGTCAGTGCTTGCAGTGTTGCTGCTTGTTTTTTCCTGCCACTCCAATTTGCCATTTATGGCACCCCCACAATTTTCAGTGCAGAAGCAGCCAGGAGATCTGCTGGATACATGGCAGGCTGCTCTACAGCCAGTGAGAGAAGGTGCAAGGCAAAACCAGATACAGCAAAGCGCAAAGTATCTTTTGCAAAGCAAACACATGGAAGTTCCTCACATGGAAGTACTGCTGAGATTGTTCCCTTTCTCCATAGCACAAGGGGGGGAAAGGCTGGCTTTTAACCTGGGGTATTTCCAGGTGCTTTCCAACCAGAATTCAACCTGAAGGGAACTGCACTCCCAGGAGCCTTAAACTGCTGGAAAACGGAGAGTCAGCAAGACAGGGACAGCACAGCCTTTGCTGAAGAGGGGCCTCCCAGCGTCCTGCTATTGTGCCGAGCCATCGCACTATGCCAGCCACAATGGGATTCTCCCCAGCTGCAGAACTCATCCCATCAGGTACAGGAAGACTCTATTAGAGGAGACACAATAGGGAGCCAGAGGACTCTCTCAGCCCAGCTTCTGAGAAAATAACTCATTTCAATGCAAAACAGCAGTAGTTATTAGACACCTCCTTAAAGAGGAAAAGAGAAAGAGGAGGGGGGAAGAGAGGGAAATGGGGACCATGGCAGCTTGCA
The DNA here is from genome assembly GCA_013398735.1 of Nothocercus julius. Taxonomy (NCBI): domain Eukaryota; kingdom Metazoa; phylum Chordata; class Aves; order Tinamiformes; family Tinamidae; genus Nothocercus; species Nothocercus julius. Next base: position 1,848,998 of record VZSV01000099.1, read on the forward strand.
CAAAAGTACCTTTTTCAGATTAATCCACTGTTTGAAGTAATCAGCAACCGGCAGCCCTAAGTACTGGCATTGTCCTGGTAACCTGTAAGAGAGAAGAGAGAGCAGGTTTGATTCAATTACTGCGTCCTGACAACACAAACTGTTTTATTAAGCACATGTGGTGCCGAGGTGGAAGAGACCCTGGAGCCTGCTGTAACATGCTGTGCATCAGAGGGATCCTCAGCTCTTGGCAAAAATAAAACAATCTCACAAGCACACAACTTGGCTGAAATCTTAGGTACATCCAGCTACCCCCAGGCTGCAGGACACCTTCCTGCAGGCTGGGCGTTTAAATGAGGCCTGTGTGTTATGGCAGTATGGAGTCTCCCTCCCCAGCAGCCAGCTTGCAAACAGGACGAGAGCATCCAGGCTGTCCTTAACCCACAGCAACCCCTTGCAAAACCCTCCTGCTCACCCACCCCGGGGCTTACCAGGCAGACACTAGGACTGACAGGGGACAGGACAGGGCAATTTACCTGAGATACCTTGTTGCTTTTTCATTTGACCTTTACCTATAAAATGCTGAGACATGAGGGAAGGAAGGTGGCAATGCACCTGTTTTTTTTTGAGTGGCAACGCTGCAAAAAACACCATTTTTTGGAAGGTGCTGAAAAAGCAGAGGTTGCTTTTCAAGCAGCTGCCTGCAAGAAGAGGGCAGCCACGGCTCTGAAGACGCCAGGCACGCCTCGGTGTCTCCGTAAGGCTGAGAGCCAGCTCCAGAGTTGTCAGCACACATTTAACCTCTCTCTTCCTACAGCAACCAAAACAGATCTCGCAAAACAAATTTCTATTGAAAAAGGAGGAGGGCTGCCCAAAGGGACAAGACGAGCCCAGGATTTTGAAGCTGCTTCTCCCAGGTTGCCAGCGCCAGCATATTCACAGGGTAGCTGGGCAGCGCCTCTCTGTGAGGAGATGGGGAGGTGAGTAGAATGCTCCAACAGAGCCCGTGCAGGGAGAAGAGTTATGGGAGTTTTCCCCAGCCAGTTTGATCTGATCAAGAGTAATTGATGGATCTTGTTCGTTCAAGTACTGCTGAGCAAGCCTGGGGCACTGGTCACGAGATCTTTAACTGAAGAAAAGGAACATCCCAAATAAATATGTCAACTAAATAAATGACTAAATTACACCCGCTTGTGTGTGTGTGTCTGTGTTAAAAGCCCCAAGCCCAGGAACTGGCCTTTGAAATTGGAGGGTGGCAACCTCACAACTTCCTTGGATGTTTGGGGGCTTCAGAGAGACTTTGTAGGGGAGAAAGGAAGAGCCGTGCCAGCATCACCCAGCCAAACATCCCAACACCGACCCCGTCCCGGGCAAAGTCTCCCCCTCTGCATAACCAGAGGGACAGATAATCCAGACAGGATTCAGCTTCAAGGCTGCAGTTCAGGAAAGCTCTACTCAGGTGTAAGCACAAGCCAGAGAGATGGCCTTGAGCTAGGGCTCACCCGCAGCACCCATGCAGAGCGCTGAGCTCAGCTCCAATTCCCCACTGAACAGGGCAGCACCTCTTCACACCTGTAAGCAGTTCTGCTGGTCAAGGGAGATGAAAGGTATTGCAGTACTCAAGGAACAGTCCAGCTTTGGTTCTGCCTCCACTTTAGTGGAAAGAAAAGGAAGCATGTCAAGAAATATACCCAGAGTCATGCAGCCCACAGAGCCCGCTCTCAATGCGAGCCCTACTTAGATTAAGAAAAGAATAGACTCTCTGTGCCAAAACCAAATGCACAATCCTGAGCAGAAGCATACAGCATCATTTAGGAGTGATAATTTAAGTCATGCAAGGAGATTTGCATCAGGAACTCCAGAGGAATCTCTTTGCAAGTAGGGAGCCTGGCAAGAGAAGGAGCTTGCAAACAGGACTAAGACGATTTGCAGAGTAAGCCACGTGGCGTGACAGCATGGTCTCCTCCCTGGGCATGGCCCATCTGACACTGGCCCCATCGCTCTGAAATAAACCACCTGGAGTCACTCCTTGCAAATACATAAGAGAGCTGTCACATAAAAACCAGCCTGACCCATGCATTTTCCAGCCATTACACATATGCCTATGACATCCCAGAGCTGAATAGACCTCACCAGCCCAACCAGTGTCCTAATAAAGCTAACCCGCAAGGGAAGCTGCTTTCTACTAGTGTCAAAAAGAAAAGGGAAAAAAAAAAAAAAAAAAAAGAAAAAAAAAAAAGGAAAAGACACCATCTGAAATAAATGAACAGTTTAATATCACCATATGATCAGCTCAACCTCAGACTGATCACATTTGGCTAGAGCGGCTCACGATAGCAGTTTACAAAAGGTTTGTTACTATAAGTGGAGGGTCTCCTCCCAACTTAAATAACTTCATAATAAACTTGATTAATACAGGTCTCTGTCTAGCTCCAATTAGACAAATACTCATTGTCTCACCTCATTTGGATAGGGCCCAGGACAAGTGAGTACAGCATCATTCTTTTTAGCCCAATGAATTGACAACTAACCTCCCCAGCACAACGAATGACATCTAAATCCCTTCCATCCCTGTGGGACCAAAAGGCCCAGGAATCAGGAAAGTCTGGCTCTGCTTCCACCCTGGGACTCATGGGAGCATGCCTTGGGCACTGGACTGGGGATCTTTAATTGGAGAAAATAAATGTTCCAAATAAATATGTCAACTAAATAAATGACCCATTTTTCCAACACGACACCAGAAACTGTCTGTGGAGCTGTGACCTCAGGACATTCCCTTCCCCCTCTGCGCTTGTGCTCCCCTCGTTTCACGTTAGCACCGGAAACACTTCCCCATGAAGCTGTCAAGCACTGGAAGATCTACCATGTGCTACAGCCTGGGCAGGCTCCCTGCAGCAGGAGCAGAGCTTAAAAGCACCGGTCTATTCCTTGAGGTGGGAAACAGCCCCTCCATGAGCCTGTCTTTGGTGAAGGAACATCCTAGAGTTGTGGTCCACCCTGGGCGCACACACAAGGAACTGGGGGCTCTCACTGCACACAGATCGGGTCTCCGTGCAGCCCTGGAAGGAAACCACATCTGTGCAGCCTCCTCCTCAGCTCCAAGGCTTTTGCCTGCACAATCCCAGCCCTGCTGACCAGACAGGAGGTTCACTAAGGTCTTTCCCAGGGTGGAGGAAACAGGGCACACCTGTGGCTCTTCCCACAGCCAACAAAACTGCAAAGGCCCTTAAGGAAGTATCTCCATTTACCAGGGTCACCATTCACTGGAGCAGCTCGTTAGCAAATGCACTCTTTGTAGCCCTAAGGCTCCTCACTTTGGCAGAATTTAACCTTGATCACGGAGGGAAGCCTTGAGCAAAGGCTCCAGATTTGGCCCTCTCTCTGGTAAGGGAGAAAAGATCGAGTGGCTCCAACATCCCTTCAACATCCCGTGACCCTTCCAGGGTTCAACATCCCATGACCCTTCCAACTTGTGGCCTGGGTCTCCCTGCCTCCCCAAACAGGGAAGCTCCCACTTCTTGGGAAGGAAGGCAGCTCTCCAAGCACACCTCCGGCCCATCACCTTGCTTCAGCAATGCCTGCAGCTGATACAGAGGAACTCAAAAATGGCTGTGGGACTCTCCAGCCTCCCAACGCAGCTTTGGCAACATCTGTCCTTTCAGCAGCAGAGATGGGAGCACACAACCCCTGTCCCCAAAACACAGGGCCCATTGGGGCCCAAGAGGAAGGCAGAGCAGGCAGCAAGCCCTGCAGAGCAGCTCTCAGGGCTGGGCAAGAGCACGTTCTCCCCTGCCAGCCAAGCTGTCCCTGGACTGCAGTCAGCAGCTACGCACCGTTTTGGGAGAGCTTCATCACCCTGGGCTCCATTTCGCACCCAGCCTCGCTGCTCCGTAGGCGGCAGGGGAAATGGGCCTTGGAGATGAACGAGATGCAAATGGGAGGCGAGGTCACATGGCTGCATTCCTCCCATCGGAGCCGGCGCTCTCCAAGCCACTAAGAAGCACACAGCTCGGCGGTGATAAACGGCCCTGCTTTAGTTATCACTTCCTTTAAGTTAAGGAGAGCAGCCTAGTGATGGATGGGCTGGAATTCGGTTATCAGGGAAGGCTGTCAGCCAGAGTTGCCTATCTCCACACACATTTAGCAAGGCATCATTATGCGATGGCATGGAGTTAAAATATGACCAAGGGTATTGAAAGAAAGAAAGAATGGGATTAAAAAAAAAAAGGCAAATTGAGCAACAATAAAGGAGCGTGAGGCGAGAACGTTATCATACTAGTGACACCTTTTATCTCGGGCTGGTTAGCTAGAGCAGGGCACAAATTGGTCCTTCCTCCACTATTGTATCCTCTTGTACAAACAGAGGCAGATAAAATGTGTCACCAGTGCGATAGCATATCAATTTAACCCTAATTATCTAGGGGGTCAAGCTAAGAAATGGGGGTTTCTCATTTCAACAGGTCCCTCCATCTCAGCTCGGAGCAGCCACATTAATATGGAAGGGGGAGGGGCAGCCATAATTGATTTCCGTCACTCAGGTGGTCCTAGTGTATAAAAAATTAATGCTTGGTTCTCCCAACTAATCAGAGCTGGTTAATGTCCATCTGCTTCTGGGTTCAGAGTGTCAGCAGACAAAGAAATTGGGCCACTTTCTACACACTGAATGTACTGGGATGGCGCCGGTTAAAAGAACAAGTCCCTCTTCAAGAAAGATAAAGGGATGTTAAATCTTGATATTTATAGACCCAGTCTCACCTACAAAAAAAAAAAAAAAAAAAAAAAAAAAAAAAATGCATGCACTAGAGATCTTGAGTTGTAGTAGATACAGACCATTCTAATCGCGCTCTGGCCAACCCCACTGCACTGGGCCGCAAAGGAGAGGGCAGGCACCCTCAGCCCCTTCCCACACCCTTCCGCCCTGGAAACCCAGCCACATCCTCTCCGTGGCTGGAGGACGGTGGGACAGACTGAGGGAAGCCATGTGGATGCAGCCACATGCAGGAGCAACAAGGCAGGAGCCTACAGAGAGAGCTGGAGATGCCTCCCAGCCCTGCACCACTAGGCAAGCACGGCTTGAACGGTCTCCAGTCACAGGGAGCAAGGGCAGGATCTCTGCCAGGCGCTCTCCTATCACAGATGAAGAGGCAGCAATTTCTATTGGGCCTCTGGAAAGCTGAAGCTTGGATGCCTCCTCCTAACACAGGAAGCTGGCAAGGGAGAAACACCCACATGCTGAGGCACATGAGACGCTTTATCAGCGAAAGAGAGCTACGGAAGGCAAGCCCACATCAATCAGCACTGAATCCTGCATCGGCTGAAGGAAAGGCAGGAATTTAAAACGGTTTAGTTAAATTCACACTCTGCTGAGGGGACAGCCGAAACTGATCCATAGCAGCAGGGTTCCTCGCCCTGGGGATGCAACAAGATAAGATCCTCTTCCAAAGAGCTGAGGCTGCAGGAGCTTGTAGAGCTCTAGGCGGCCTGGTGGGGCTTTGCCAAAATACCTGCACCCTACCGGAGCCCTGCGCCCATTCCTTGTGCCAGTACCCAAATGAGCACAGCAGTCCAGGTGTGCAGCACAGCTCAACCAACTAGCAACCTGCGAAAGTTAAAACACTCTAGCCCATGATTCAATCACCTAACCCAAAAAACAAAACCAAAAAAATCCTCAACCTCCCCTTCCCCTGCCCCAGTAATTCAAGTTTTAATAAGGCAACTTTTCTATGCAGCCAAAGGCTTTAGAAGGGAAACTTCTCCTCCCCATGTGAGGGCTGAGCGCAGTCCTGGCACCCACACGCTCAGCCATCCCACTGGCAATTGCGACACCCCAGATGCCGTTTCAGCCTGGGCGCAGTCACCCAGCCCTGCTCTCCAAAGGAGAAGCCCACGATACTCCCCGAGAAGAGCCTTGGAGAGCAAACCCCTGGGGCCAAGGCCTGCGTGGGGCAGCTGGCCACACGCCGAGGCAGAACCTGTCACCACAGGGAACTGGGAGGTTGCTCAAGAAAGAAGAGAGAATTAGTGAGGACATGGCAAACCCAAAGTGAATCTACGGCAACGACGGTGCTGAAGCCACCCACCCACGTGCCCACGGTGCAGGAAGGCAAGCGCACAGCCGGCATCCCACCACGTTCCTGTCCGAAGTGAAGGACGGATGGCTCAAGCCTCCAGTCACTCCCTGCCGCCCTGCTCGACCCACAGGCCTGGGCAGGGTCCAGAGGAGCCCACTCCCCTTGCCCCCACCAGGAACCTGCACCCCTGCACGCCGAGCACACCCGTGACTCCTTCCCTCTCCCATGCCAAACTGCCCCGCAGTGGCTGTACTTAAAACCCACAAGCAACAATGCTGTGGAAAGACACGGCTTTTGGTGAGACACTGAAAAGCCCTGGGCTTTCGAACAAGCCCCGAGACAGGTCCCTTCTCCCTCCCTCCTGCCTCCCTCTTTGCTTCCCTGCCGCCCTCTCAGTTCTCTCAGCCACCCCCAAACTTGTCACAGTGCAGCAAGCCTAGGAGCAGCACATCAGTTTTAAATACCAGCATGCATGAAGCGGGGACATGAGAGCAGGGACGTGGGAACAGACAGAGCAAGTCTCCATCGCCTGTCAGGAAACACTAATGAATTTCAACAGCAGCAGCCATTGCCTCAGACGGGCTGGTGAGAAGAGGAGCGGCAGCTCCAGCTTGGCGGGAGCTGCAAGCCTCTTTTCAAAGCCCCTCTGCTAATAAATGTCACCGCTGAGCCGGCTGGGATGGGTCCCGGGGAGAGCCGCGCCTGGCAGCGTTGAGCCCACCCGGGCAGCATCTCCCCAAATCGGCCCCTGCGCGCGGCGCAAGGAAAGGGAGCAGGAGCGCAGGTCCTCCTGCCACGCAGGGCTGCAGCACTCCCTGCTCCTCTCAAGCTTGGCAAGAAGCTTCCTCGCTGTTAGCTCCCAGCACCCAAGCAACAGAGCACCACTGTGGGTACCAGTAACCACCTCACCAGGAGCCACATGCCCAGCACCCCACAGTCCCTTTCACTGGAGCAGGGAACAGGCCTTGAGATGGGCAGGCGGATGCACAAGACACATGAACATGCCGGCTGCGTTGCTGGCAGCAGCCAAGGGTTACAGAGCAGCGGGTCCCTTCACTAACGTGATCACATTCCCGAGGCAGCGGCAGGAAGACACATCCAGCGCAGGGCACCTCATGGCAACCGCACCGATGCACAACATGAAGGTCAATGCAAGTCTGTCTTACAAATGTCAACCTGTCATCTCCAGATATTAATGAGGGCTGACCAGCAGCTAAAATGCATCCATGCTCCATTAGTAATAAAAGAGTCACAATGCAGGAGCAGAGCACACACCAAGGCATGTGGAGACACCAGTGGGTCTGCAGGGCCTGGGGACATGTGGTGAAGCACAAGATAACGAGGGTCACTCCAACTGCCCAGGAAGGGAAGCAATCGCCACATGAACCCAGTCACTGGAGTGTGTGTTATCGGTTTCCCTCAGACTTTAATTGGATTAGTGTAATGAGGCCAGCAAACCCAGGCCTAAGCAGCAAGGCTGGTACCTGCGCTCTCCGACCCTCCTTCCTTTTCCTGCAACCCCATTCTGGAACAGCACTGCTCTCTCCTTGCAGCAGGATGACTGCTGCTGGGGAAGTTTAGCAGGCAAAGCCTGCATACCTGGGACTCACAGCAGCACTGAGAGGCTCAACTCCCACCCTGCGGGTCCACCCATCACATCCCACAGCAGCATCGTTCTTCCCCAGGTTTTCTTGGGTACTAAGGAATTTGGAAGAATCCCAACACCTGTGCGGGTCCACCCATCACATCCCACAGCAGCATCGTTCTTCCCCAGGTTTTCTTGGGTACTAAGGAATTTGGAAGAATCCCAACACCTGTGCTCCGCAAGCACCTAGCTCAGGAGCAGAAAAGTCTGCTGACCCCAGAATCCAACCAGAGCTTTGTATACACTAGAAAAATTATTCTGCTGAAAAAGCATGCAGAGCAAGTGGCTCTAGGAGCCAGTCATTTGTCCTGCAAAGCACCATGTGCCTTCCACTGCCATCAACCTTAATGAAACATGAAGGCATTTAATACTAAGCGAGATCTGGCCCTTTTTGCTGGTATCCGTCTGCGCGTCAGCTCAGTGCTGGCAGAGATGCTATCTCAACATTAAAAGCAAGGCTGTAACACAGCAGGTATTCAGCCTCCCGGAGAAGACGTTCATCAACAATTGCACACACATGATGCTACAATAAATCTATGTGCTACTACTTAACAGCTTCTCTTAAAAAGATTCATGGCTCTATTTACTGGGCCTGATTCTGCTGCTAGGCACGTGAGACAAAATCTGGAATAATTCTATCCTAAATTGCTGGTGAGAACCGGACCCTTTGATTTTTATAAATCTACATAATTACCGTGCAGGAAACCTGGCTCTACAGTTCAGCCAAGGTTAGGAGCACAGCAGGCAGAAGCTGGATATTTTTCCACAGTGAGTCCTGCAAATTGTTGAAGGAATATTCTGGGGTAGAGATAACATTCTCACCAGCCCTCTGGACAGTGAGGAGGACTGGGCAGACTTTCCTTTGACATCAGAAATGCACCAGGATGCTCCAAAGGAAAGAGAAACTGAATTGGATTGAATTGGAACTGAATTGGAAATTGAAATGGATTTCTACACACAAGCTTGCTGTGACAGTCCAGCTGCTTACTAAACACAACATTATGCAGCATCTTATTAATAAGCGTACACCATTAGCATACCATGTACATCTACCACACAGGCACGCTCTAGATGAAAGTCAGAAGTCATGAGCACGAGCTGCAGCGGGTAAACTTCCAATCACACCTAAGGAAAAACCTCTTCACCATGTGAGTAATAAAGCAACAGGGAGGTGGCAGAATCTCCACCTCTGCAGACATTCAAAACTCACCTGGACAAGACCCTGAGCAACCTGATTTAAGTTTGAAGATAGCTCTGCTTTGCGCAGGGTGTCGGATTAGATCCTGATTTAAATCATGCTATGATTCATGCTGCCGCGGGTCTCATTACAAACACAGAGCGCATCCTTTGTCTATATGGTCTCTATGAAGCCTTTCATATGGACACCAGTCTGGTAATAGCTGGTGCTCTGCATCCTAGCTGTTTTAAGAGGCAATGTGCAGACCTCTGCTGCAGAAAACTGTAATTACTTACTGGCTAAGGGAGTACACCTGATGCAATGAATGCACCCACACTGCAGCGTGTCTAACCAAACCAAAATGCACCAAAATTAAACTAATACTAAATGTGCTTCTCCTCCCACTACACAGCTTTTCATTGGAAAGTATTTCTCCCCAAGAAACTCTGGAGTGTGTAAGAGCAAGGTGCTGCTCAAGGACTGAAGATGTGTTTTGTCACAGCTCTTCCTTAGACTCATAGTGAGAGAGGCAGGAGGAAAACGCTGCTTCTCCCATACCATGCCTGTCCTGACCATTTAGCTTATGAGCTCGGCAGGACAAGGGCTTCTCTGCTATGAGTCATAAACTGTTTAGTGCCTAATGGTGGAGCCTATAGACGCTTAACATAACACAATCATGTCACTTAAAGGCCATTAGTCTCCAGTCTAAAAAGCCCTTTTCCAGTCACAAAGGAGACCTCCAAACTCTCCAAGGCAGAATGAGGGACGTGGGCGGTCACTCAGGTCACTAGACTCACAGAAACCTGAGGTGAAGCTCCCAGTAGGACGAAGCCCAGCAGCAGAGCAGCCTGAGGAAAGTCACAGCAGCTCCAGCAACTGAGGACCTCCCAAGCTTTATCTTTTGGGCTTCCCTGCACCACTTGGATAGTTTAAATTCACAGGAAAGCCACTGCCAGCCAAAAGACAAACATCACCACCATCCACAGCTATTCTGCTTAAAGCGTGGGTGCTCTGGGGAGCTGCAAATTAGTGGAGGGGAAAGGAGCCCGTCCTTCCCTCCCAGGGAGGGAGCGCAGCCCCCTCCAGCCCCGGCTACCATTAGCATTTGCTTCGCCCGAGCTGAGGCGAAGCCTCCGGAGCAAAGGACAAGTGCAGCAATTAGAAAGCAGGGGCTGCGGGAGCTGTTTAACAGCACGACCCGCGGGTCAGAGCCGCTGAATCCCAGCCCCTGCATAAATATTGGATGAGGCAAGGAGAGGGGCTGCTAGGAGCCACCCTCGGCGGTGGCCTCCCCACTGCAGCACGGCTCTGCATCTAGTGAGATGCGCCCGCGACGTTATTTACAGGCAGCAAGATCACTTGAGTACCAAGGGAAGGGGCAGGAGGGCTGCTCGGTGCAGCCCAGCGAGCTGCTGCTGCCGCGCGGCACGGCGGCTCCTTAACCGGAGCACCAGGCGCCGCGGCGAAGCAGGAGCACCCGGCACGCTGCACGTTCCCTTGCGAAGGCGCCCGGGGGCTCCTTCCCACAGCTCCTCAAGCAATGCTGCTGCCGTGGCTGCTTCCCGGTTTCCTACCAGCATTTCTCTCGGATCCTGCCCTTGGAAGGAGCCTTATAGCAACATAAGCAAGTCCCACCTGCCCTCTGCTCTGAAAGGAGATGCAGAATGGAGCAAGGAAAAGCCACTTCTGATGCACAGCTGATTTCAGCCCCCTCCTTTGCCTCACGGAGCAGAGGTTTTGCCGAGATGACTGCACTGCTCTAGCCAGCACAGCCCTGCTGCCAGTCACCCCTCCGTGCTGGAGTTAAAAGCATGCTAGCCAAAGCTGTGCGGACCTGGTTCTCACCTGAACAGATCCTCTCCTGAATAGCCTGCTCTTGCTCAGAGCTCCTCACAGGCCCTGTTGATGTAGCTCTGCAGCAGAGTCCCTGCTCCACTATAGCCACAGCCGTTCAATGGCCTCATCTCTTCAGCAGCTCCCCAGCTGCTCTGTTTGCTCCCGGCCTTCTTCACCTGTGAGTTGTCTACTGTTCATTCACTCAAGGACCACAGTCACCTTGAGTTTCAGCCATGCTGACTGGCATCATCCCTACTTCATCTGCAAGATCCTCTCCCTCCTCTTCCCATTTTCTGTTGGAGATGCCAGTCAGTTTTGCACTTGCTATGGTGTTCTGCACATTCAGGTTCATGGAGATGGGGGGCTCCTGAGGGCAAGGACAAGGGCCATTCTGCAACTATCTGCAGCACAGACAAAAGCTTATCACTGCCCAGGGCAGCATGCAAGCGCTGCAAGATGGGGAATGCAACTTGCATGTGTTCATCCATGCCAGCCTTCCAGAAACTCCACTGCTGCTTTGTGGCTGGTTGCTGAAACCAGGGGAGGCAGAAGCCTGGTCTTACCATTCTCAGCTTTCCCGAGCTCACTATGTAATTAATGGTCTTAATTATTGATGGCAAAGGCAGGGAAGGCAAGAAAGAAAGAAAAAGCCAATGAGGAGGGAATGATGTGGGGGTGGCGGGTGCCAAAGGTCTCTGAATGTCTCCTCTCAGCCTAGAGCAGAGAAAGAGCCCCCTAGCCGCCACGCGGCTCCCACGGCCCTGCTCTAATGCTCCCTGACATGCCTCTGAAGACAGCGAGCTGTTTGCAGTCACCACTGTGATTTGTTAGTAATTATTTTCACGGTGTCACATTGCTGTCACTCCCTTAACAAAGAGACAGGCAGCCCGAGGCTGCCTGCAAGAATGAACCGGTATAGAAAAGGAATTGTCAGGCACCCAGGGATCCTCTTTGCTTCCCAGGTTTCATAACCAGAGTCCTTACCAGGTTCTGAAAAAACTTCTGAGGAGAAGTGGCAAGACAGAATCATCTCCCATCCTGGTCACAGCAAGAGGAATTAATTACTAACCCCCTCCTAATTTCATCTTACCTGTAAATCCAGTGCAAGACCAAGGTGCTTAGAGCCACTTAAACCAACAACCTGCTCCAGGACTGCAGAAAACTTTGACAACCGATGACTTTTTGTCCTCTCCTTGCAAGCTCCCATTTCTTTTCATGAGTTCTTCCTGCCTAGGTCCTGCGCTCCTAAGCAAGGCAACCCTAGTGATAAGATCCAACCTAAGTGTATCACACCCGTGTGCATTAACCCAGCCACACTGGTCTCTTCTCGGCCAGTCTGAACTCTCTCACACTGCTGTGCTCCACATGGCAGTAACATTTCATTTGGCATTTAGCTGCTCGGCAGCTTCCTCGCACCTGAAATACAGAGCCTGGTGCCTTGCTGCCTTTCCACACACCACAGTGACTTGACAAGCACCTCCCCTTAACCCACCTCCCATCCATCCATCTCGCACCTGCTGGGTAACCACAGCAATCCATCCTTTGGCTAACTTGTCACTCAAAGGTAATCACTCCTTTCCCAGGAACCGTGCAGCTCGCCTGGGCCCCCAAGGAATGGAAGCTATTTTGGCACCTGAAGTGTCACACAATATAAGGATATTGAGATGAAAGACCAAGACATCTGGCCAGATAGTCCTTAAAGCGCCCTTGATCTCTATGCAGAAAGCAAGTGGACTTCCTCCAGAGCAATTCAAATTTTCAATTCCATGAGCAAGAAACGCTCTTCCTCTGCCTGCTAGTGGCGACGCACAAGGGTCATTCCCCGCAGCCACTGGGAGACGTGGGCATTAACTCACCCTCTAAGCACGGGGAGACTTTGGAAATATTAAACCTCACAGCCTAAGCAAAACCCTCCTGCAATTAACTGCATGGAAGAGCACTGACTCAGAGGGCAGCTCCTTTCCAGGGGCCCTTTTCATAACCAAGAAATGGCACATTCATGCTGCGAAGAATTAGGATCACCATTGGGAAGCTAAATGGTCCATAAAACGTAACAGTTCTCTTCAGAGCTGGGCACACAGCAAGCTCCAGCAGAGGAGAGGGCTTGGTGATCTCCCTGCGCGTGGGTTGGGGAGGACGAACATGACTGAGCAGGAACAGATGTTGAACACATCTGGTGTCCAAGCACCCACCAGACCGAGTCTGGCCCACACCCAGCTGGAAAAAATCAGAGCAGGAAAAAAAGAGATGATCAAGGGGCACCAATGAGAAGGGTGTCCCAGTGCATAGGTGTTGGGGAGAGGGGAGGAAAGCCCTGCTCAAGCAGAAGGGAACAAAGCTGCTGAGACCTAGGCAGGACAAAATCCTGGTAGATGTGAGCTTCTCTGCTGGCACATTTCTGCTCCCTCCTTCTCCTTCCCCCAGCTTTCTTCTCACAGCTTCACTTGCCTCATGTCACTGTCAAGACCTGAGCCCTGGGAACCTCTAACCTTAAGACACGATCTACAGACTGCCAGGCTGAGGACAGCTCCCTGGTCAGATACAGAAAACAGCAACTCCAGGGTGGAATGGATCAACTCAGAAAGAGAATCAGCAGCTCCCGTGTGCTCCCGAGCGCCCTGCGTGCACCCAGGTCCACTCCTCGGGATACGGACAGTCAGCTGGACAACGCACAGGAGAATCCGCTGGAGGGAAAATACCAGGGATGACCTCAAGATGGCCCAGTAGGTCTTTGCCAGCTAGAAGCCTCAAGAAGAAAGGGACTGAACCCATCTAGGAAAATGGCTCCCAACAGGAAACAAACTTGCAAACAAATAAAATGCTTTCGAGCAAGCTACTGAGTTACACAAGGCTTGAACAGAGCAAGCAAAAGGGGAAAGACGTTGCTCCCAGGCTAGCTGTATTTTTCAAGCAGAGCTCTTTAACCAGAGAAGCCATCAGAGAGCTATTCCCAGCCAAGTCACTGGGAAAGCTGCACTGATGCCCACACACAAGCACTTTGCTTGGGTCTGGAAGCAACAACAGCTGAGATCCAAGGGGAGAAAGCTGACATTTCAGCCTTGGCTGGCTAACACTTGAAAAATTAAACCATTCAAAGCAATAAAGGAAATTCCCAGTTTACAAAACTACTTTTTCACACATGCTGCAGATAACAAGACTCGGGCCATACAGCGCTCCAGTGGTTTATCCTCCACAGTCCTCAAGTCACTCCGGATTTTCAGTTCCTAGGGACACAGAGTAACCATGATGCTGAGCTGCTATTATAGAGACTTCTCTACAGGCAGAGGGGCCAGGGGGGTATGCTTTTTACTGAATATTCAATATAGATCCTTCAATTTTTAAGACATTTTGCCTCAATTCGGTATAGCACTGGATATGGACTTCACCTTTGAGATTCCTCCTGCTGAGGGAATTATTGTCCTTATTGTATGTACAGATGGAACTGAGACCAATGGCTTGAATTCAGTTCTGCAAGAAATTTCGAACTATGTTACTCAAGGACAAAAAAATACACAGTATTCATTCATTATCCCATCCCACTGGTTCACTACTGGAAATAAAGAATTTGTTGCAATGCCTGTCTTATTCACTCCCACATCATAGTTTTTCTCCAAGTTTCTGATCATCTTTCACATTGCATCCAACTTCTTTGGTCCTAATTTGCAAGTAGCAGCGCCCATAGTCCACATAGTGCATTGAGCATCGCAGCTCACCAAATCTGTGACCACTATAACCCCAAATACAGCAAAAGTCTTTGCTATCACGCGCCAGAGAGCCAGCGGACCTGAAGGTGGGAGTCCGTGTCATGGCGATCCCCATGCAAAGATTTCATGTCCAGTGCTTACCCCAAAGACATTCCCGGAGTCACACATCTCAGACAACACAACTTGCAGCAGTTCTCATGCACTCAACGGATTTCAAACAAAGGCAAGAACAGGAGACAGCCAGGGAAATCTCTGCAGAAGGATAATGAAAGTCAAGTGTGCTACACTCATTTAAATAAAAGTGTACAGTGGGAGAAACCTAAAAAAAATAGAATTTATTTTGCATAAGTGATATCATTTCCTTTAAAAAACAAAAAGCAAGCCTGCAGGGTCACAGAAGCAAATGGGGTCAGTGTTACTCCCTGTAAGTGCTAGACAAGAACATGCTCATAACGCTCCCTTGCTTAGCTCAGGCAATGCACTTCAGGATGTAATTGCATGAACAACTCCAGGCAGCAAAGCTGACTCAAAAGGTTCTTGACCCTGCATACTCAGGCCCATCCCTGCACTACAGTTCACCACTCTCTTCGTAGAGCCAATGTAACCATGCGAAAGGATAAACCGTAGGGCTTAATCAGAAAAAAAAAAAAAAAAAAGATTCCCACTAAAAGCAATAACAGAAAAAGCTAATCAAGATTCTAGTTGGAGTTCAACTGTTCTTAGACTTAGGTTACTACATCATTTTTCAGTTACCTGTTCTTCCCTATTACTCTCCAAGTCACGCTCAGAAAATAACTCCTGTCCTGTGGCCACCCCACTGGTCCCACTCTAGGCTCCTCCTGCCTCTCCCCCCAGTTCAGCTGGTCCCACTCACTCAATTCAGTGGCTCGCTGCAACTTTGCCCCCGAGCAGAGATTGCCAAACTCCTCCTGGTTCTGGGATAAAGAATAGTCTCCACAAGGGACACTAATGCCATCCATCCCTCTTCACTCATGACCATCGGCAGATCTCAAATCAAGAGTAGAAGGTTGGAAAGACCAACTCACTCCACTCAGAGCCTGGTGTGAGAGGGCGACCGTCTGCTCCTCCCAGCCAGTGCAAGCTGCACAGGAAGAATTAAAAGCTAAGATAAAATTAAGCAGTGGTATAATTCACTGCTCAGAATTTACTAATATGCAACCTAGGAAGTGCACCACAGGCTATAAACACTTCAAGACACTTCACTGTGTTTTATCATTATATTAGAGAGCACTTGCCTTTTAACACCTATTTAGCAAAATAAAAAACTTCTGAGCAGTAGTTTCCTGTAAAGAAATAAATTAGCATGTTCTAATCTCCCACAGTAAGTGCAGTACAAGCATCTTCATATCAGAAGCACACAGAGTACAGTCTGCATGCATTTTTACCTGATTATGTCCACCGAGTTTGCAGAACTATCCCAAACTTGAGGGAGGACGAGGATTAACTGATGCACTTCACATACAGGTGCTGCACTAAACTCCAGCAGATCTGGCTCCAGCCCCTCTGTCTCTGACTGCAGGCATATCCACAGGCATATCACTTAACCTCACTGTATCTCAGCTCTGTAGCTAAACACACAGTAAACACCTGTCTTTTATTGCCAAGATTAATGCACATTCCGCTTAAAGAGGAGGCAGAATGTTTCCACACACGGCAGGAAGCACTTCGACATTTTAGAAGAGAGAAGCCAGGTTAAAGCGTTTACAATACAAGAACTCAACCCCGGCTGACACCAAGCACCCTCTCTTCCCACTAAAATCATCTGCAGTCAGCAGCCCCCTCAGCCTTTCAGAGCTACATTACCCCCATTACCCAACACCCCATCAAGGTAATTTGCTTAATCACTAGTGACAGCTCCGTCTTGGGTGCAGGAGGAGGTACAGACCAGGTCTGAATCCGGCTTTGGAGCTTCTAAACTTAGAGGATAGCTCCTTGCAACAGGCTAAAGCAATTCTCCTGCTGAGCACTCCAAGGCCTGAGGACCGTATGCCTAACGAGGCTGTATCCCCGCTCATATGTTAGCTTGGCAGGTCTGGTGTTCCTTTCATCTCTTGCTTCAGGTAGCTCTCTTTAATTAATAACATTTCTATGTCGACACAGGGAACTTTCCACCCAGAATGAATGGCCCTCTCTCATTAGATCCACGACTGTCATGATGTATTCAAGAGCAGGAGTATGATTCATTTCCTTGTCTGGGAACGGGGGGTGTTGCTGGGAGTGGGGGGAGACGAGTCTCTGTAATGAGTGACTGATATTTGCTGAAGTTGATATGCGCCTCTGTCGGCTTGAACTGCCTTGTCAGGACAAGCCTTCAGAAAGGTGATGTTCCCACTCAAGAGGTTTTCCTCATTAAAGAAATTGCATCTTAACAAGAAGGAAGGGGAGGGGTGGGAGGAGGGCTGCTGTCTCCCCCATTCCAGCCTGGATCATGCACATCCAGTACTGAAAGCCAGCTAACCCAAGCACAGCTAGGGAGGATCAGAATTCAGCTTCTCAGTCCTCTCGTGCAATGGGCTCTCATGGCAGCGACCCAGTCACTCCACAAGGACTCTCCTTGGGATGTCACACAGCCATGATGCAGCCTTTGGTGGCAGGGCTACGGACCTTTTCTCGTGTGCTGAACCTCCATAAACTATTCCCAGATGCTTGGTGTCCCTTTCCTGGCACCCAGCCCACTGGTTCCCAGTTGCCAGAGAGATACAGATAAAAACACTTCTGTGGCCTTCCAAGAAAGCTCCAGTGTGCAGAAAAAGTCTGAACCCTGCAGTGCCTTATTCTCTGAAGACCCCTGAGCCAAGCAGAGGCTTCACAGGTCCTTCAGCAGCAGTTTCCATCTCAAATGCTACAGGTCCAGATGCCAGCAGATGCCAAAAGCAGCTGCTATGACTAAGCTAAGGATCATTCTGAGAAAAGGACACCAGAGCCATGAACAGACCTGCCTCCCACCCAGGAAGCACTGTCGCAGAGGCGCCTTCAGAGAGGGGCCGCATCACATTTCTGAAGCAGCATGAGTGGAAGTGTGAGCAGTGCTGTGCCCTCAGCAGTGGCTACCGAGTGCAGAGGACAGTATGTTGCCTCTGCAACCTCCCATCAGCAAGAGCAAGAGACACTAATGCTGGCATCCTGGCCAACAGCTGCCATCCACCCACACCTCTTGCACTCCCACATGTTACTGTATCTCTCTCCTCCTAAATTTGCTCACATGTCAGATGGTCAAGGCTTGGAACACATCAAGACCCCACTCTGGAGAGTTGTGTTTAAGCAGCGAATTGAGCCTTCACTGAGAGTGCAAGAAACCCAGTGAAGTCCCACAGGACCAGCACTTCTGAAGACACAAGCACTTACAGGGGCTATCCATGAACTAGATGGTTTGCACTACTCCTTTCCACCTCCAACACTGGGCACAGCCTGCAAGCACCTGAAGCAGGTTCTAGTAGGCATGTCTAAGCCAGAGCGAGGAGCTTGTCCTTCTAGGAACATCTCACCTCAGTTTCCTGAATTCCACTGGAATACATTTTTAAATTGTGCAATGCTGCCAAGAACACACTCCAACAACCTCAGATAAGTATCCACCCACCTGCCTTCCTACCACCCCAGCACCTTTAGTGCCAAGAGTGTAGACTCCACAAGCAGAAGAGGACTCCAACTACACTGTCGGTCTTTTAGGGAAGTACAGGGTGATTCCCTGGATTACTTCCTAGATGTTCCACATCCCTGATGCTGTATCTCCTTGTCTGAACAGTCTTGTTTCAGCTCTGTGGCTTCTCTGTTTAAAAAGAGATGCTCAGTTCTGCTTTGCTAAACCCTATTTGGCAATGTGTCTAAACACACACAAACTTAATTAGTTCAGGAGGCAGAGTCGGCATTTGTGGTGACGGATAAAAGTAATGGGAAATGAGACAAGTCAGAGCTGGCAGGGAGTCCTCACTCAAGCCTCATTCACTGGCACAGCACTAATCAGATGTGATGCTACACGCTGCTACACCCAATCGGCGACTGAGCAGCGTGATGTGCTACTCACCAAACGGCTGCACCCAGACTCCCTGTATCCATGTGGCTGCAAACACGAAATGTATTTTCTGCTTTGCCCTGGAGATGCTTCAGGATTTAACTCTCATGTTAATAGTTTAAAAAAAAAAAATTAAAGAGGAGGGAGAAATGAACCACTCACTGCAACCTCATGGCCAGGAGTGGAGTCTTCTTTTCCAGCTGACTAGTAAGGGACAATCCATGCGAGAGACCACTGCAAATGGGGAATCAAGTATCTCAGCTCGAGAACTGCATGTCCTGCTGGCCCACTCACCCCACAACAGCCACAGCTCATCAGGAGTGGGGCGTATCTTCATTTATTTTTTGTCCAGTACTTTAGTAGCAAAACTAATCAGCCAAGGATAGAGAAATCTAGCAGGAAGAGAAGGAGTTCGCAGCTAGCAGTTTTGATGTAATATAAACATGTTGTTTTAAGAGCAAGGAAGAAGACAAGAGAGCAATTCACTCACTTGTAAGGATTGCAGGCAACTGCAATGTTGAGAGCATCTGCAGGACAAACTGTTTCAGGCCCCAGTACAAGTGGCATAATAGGAATCAAGAACAGCTTTTCCTTGGTCAGGGAGAAAAATCAGCAGCTCTCAGCAGAGGAGAGGACACAGTCACCCTCTACCCACTGTAGAGCTCTGAAGCAAAAGCCCTCAAAGGTTTCCTGTTCTATACAGACACCAACTTAGGATGTCACTAGTGGGGACCCTTATCCCACAGTGGAAAGGGTGGAAAGATGGGCTTTAGGCACAGGCAGATCACAACTCTGTTCCTCACAACCATCACCAAAAGCAGTAAACTGAACTCTCAGGACAGCAATACAGGAGTAAAGAGTTGAGAAGACAGATGAGAAATGAGAGTTCAGCACATTCTTCAGCTGTCTTTGTGTGGGTCTCCAAGAAAAGTTTAAACATGAAATATAAAGAAAAATAAGCCCCACTTTTAATTTAAACCAATTACGCATGAATTGGGGAAATACACTCATACATCAGTTTTGGACATGGTCCCAACAAACACGCAGCTTTTGACTCAAAAGCTAGCGTGCCACACTCCTGTCTGGAGCATGGCAAATTTCCCCTCTTCATGAGGGCCTTCACTGCCACTTCAGTCCTCATGTCTCCCTAATCATACCAAGAACAGGCGAGGAGCTGCCACCCTACAAAGACCACTCTGCAGGAAGGAACCAGTGCTGATTGCTCCCAGGCTGTGTGCAGTTTATTTAGGCATCAGGCTTAGGGAAACCAATGTCAAAGTGAAAACGAAGCAACACTACTAACGAGTTGTGGATGTCAGTTTAACATTGGATGTGTCAAGCCCAAGCTTTATCAATGTGAAAACAACAAGAGTCTTTACCCAGCACTCTAAGGAAATAAAAAGCTGGGGAGAGATTATAGGAATCCAAGGGAATTCAGCACAATGTGACACTGATCTGCAAGCACCTTTCAGATTAGACTAATCTAATTCTTTGACTTTTGAACTCCTTTTTTTTGAAATCAAGTTTTTCGGCTGCATGTCCAGCTATTTTCATAACGAGACATGCATGTACATGAGCACCTGCAGATCCCAGTGCAGGCTCCCATCTGGTACTCTTTAGATACTGTTGCCCAGCTGATAAGCATGACCTCCATGATAAGAACACCGATAGAGTGCCAGACCTAGCTTTAATTTTCTCTCCAAAGAATGCTCTGCACTTTGCATACAGTTAATGAACCAAGATGACAGAGAGAAGGCCCTTCATGTGAAAGTCAGGTAAGGACCATTGCTTGATTTAGCTGTACAGTGAGACCAAGACTTTTGTTCATACTTGGAGAAACCCATCCTTACTCCTGTTTCTGCATGGAAAATCTAACCCTCCCTATTCCCAGGGGAGATGCCAGGCATCACAATCTGACAAGAAAAGGGGTAACTTTTTATCCACTCAGTCTCTCCACATGAAATTTAGATCGAAGTATTCAGGGATCTGGAAAGTCAGAAACAAAAACAATGGCCTCTTCTCTTTGGCAAGCAAAATAGGTAAAAGAAGAAAGATGACAAACCTCTGGTTTAAACTTTTCTTGAGTATGAAAGCAACTCTACAGGGAATATCTTAGACACTGAACTTACACAATATGCCTAGCACCTACCTTTTTTTCTTAAGCAACCCTCCTCCACTCTTCATTATGTACGATAAACAATGATTCATGTAGAAACAAATACTAGAGACAGTCTGAGGCTTGTGGATGCAAGAGGCTTGGAAACTAAGAGCAACCACTGCAGAAATCAAGTGCAGCATGAAGAGCACTGGGAGGCTTATCAGCCAGAGCTCTCCTCCAAACACCTGCAAGGGGTTAAGCGTAGCAAGGTTGCAGCAGAATTAGCAGGGAAGGAACTAAACAGGGACAAGAGATGAGTATCCTCCATCCTTCTCCACCAAACTAGAGATCTCTGAAATCATACTAGTCAGCAACAGCCATAGCAATCCAAGGTGGAAGTAGGATTTTTTTTCTTTTTTTTGCAGGCAGGAAATGTTTCCAAAGATGTACACACTACAAGCAAGCCTGGAGCAAGAAAGCTGAGAAAAATCTCCCTCCCCTTCCATACTCACATCACTTTCAAATCCCAGTCACCACAGGTCACAAAAATCGACTTGACGCTGGGATCTAAGAGGCCTTCCTTCGCCATCCACTCGTCAACCCTCTGAAAAGAAGGCAAGAAAAGAGGATGAGTTTTTGCAGAGACAGACCGAGCCACAACAGTTAAACTCAGATAAGCTGCTTGCAATCAAGGGAGAAGAAAATTGTGATCTTATCCACCCCTCTCCCTCTCTCTCTTCTCTCTCTGCTTGCCATCTCAACAACAGCACGCTTGGACCTTTGAAGATTTCTGATAGGAGACATCAGGCAACCAGAGCAGAGATGATCTTATCAGACACAACAGCAGCTCTGCTCAGAGAAGGATGGAAGTTGTGCAGCACTAATGGGACAATACAGATGCAGCACTACCTGGCGACTCTCCTCTTTTCTTCTTCCCATATCAAATGGGCTGGTAACTTCAGTCTGTTCCAGTGATGAGAAACCTACTTATTTCTTGAAGCTTTCTAATGTGGGACAGGGGTGGGAAACAGAACCTAAACCAAGAGTGTCCACTATGACCCTCCAGGTATCAGACTGGGAACGGAAGGGAAACAGCCAGCAAAACAGATCATCTGCTTTGATTTGCAGGGAAACACAAGCACTCAGCAATAGTGCCCCTCATCTACAAAATTTCATGTGTACTCTAATTCAAAGGGGAATGGGACATGGATCCAAGGAGAAGGACTGGGCATGCACAAGCCCTGCGTGGCAATAACGACCAAGCCTGCATGCCCTTCCTTTCCAGGCCGGGTCTCTTCCCTCCTTACAGTTCTGAGCACAAGTTTGTTCAGGGAAGGGTACAGTGTGGATTTAAAGAGAATCCAATATTCTTGATCAACTTCCCCATAGACACACTTGTGCTGGATCTACCATGGAAATGGGCTACATGACACTGGAAGAGGCACATCCACCTTGGGGATTAATCAGGAATAACTTGTTTAAATCTAGAAATGTATTAATTGTACTGAAAAAGTGTACAAAAACATACTGAAATGTTTCTACAGTAGGAAACTCTTCTAGCAAGAGCGAACTATTTTTTTGAAGTACTCCAGCAGCTCCTGAACAAACAGGAGCCACCCGCTGTGGAAGCAGGTGCAGACACATGCACACCTGCAGACACGCACCGCTGCAAAGTGCCTGCTGAGGAGCATTAGGGACCAGGGGGAACAGGGAGGCTGCCTTGCATGGGAGATGTCACCATGGAATGCCGTCTTTGGCCTCTTGGCACTGCTGCTGCCTTTCCAGCAGAGCACAGGGCTTCTTTCTGCAACCAACTGTGAAACAGCTTCCTCGGGGAAAGCTCCTCTCAAAGCAGCATCCAGCCTCCCACCCTGCGAGGCACTTTTGCCTCCCTTGGGCTGCTGAGATCCTACACCCATCCCTGCACAAGGCTCCGGGGAGCACGGGACAGCAGCTGGAACCTTTCTAGAATCCCTGAGGAAAGCGCCCATGAAGTGCTGTCTCCACAGAGGAATTTAAAGCCTTTAATTTGATTTCTTCACATAAGCAATTGTTGCAATTATTCTGATTAGGAACAATTAGGTAACACAGCAATGGAAATCCTGACAGAGACAATGCATCGAACAGCAACCTGCAGCCTGAGCAGGCTCTGCTTAAGGAGGCTTCCTTCACTATTTGACTTCCAACAAAAGCTATCGATGGAGAAATACTTCCAAGCTAATTAAGCCCTGAATGCTGTAGGAATCCAACATTAAGCAGATGGCATTATTAGGGCTATATCTGCATTCACACATCCTCCAGATTAGATTTTAGAGGCATTTTCCTTCTATACTACATGTATTATTGAGCATTTAAATAGGTAGAGAAAATTAATTTAATAAGGTGCTGAGGGAGTAGAAGGAAAAAGGAGACACAGCTACTAGAGCAGTGGTCTCAAGCCATCCATATCTTGGTGCTTTAAAAGTGGCTAAAGCAGAATAGCCTCTTCCCCTATCTGCTGGCAGGAGTTTGGATATCCTGTCAGTACCCTTGACATGAGCAGCTGGAGATGACAGATCAATGGTTCAATACTCTCAGCAGCATGTCACCAACGTGACAGCAAATGTTATTCTAATGAAGCTGTAATCATAGTCAAATTACGCGGTTCGATTCTCAGAAAAGGGAGGGTGCAGGGAGAGCGATGGAGAGGGGAGGACAGGATCTGAGGGCAGAGTTCAGGAACTAAAGGTTATTCTTCTTACCTCGAGCACTTGCTGGAGGCTGGGCTGCCCATCCACCATGCCTTGAATAATCCCAGTCAGCTGAAACAAGAGACAAACAGAAAGCAGGAATCAGAGCAGCATTCAAAAGATGGTTAGAAAAACTCCTCTCCTGTCCTTCTTGCACTAACAGATGCTCTCGTGACCCATGTGGGTGATACCCAGGCAGCAGTCCCAGCAGCTGCCCCAGCCACAGGCAAGGACAGAACTTCATCCCAAACCTGGCAGAGGAGCAGGGCTCCTACCGACACCAGGAAACACCGAGCTCCCTTTAGTGCGGGATGCACTGAGGGCTGCAGTGATGCCCTCCACGCACCGACACAGTGCCCACCCAGCCGCCTTCTTTTCAACACGTAGATTCCCATTTTGATGTTGCTTCGATTTTCACAGGCAGAGGAAACTACTGGCATGTGCAGTCATTCCCTTGCTATCATGGTGACACCAAAATTGCATAATATTAGATAAACAGAATAAACTATTGTTGGTAAATGAGAAGGGTAGAGAATCCATTCATACACAGCTGCAAAGGGCAGCGAGCATACTTATTTTCTGATAGTCCATCACAACATTCTTCTGCATTTTAAGCTGCAGATAATACTCACCGTATTTAGAACAACTGAATGAAATCTGAAAAAAGAACATTTACTTGCTGACTACTAGAGCAATTGTTTTTTTCTAGTGGGCTCCTTAGGGACAGACGCTGCCAACAGCTAATTCCAATGACTTTACCAGGACTGCCTGGCTGTTTAAAGGTAGGCACATGTACAAAAACACACAGGCTCATGGGTGTTTGCTTGGGTCTACCCAGGATAGCTTGAGGCATGTAGAAAATAAATAATTTTTGTCCGCCAACTGACAAAACTGTCTTTTAACATATTGAATATTGGAGGTCAGTAGCTTGCCATCAATGCATCCAAGTAATTAAAAAAAATCATTATTAAAACAAGCACACACTACAGTATTTTGCTTTATACTGCACTTTCCTCACACATTTTCATAAAACAAAGGTCAAATGCAGCCCCACCATCCGCACACGGCACCCGAGCCCCCAGAAGCCACAGAGGCCAGTTGGGAGTTAGCGACAGCCTTCCCAACCCTTAAGAGCTCTGCCTAGACATGAGACATTCGCCCCATACCAAACCACAGGGTTCTGTGTTATTAAATGCACAGCAAATGAAACTAGCTGAGCTGTTTCTGCCTCTCTGTTTCTTTGGCTGCTTGGCTTACAGCACTGAACTTGGGAGGAAAGAAAAAAAAAAAAGATTAAACTTCAATTAAATTGTAATTACATTTAATGAATACCAAATACCTGACTCACTGAATAAGCTGTAAGTGGAAAGATTATTTTCTCATAGTGACTTCCATGGAATAGTAATACATACCTTTTAGGGAAAGTATTTTAATTTCAAGAACACAGAGTTCCTCTAGGTGGGTTTCTGAAGTTCATCAAGTCACTATTAGGTGGAATTTTAAGGAAGTAGAGGGATACAGACAATCTTTTATATTCCAGAAACTGTTTTTAATATTAATCTGTATTTTAATTGGGTAACAGCCGCTGCCTACAGACTTCCCATACTCAGAAAACACAGATAGATTTAAGAGAGATTAATGCATGGCTCTTTAGAGCCGTTTTCAATGCTCACTAGCTTGTTTGTTCATTTTCTTGGCATCATCCTCCCCAGGCCTTCACCCAGCAAAGACGGGGAAACAAGGTGTCCTCAGCCGGCAGAGCCGGGGAGGTACCAGCTCGCTCGCACAAGAGCGCTCGCCACGCAGACACCCACCAAGAGCCTCGCAGCAGGAATCACACGTACGAGCACAGAGGGACACGCAGCCGTCCCATGGCCCTGCGTCAATACAGACCACAGACTGCCTGAGAAGGTCCCCATCTCTGCTCTCTCGTCCTCCCTGCTCTGCTCTCTTCACAGTCACGCACCTCGGTAGTGCCCAACTTCACGCTGGGTTCATCGCGTGTCCGCAGCATCATCTGCTCTTGCAGCTTTGATAAAGTATCAAAGCTTAGATCTATGCTCCTGTAAATTCTGACTGGTGATCCTCTCAATCACATGGACTTAGGAACATTAAAAAAAAAAAAAAAAAGTTAAGGCACTCTTCTTTTTGTACCTTTACTGTCTGTTCCTCCAAGAAAAAAAAAATCAATAAAAATTAATCATTAAAAAAGAGCAGAGTACCATGAAAAGCCTCCATAAGCATACTGCATGGGAGGGAACACTTCACGTAAGCACCCGTCATGAGTTTTCTCAGGCACCAACCAGACAAACCACTGGCATCTTCCAAAGGGGCACGATCAGGTTTTATATCTAACAGCAGCTTCTGGCTACCTGTAAGTGCTTTCCATCTGCTCAGAGTAAGTGTAACTTCACTCCTGATAACGAAGCTTCAGGGGCTGTTGTTTTATACAGGTGGGTGAAGAGGAAGGGGACAGGATCAGGGCTACAGAGCGAACCAGCTGGTGTGGGACATCAGAGGAAGCCTCACCTGGCCAGGGGCATGTGCTGACTCAAGGCAAGACTAAAACAAAGAGCTGCCAGGAGGGCGCTCACGAGCACTACGCCCTTGCCACGCTGTGCTGCCTTCTTCAGGATGGAAAACAAATCCAAGCAATGCTCCGGATCCTGGGAGTGATGTCAAGGGATCCTAGGAATCCTCTCACACATGCTCTTCATGCAGCAATCTTGTTGCTTCTTTGTAAAGGCAGTGAGTGGCGGGGAGAGGTGGGGGAAAAAGCAGCAGAGCAGACAGACTCCGGTGTAATGTCAACACTACTGCTTTTCCTACGGAGTTTATCTCGGAAACCATCGTATTTCTACTCCAAGACAGTTTGCTGATTACATAAGCACTTGTCTCTGGTGTACAATCTGATAATCGGCCCTGGTCTTTCTTTGTAGACAAAGAGGCCAATAAATCTCACCCTTTTTAAGTAGAGGTGCCTAGACAAAGCCCTTTACTGGCATTTAGCAAAATGGGTATTTTCAGAAAACAGCTGAGAGTTGATGGCCGGAGCAGTGCAGGCAGTGGCTGCACACACTACACACCACGGCTCTCACCCCGGGACCCTCTCCAGCCCTTCCGTCTCTCCTCCTCACTCCGCATCTCCAAAGCCAGCGGCACGGAGCGAGGCGGCTCGCAGGGAGGGAGGAGCTGTCTGCACACCAAGCAGAACCACCAGCACCAGCAAGTGTCCCACAGGCAGCGCCTTCTCCTCCCCATCAAGAGCGAGGACATGCAAAGGGAGGGAGATGCCCCGCGCCCTGCCAGCCCTGCACGGAGATGCCCAGGCTCTCTTCCTCAGCACACACAAGCATGGGCAGGGGCAAGAGCTGGGGTCTAGGGAGAAAGAGTAGGAGAGAGTAAGAAAGAGCCAAGCAGAGGTCTGCAGTGAGCAGAGGATTTGCTGTAGGAGCAGCGTCGGGTGGTACTGGGAAAACTAGCACATGAACCGGTGGTTTCACTCATACAGCCTTCAAGGCAGGCACCTGCACCATCACACCTGGCCTGGCCTGCTGGGGCTCCCTAGCAAGAGTCACGGAGCCCACAGGTCTTTATGCAACTCCAGCCTTCACAAAAGGCAGGCAGAAATAAGGAAAGGTATTTTTGTGACTGTCTATAAAATGCACAGTACGACAGCTCACCTCTGCTTCCTGGGGCAGTGTTTCCAAGTCAGGCTAGGCAGCAGATCCTGTGAGCAGCCTGCCAGCCAGGTGGCACGCAGGCCATGACCTGCACTGAGCAGCACTGGCCACTCGGGGTTTCACTCAGGAGCCAGGATTCTCCGGACTACAATTACTCTCTAACACACACTGTTAATAGCAGAGAGGTTCCCCAACCTGGTGTGTTTGACAATTTTGTGCCACAGATACACACTGGAGGTTTTTTTTTTGTGACCATTTCGCCTGTTGGCTTCAGAGCTGTCCCTTTTTATTTTGCTCTGTCCACACAACAGCAGGCAGCAGTTCAGCTGCAGAGGAGGGATTGCAGGCCGATGCTGCAGCACGGAAGACAATGTCCATCCACAGGACTCCTGCCAATTCACAACCTAGCACGCTGCCACTCAGCACGGAGCCTTTTGCTCTATCCCTTCACACACAGGAGCCAGGAGCCTTCAGAGGGGCCAATACCCACTCCAGGCATTCTGGCTCCAAAGAGCAAGGGAAGACAGAGAAAGCGGCACTGCAGTGAAGGAGCCTAAGATGGGCTGAATGTCTCGACCACAAGCTTGGTGTCCAGAGGACCTCCAAGCCACTAATCCCACTGTCAAGCCCCTAGTGCCTCTTCACACCCTAGCAGATATCAGATTGCTTTCAGCTTGCAAAAACATGCCAAACAAGTCAAATTTGCTTGCAGCAGCAAGCAGAATTGCGACCTTCAGCACTGGGGGAAGGACAAAACAAAGGATTTTTTTCAAAATGAAACTTCATTAGGAGTTAATTAATGAAATGATTTCTCCAGAATGTAGATGACATACAAAAGTTACTTTTTGGGCATTACTCCACCAGATAACATATCTCTTAACACAGATCAGGCGCAAGCCTTAAAACTGATCGCAGCATGCATTTGCACAAAGACGTGTTCAGCAAGTCTCATGTGCGTTAGGACAGCTAAAGTAGTTGCCCAGCCTTCCAGGATTAAGATTGCAAAAGGTTTTCCATTATAGACCCCTGTTTTCACACATTTATAGCTTTCTGAAAGCCTCTCTCATTGCCTATGCTTAGTTTCCTGGGTTTGGGTCCCCCCAAAGCTTAAATAAAATAATACCTTCACTTGTTTTTTCAGGTACAGGACAATGAAAGAAGAAAAAGTATTTGTTTTTAAAATGCAGAAATGTGGAAGGGTCTGATAGGTCTTGGAAGGGGCTCCAGCTACCACAGCAAAGTCATTTAATCAAGTTGGTCCCCATGGGACAAATATGTTGAGGGCCCTATTCTGCAGCCACTGAAGTCACAGAAAATGCATCGTGGTGCCAACGACCTCAGTCCTGCCTGCAAAGAACTTGAGTGCTCTGACCCTCCTAGATAGTGTTTTAGTGCCTAGGCTAGTCAAAAGTTAAACAGTGGAGAAGCAGGAGAAAAAGCTCGGAGCAAGGGAACTTAAAAAACTTCCTTGGGTGCAGCGGTGAAGAAGTGTGCACCTGCAGAAACAGTTAATTTTCTATGCTGAAGTGAAAAAATAATAATCCCACTCCCACAATTCCTTTGATTTGTAAGGAATCGTCCAGGTCCTTGCATGCCATCTTCATCCTCTCATCTGTATCTGGAGAAAGCTGGATGCATCTCAGGAAAGCAGCTCTCCTCAGCAGTGAGTGTAACCAAGTAACAAGACCTCACTTCTCCAACAATCACTCAAGAACCCCACAGGCACAACATCAAAAAAAAGTCTTAAAAATAGAGACGGAGGTTGTCTTACCATTCTGAGGAGTTCATCAAATCCCAACAAGCAAGCACACAGGAGAGTCATTTAGAGCCTCTGAACCCTGGAGCAGTACAACACTGTCTTTGGACCAGGCTCTCTTCAACCTTCCCCACCAAAGAGCAGCACAGCACTGTCGTTCAGTGCTTACTCACAAGCTCCAGTATCTTGACCATTTGCCAATATGGCATTACTATTTTAATTCTGTGGTCATCCAGGAATACATTCCTTAGTTATATAAACAGTCAATCTTTTTGAGGAGATTGCAACCATAACTAGAGTTAGTTATGAACCCAAACCAAAGCCTGTACATTCTAGTACAATAATGAAGATGTTTCCCCTTGTCCTTAACATGAGGCTGGCACAACACCATGCCTTGCAGCAGCATCACAAGGAGGTGATCCCAACCCCCGGTGCAATGGAAACCTGCTTCCCAGAGATACTCTTAGCGCACCGGGGAACCTTTGCACTTTACCTCTGTACAGAAGGGCGTAAGCTGGGGATGCACCACAGGCTGAACATACATGTGAAAGGTGGATTCGATCTCCATCGTCCTGCCATTCAGCTTCAGGATAGGGAATTCGATGATTTCCTGAATAGGGTGAAAAGAAAAGCAGCTGATCATTTAAATCAAACAAAAAAAAATGAAGCTGGGAAAGGTCCATTCTAGCAAGACGGCAGTAAGAAGAGGGGGCTGATGGTCCCAAACAGAAATGAGGCCAACAGGAAGCTCTACGCTGCAAGTGAGAGTCACACAGGAGCACTGAACACATCCAGTGCTGTTAGCGTGAAGGACCACGGGCTGCACTCATCATGTGCTGGCCTCAGCCAGGGCATCCTGGTGGGTCTCTGTATTCAGTGCAACAACTGCACTCACTGTTGCGAGTCAAACCTTTCAAGAGGAAGACAACGTAGCACCACTCACACACGTTGCCCAGAGAACACGCAGAAATGCTGGCAGTGGGTTTCTTCTGGCTAGCAGCAACATCTCGGACACGATGACCTCAGGATGAGCAGCTCCACCCTCTCCACCGCTCGCTCCTTTTGGAGGATACCACACAGACAACAAGAGCTCCTTAAAATGTGCACGCTCTTGCACAAAGCACCTCGTTCCCAGGCATGGCTGAAACACAAGTTGCAAGGAGCACCCCTCTCCTCCAGCAAAGTGAGAGGAACTCTAGGTCCCCTTGCAAAAGCCACCCCTATGGGATGCGACACAGTAGCAAGCCCTGCTTTATTTTTCTCTCTATAGCCAATTTATGCTGATAGGGAAATAAAAACGTTCTTCATCAGAAGAATGTTCAATTATTTGAATAATCAGCAATCAAAAATTTACATGAACCTGTTAATAAAAAGTTTAAACAAATCCAGTTACGATGGATTTCTCAATTATTAAAAAATATACATGATATTAAAAAAAGCCGACCGCTGAATAAAAGTGATAAAATCCTTTGTGTTCGCCCCCCTCCTTCCCCACTGCCTCTCCTCCTTCCAGTTTAATGCAAGAGAAGTGACAATTTGTTTGGTGTCTTTAAAGAATAATTTGTCTATGTTATTTAATAGAGATGCATGGCACTGAGGTTCTGGAGTGCAAATGAGCCTGCTGAGTGATATCCATGCAACAAGCCCCTCAAATCACTTCTAGAGAGAAAGAGAGAGGGAGAGAGAATAAAAAAAATATTGCTTTTTAATATTCAAAAACAGTTTGCAAAATTTAATCAAAGCAGAGCAAAAGCTAACATTTTTACCACTTTGACATTTTTATTAGCGCTTTCATAAATTTTTAAAACATGAATGGAATTAGTTTAACAACAAAAAAAAAAACTGCCTGAAAACATCTGGAAGAGAAATACGAAATAATAAAAAATAAATAAATAAACCCAACTCAGGCGAGTAAAATTAGCATGTGGAAGAGGCAGTGGCTGCAGAGGAGGAAGGCAGGTTTTGGACCCGGGCCGCACTCCCCGTGACCCGCGGGCGGAAATCACCATGAGTCGTACGCGTGAGCCGATGGCATCACCGTGCCCGCAGCAGCGGGAGAGCAAGTGGAAACAATCAATAGCTTAAATATCCATTGGAAACGCCCCGTTGCCACCTCGGGAGCGCTGCAACCACGCGGCTCCCGGGAGCAGCCGAGGGCTGCGAACGCTCCCGGTGACGAAGCGCCCGTGCGCAGGCGCCGAGGGGCACAGGACACAACGCGGGGTTCACCGTTTCCGTCGCGCTCGCCGGGTGCAATTCTCCCGCCGAAACAACCACCCCACAGCACCCTTGTGCTCGGAAGGAAGGCGGCCTGCGGGCAGGATGTCCCAGCAGAGCGCGGCTCGGTCCCAGGCCGGCTAACGCGTGACAAGCCCGTTGTCCAAGTGCTGCTCTCCCTGCTCAAGGGGAAGGTCGCTGCCTCGGGGCCTGCGCCCCCAGCCAGGGCAGCCTCTGAAGCGGCAGGTCCGAGGCAGGGCAGCCCCGCGGCCGCGTTTGCCTTCCAGAACCAAAGGCGCCTCCAGGAGGGTCGGATTAAAACATACGGAAGAAATAAAAAGAAAGAAAAAAAAGCTCTACTAAAAAACGTGGAAAATTTGACAATATCAAGCATGACTGCGGATCTGGGGGAAACATGTGAGCAGGGAGCTGGGGTGGAACCTGAGCAGCAACATGATCATCTTGGGGGAAAGAACGGCAGCTCTTTGGGGCTTATTTGGTCCGTTTTTCAAGCGAGCGGTAAAGGGCCTTTCCCAAAAGGCTGTTTATCCACACGCTTCCTATAGCAAAGATTTTTCCAGTCTCTGGCAATGTTTGCTCCACCGGTATCTAAGGCAACAGATACCAGCCCCATGAAATCAGCCCCACTCCTCACTAACGACGTTAGCCAGTCCTGCAATGAAATTTAACCTGTGACACCGCTGTACTTTTCATTTAAACTTTCATTTGGAGAGAAGCAGTGTTTGGAGACCCTGCAGTTTGTCCTGCTAATAAAGACAAGTGTTGGGACCTTTAAAGGTGCCATTCATCTTTTGCCTTTATTAAATTCAATTTTCTTAAGCCCATGATACATCATGAAATTAAGAGTTGACATTCCTGCAGAAACAAAAATATCTATCAAACATAAACAGAAAGGGGAAAAAAAGAGAGGCCTCTATTACCAAGAATTTATGGCTTAAAGTTGATCTGTTTCCACTTTTTTTTTTTTTTTTTTTTTTTTTTTAAACAAGCATATGGTTTGTTTTAGATCTCCAAAATGTTATTACAGATCTAGAATTTCATTAGTAATTATTATGAAATGGTGAGTGCTCAGACACACACACACACACCCCCAACAGACCACGGCTCCGAAGGCAGCCGGGCGCTCCCTCACATTTCACAACAGCCTGGTGAGCTGGAAATGCTTGGCTACATCCCCACAGCCAAGGCCCTTTCCTGCCTTTTTCCAGGTGGGAAAAGGCAGAGAGAAGCAGTGCAATGGAATTAAAAGGAGCGTTTCACTCACATTTGGTTTCTTTTATCAGAGCCTGATCACTCATAAGAGCTACCCCAAGATCTTCACGCATTTCCATTTCCAGCACTGGCTACCTGCGTGCCAACCACTGCATCATCCTGTCCCAGCAGCGTTTGGGTCTTCCAAGGCTTTCTCTCTCAACCAAAAGTTATATGCTGAAATAATGCGGAGGGTGTCCAGAGGCTGCAAATAGGCACCAGAAGAACAAATGTGCCCATTTGAATTCTGCAAGCTCTGCAGTTAGGTACTTTATTTAGCACTGCACAGTAACTTGAAAGGAAATCCAGGATTCAAACCATCAGCAGTAAATAAGCAGCTTTTTATTTTCCTTTCATTGTCGTGAAAAGTTGAGCATGTTTTGTGCTGAGAAATTCTGCACGCAGCTCCCAATTACAGGCATTTGCATTTATATTGTTGGAACACAGAGCTTCTAAAATCAATATTAACACGCTTAAAGAAAAAGACATTGCCGCCCTGTCCCTCCTTTCAGCTGCTCACCCAAACACGTTCACAATAGGAACGCAGAGAGCCGTAGGCTTAGAAATATCCATTACTAGGTCCACTGTCTTCCCAACAATCTTGTATTCACAATTTCGCAATACTTCAAACAAATCTATGTGACCATTTGCTCAATTCTCCCTTTTCTTTTTTTTAAAAAAAAAAAAAAAAAAAAAAAAAAGGCCGTCCCATGACAGGGGTCTGAGGAGAAGCAAGTCAGCTGCAGCGTAACTGCAGTGCAGCTATGGGTTTCCTTTTCAAAGAGATCTGAAAAACTCATACGGGCACGTGAAATCACTGCAGCAAACACAGCCTTTTCCTACCCAATCGCCCTAAATGATATCCCCCTTCTTTAACACCAGAAAAGGCTGCCTTGATTTTCTTGATGATAAATCAACAAGCACACGATGATACTCACTAAACGCCTTCCCGGAACAGCAAGATCTCTAGAGCTTAGAAAAGCAAGCAGCTAAAGTTGCACTGCTTCCCCCACAAGAATCTTTTTGCTCATCTTCTTGGATCTGTGGAGCAATAATATTATTAGACTAAAGAAAAATCCACAGCAAAAACTTCCTGGCTCTCAAAACCTTAGAATCCAGAAGCCCATGCAAGAAATGGACAGGGCTTACTTCAGGACAGTGATTTATATATTTGAGGAAGATCTCGTGGCCATTCAGTTCAAAAACTAGCAGAGAATAATTTATCCCCTACTCCCAACCCCATCTCAAGAAGTTTAATAAACAACAGAATAAAAGATGCCCATAAAAATCAGAGCTGACTGTTCAAAATGTAATAAAAATACGCAGATGCTTTAAGAGAAGGGATTTTTTTTTTTTTTTTTTTCCTGATAACAAAACCGACAGAACTTCCTACCAGGAGATCACTTTGCACCTTCAAAAAAGGTGAGGGAGGGAGATGCAAGGGAGTTTCACTGGACGGAACATAGGCTCTGCAACACTGCATTTTGTTTAGGGATTTTTTTATTTTTTCCCTCTTTAAAGAAAAGAAGTCATTTTATGCACAAGGAGCTTATTTCTTAAACAAACACTCGTGTTTTTGATTTACACCACGGGCTGCTCCTAAATAATTTATGGCGGGTTAAATTTATTGCACAGCCCTGGCCGGCTGCAAATTCGAATTGCCAAATAATTAGATTTTAGGGCAATGCTTATAAATTATCCGCCGATTTGTCCGGACTTGTTTGTCAGTTGCTTTGTGCTTCGGGTCATCTTTGGCATTTCGCTGTTTGTGTTTTAATTGCTGATTTACACTTTGACAGATGAGAGTTGATGCCTCCAAGTTCCGGGAGGGAGCAGAAGGGGGGGAGTGAAGAGCAAGAAGAATCAGAGCTGTTAAAGGCTTGCGATTTTCCTTTTTTCCAAGGCAATTAAAATCCAAAGGGGACATAGTAAGGACAGCACTAGCCTAACAGATCTGCCTCCCCAATTCCCATTCCCTGCCTTAATTATTATTTTAACTAAAGCTGTTTTCAAGTTGAGCAGCCTTGCACTAGCCCTGGGGGGCAGTAACCAAGATGACCTCATAGGTCTTCTCCCCAATTCTAAACTTCTGTTTAACTAACTGAAATGACTGCCATAAAGACAACCCTTTTGCACTGGGGGACAGCAAGACTTCTGCTGCATCAAGCACCTGACGGTACCCACAGGCACACACAGCGACGAGTCTCCCAACACTTCTGCCCAACGTACGTTATAAACAGTACAAAATAACCCTGTTAAAAGGCCTTCGGGGAAGCAGCTGACCCCCAAATTACGTTTTCCATCATTACCTAGCTGAAAATACACGTCTGCAAACACACCCAACAATTAAATATGTTTAAACAAACATCGTATCCTTGGGAAAAGCATGAAGGGAAATACACACCACAAAAAATCAAAACACAAGGGAGCAGGCAGGAACATGGAAAGATTATGAAACACAGGGAGACAACGATGTGAAGACAACTTCTGCTCCTGGATTCCTCTGAATATCCAGGGTTTCTTCCACCCCCCGCCTTTAGAATGACCTCACTGCCAACTCTCAAAATTCAGGTTCTCGACACAATGCAAAGGGCTGTTTTTCCTCAATGGTAAATTTTCAGTTGTCTTCTGGGTTCTACACTCTGACATCAAACCTAGCTCATATTTTCTAGGTCTTTCCTTGCAAGTGTGAGAGAGAGGGATCATTTCTCTTTCTTTAATAGGAGCTGAAATTCCCATCTAATCACATGCCTCCAGGAGCTTGAGCTTTAAGAGAGACATCTAGTCCATGCACCTGCCCTAAGGCAGCAGCATCTCCCCCTAAATCATTTCTGACTTTGTCTAGGCTGTTTTTAAAGACTCCAATAACAGAGATTCACACACTCCCCAGGCACTCTATCCTGCTGTTTCATTCGTCTTATCATTAGAAAGTTTCTCCTAATGCCTAATAGGAGTTTCCCTTGCATTGTTTAAATTCATGACTTCTCCTCCTATGCATAGTGGACACAGACCTTCCTTTTTTTTTTTGGTAGCAGAAAAATGTTTTCTTGCACCCCCTTCACTTCCCTGTACTAAACAACTCTAATGCCTTCCAGCATGTGCTCACAGTTTTGCAGACTCCTGGTCACAATCTCTCTCTCTCTCTCTCTCTCTCTTCTGGACACTTTTAAAATGTTTTAGGCATAGGGTCCAGAACAAAACATTCCACTAGCTGGGATCCCTTCTTATAGGGCCAAGAATAGGAGGATCCACACGACTTGCACGTGACGTTTCCCCCCAAACTTGGCATTATGGTCTTTGGGATTGTCATGACACTGTACCTCACATTTTCAAAACTGGCTCATAACCCTTGCCCCTTCATATCAAGTAAAACCCTTGGTAACCACTAGCTCACAGTCCAACTTCTGCCTGTCACCATCACCATCATCCCACCTGCCAAAAACAACAAAGCTATTTCAATCTTTCCAGCAGCACCCAGCCATCGGGAGCAACAGAACCTCCTTTCTCTTTCCACACTGAGAATGAGAAATACAGACACACTGACATTTCAACTCATTTTTTTCAAAGCACTACTGACATATATTTAACCACCCAGAAAATCTCAACTGCCACACACAACAGTAATTTAAAGCTTGACAGTTTGGGGAAGCTTAATGCTCAGACCAAGTTAGAAAAAGCACAAGGACTCTCCAAATATTACTTTTGTACTGCAACAAGATGACTACACCACATCCTTTTTCAAGTCCACCCTTTTCTACCACAGGCAAGCAGCCTGTGCAGATCCCCAATGCAGAATTATCAAATCATTTCAAGATCCAACCTCTTCACCCACTATTGAGCAGCACAAGCAATCAATGTTCCCAGCAACGCTACAACATCTGGGATGGGCAGAAAGGGCATGTTAGTGCATGTAAATGAACACCCGCCGCTTAACAAACATCACAACCGACTGCTGACGACTGCATCGCTTCTGCCTGGCGTAGAGAGGAAGTAAATAACGTAACCAAAAACACTTTTGCCAGCTACCAATTGTCCAACCAACAAAGACAACATGAGGCTGGTTACACAGCCAGCTTGGAACGAAGTAGGAAAAGGCAAGAGATTTTGCCAGAAAGAGGGAACCTGCACCTCCTCCTGTTTGGGAGGTTCTGCTCAAAACTAAGTGGAGACCTTAAAACAGCAAACACCATAACTGCCTGAAGAGAAAAGTGAACGCAGCACCCCAGGCAGATGCTACAACGTGGAAGAGCAAACGGGCACAGAAACGTGCAGCTGAACCCAGGAGACACGTTGGCTATTAGCAACCTTAGCTAAGGTCACAGGCAGGTTTGAGTCAGAGCCAAATCAAGAACTGAACAGCTCCTAACATCAAACCTGTGCTCTCCAGATGCCATTGCTTGTGTCCACCAAGAGCCTAAGGGGACCACAGCAGGACAACTGGAAAGACACCTGACTTCATGGTCACTTATTTACAAGGGTATTAACACAACAGTATTTACTTCCTGGACTTTTGCTTTCCCTGTTTGATCCCTGGTCTAGCAACTGTTTTCTGGAAGATCCACTTGAAAGCTGTTTATTCATTTGAGCATCAGTCCTGCCCTTCCCCTGGGGGGGGATCAGGTTTGTGCTTCAGTGATTGCTCAGGAGCCGAGAAACAGAAGATCCTCCCTCTAGCCACGTGCCGGATATCAGGATATTGCACGTTTTTAAAAGGCCACGCTGGGTGTCTCGGGCTGAGAAGCAGCAAGTGCCCAGGTCACCAGCCACCATGCAGCGCCAAACACCCAGCAAGAGTCCTAAGGAGCCACAGGATTATAACACTGTGGTATCCCTCCCTTCTCCTCAGGAAAGGATGTGCTGTAAACACTTCCAGCAACCCAAGCAACCCCAAGCAGCTGCTTTACAGCAAGGCAAAGGAATCCTTAAACACACTACAAGGGCCCGGCACATTCCTGAACTCGCAGGGATCTTTTCTTTTCAGGGTGACTGAAGCTCAACTGCTTTCTGCTGTAACAACAAGT
Source organism: Nothocercus julius (assembly GCA_013398735.1). Lineage (NCBI taxonomy): Eukaryota > Metazoa > Chordata > Aves > Tinamiformes > Tinamidae > Nothocercus > Nothocercus julius. The sequence continues at coordinate 1,886,216 of VZSV01000099.1, forward strand.
CTACTTAACTTTGCAACTTGTCACCGAAACGATGTGTAATGTTTGCACAGCTAAGGATACAGTGTTCAAACAGCACAGGTGGGGAATTGCACGCCGGGATGCATAACTGATGTGGGGTCTCCGCACACAGCGAGGGAAAGGGCAACATGACTGATTGCTTTAAAGCAGTCATCTCATCGGCCTGTCAATAACCAGCCAAAAGCTAAGCAGGTTGGGTCAGGTTAGGACTGCAGCAGTCAGCCACCTGAGTGCCTGGTATTTTAGGCTTGTCACTATAATACTGCCGGGTTTATATCTTGAAGAAATGGAATATTTCCATACATCCCATGTCTTGCCTGGTGGTCCTGTGTTTGAGCTCTGTAGGAGATTTGGGTTGGATAACTGTTCACGCTACCTTAGCTTATTGGGTTTTAAACAAACACAGCCAGTTCTGCTGCCTGGAGCCGTAACCCTCGCTGTCAGATTGATACGGGTCGCAGCAAGGTTGTCCCTACTTATTGCAAGAACAGGGAGGTCGGCAAAGTGACCGCCACAGAGACCGCAGCTTCTGCGGGTGACACTGCAGCTGGGATTTCAGACCCTGCAAAACCCATTTTGAAATCCTGGCTGCTCTTCTCCAATCTCTGTCTTTTAAAATAAAGACATTATACTCAACATTGGTTGAAATAAGGTTTCACAACAGACCCACTGAAGTAAAACACACAAGATGCAGTTCTTTTTTCTCATAGTTTTCTTGTCACTTCTAATATTACAGGGTGCACCTGAAATTACAGGAGTTACTTATGTGCCTGTAGCAGCATTTGGAACTCTACAGAGGAGCTAGCTATAAGGCCTCAAAGTTTTTTCAATAGATTATACAAAAATGAACATGAACAGAAAAATAAACTAAAATATTTTTTATATGAGCTATTTCCCACCACTCTAGGAACCTAAACCATCACAACACAGTAACAGCAGCCATGCAGTTTCATTAAATAAAGGGTGTAAAGTAAGCCATAATTGGCAAAAACATACTTTTCCTAAAAGTTTTTTAAAAAAAAAAAGCCTTTAAGTGAGTGTGTTGCACACATTTTAATGGCGCTCCAGCAACACTGGACGAAGCTGATTTGAGAACTATGTATTTAACACTACACCCAAGCCTAAGCTGCATGAACGCAGGTAATTGCGGATTAATATTCCATTGTGATACTTATGCACGAGAGCACTGAGTTAAAGTTGCCATGGGAAACAAGCCTCAATTTCTTCACTTTTCAGCAATCCACAATCAGCTTTAATACAGGCTTTGGCAGGTGATTTCTAATGCATTGAGCTCCACAGCTACACAAAACGTGCGCTAGAAGAAAGCTGCTGCACAGGACTATCTCGATAGGGCAGGTGAGCACTGGCACATCTCCACTGTTGCCTTTGGGCAGGATTGTGACAAGCTCTGTGATAGCGGCTTTGTGAGCCACCATTCCCATCCTGGCCTTCAGCTAGGATTGCCTTAATACAGTCTTCACAGAGCACGGCCCGAAGAGCGCTCAGAAGACAACCTGCTGCTGCCTCGGTCTCCGCCATGAGCTCCCGGGTCCCTCATTCCCGACACGCTCCACCTAGAAAGCCCCCTGAGCTCTGGCCACGGCTCCCGCGGCAGCTCATCCATCCCCTCACTGCTTACCCTGAGCGCGGAACTCGGCAGGGACTGCCTGTCTGTGGCTAAGCCCTAAATTTGGTAGGAACCAACATCCATTCCCATTACAAGGTCAGTGCACAAATCACAGCAGCTCAGGAGCAGCTGCACATCACTCAGTCGTCCCTGCTGCAGCAGGGAACAAGCGGAGTGGAGCAGAGCGCACTACGCACAGCGACCGTCTCAGCGGCTCCGCTGCATCGGCCGCCACTGCAGGTCGGGAGCACAACGCCGACGTCCGGGGAAAACCACCTCAGCGCTCAAGGAAACACAGCCTGAAACCAATTCACCCTTGTTTTGCACTTGTACTCAATACTACCTTAAAGTAAGGCTGCATCTCATCTGCCTATACAATTTTGCCAGTCAGAAAATACGCTATATCAGCACATATTAGTATATGTATACACACGCACAGCTACAAATAAATTAGCAGCTAAACATTCTTATCCATGGTCTCAATGTTTACAGTTTGATGTTGAAAAAGTGAATGAAATTCTGTATTAGCAGATATAACCAGTTTCATCTGATAGTAATTATAAAATATATATATAATTAAAAAATTACAAAAGTAACAGTTAAAAGGTACAGTTAAACAAAACTGAAATATGCAGGATAATCTAAAGAAAAAATATATGTACAATACACCAGTATTTTGAATGTGCTGTTTAAAAGAACATGGAAAGTAACATCTGTACTTAAATTCTTTTGCTGCTTCTGTTCGTAACACCCTTTACAACCTCAGTATTAGAAAATCTGAATGTTTCACACCTTCCTTTTACACAGAGATTGAAAGAGGCAATTTTCAAATTCCCAAATGATTATTAAATTTGAGAGACTGAAGTCAAGTACCTGAATAAACTGACATTAAAAAAAAAATCTTTATCATCATCAACAGCTCATTTAGCATTTCAACAACTTCTAGTTCCATCTCCTGAGACACTGACTCCTGCCACTTCTGGGGTCTGGTTTTCATTCCAGCTTTCAGGCAGCAAACGTATACAAGCTTGAGTATTATTTGTTTTTAACCTTAGAAGTTTTAATGGGCTGTGGTAGAGATTAACATGCTAAATTAAGGCCCAGTTTCAAACTCAGCTTTTCATAGATGTGATCTCTGTCACTGGAGTTTTTACGCTGGAAAACGCTCACATTTTCTGCCCTCTGCTGAGGTTGCAGGCAGGACACTCGGCTCGTGCACCGAGCGGGGCACACGCTCGCAGCCTCAATAAAACCCAAACACGGAGCTGCAGCTCGACCGTGGGCCACCGTAAACACCAGGGTCTACAAGGACAAAGGAAGGAGAGAGACACTCCCACTTACTAACGTGCATCTCCATATCTCCGCTTCTGTGTCTAAAGGGCCCTATGTACACGGACGGCTCTACAGGCTGTGAGAAGCTTTAAAGAGGCACGAGGGGCCATGACGATCCCTGTCTGCCTACAGCGACTTACCTATGGCTGGTTAAAATACAATGATACACAGACTGCATCTCTGTTCTTCTTTTGGGTTCTCACATTTATCCATCTGGGGCAATGCAATTAACACACAATCCCCCCCCCTCCCCCCCCAATTTCTGTTGTCTTAGGAATGGCCTCATCGCCCATAAATAAACCCATAAAGCCCCAAAGCCAAGCTGCCTCTCTGCACTTGTGCACTTTGATGTGGGGGCATATCTGTTGAAAGCCATCAAGATGCAGCAAGGTTGCAGGTTGGCCTGCTGAAGTGCTCTCAATTACTATTTCCAACACTATCATCCTCCCGTGGATGTAGGACAGGAAATGTTAAGGAGCCTCTGCAGCAGCCAAAGAAGTGATAAAGCAAAGGGCAGCTGTTCATGGCACTCGGCCAGCACCCCTGGGAGTCAGTTACAGTACAGGTGGCTTTCTAGGGGAACACCACTGCTCTTGACCCTCCTTGATCCCTGTTACACCATGAGACCTCAGTGTGAAAGGGAAGGGAAACATAGGAATCTACAGGGCTCTGAAAGGGACACGAAGGACCTCCCAGGGATAAGGTTAGCCAGGCTGCTGGCAGCGAAGCAGCACTGACCACCAGTAAATACTGTGGGAAGGATAACAAACGCTGCAGTTAAACACCTTAGCATAGATGAAAGTTTAGCTCCCTCTCTAGTTTTCCGGTTATAAGCAGAAATTTTTTTTTAAGAGCGGTTAGTGAGATGTGAAGCCCTGCTGCGCAGTGGCACACGTACTCTGCAAGACTTTCAGGCCAAGCTGGCTAAGCTTACAGCTACGATGACCCACTTAAACTAACCTGGATCACAGCTTAGCTCTACATGCAACCGCCTCATCAACAAACTGCGGTGCATTTGAATTTTGTTGCATCACCTGCTAGAGCTCTATTTTGCTGTTTCTGACCTGTAACTGAGCACATACAGAAAAACAGCCAGGATCACAGCTAAGGTCAACAACTGTCCACTGCTGTCCTCAGACCACATCTCTGAAATCTGACTGTTTGCCACTGCTCCAGGGGAAGAACCTGACAGTAAACCCTAACACGGAACATCACTGACATGCACAGTGCAGTTCGTTCACCCTGACAAGCAGCTCAGAAGCGAACAGGGCAAAAATTCATGTGGCCCGAAGAAAGGAAAGGTGCAGGAAGGGACAACAACTGAGTTACATTTTTGCAGAATTGTCCAATTCAGGTAAGCAACTTCAGTCTTTCCAGCTGCACTGATTCTAGTGGAGCCAGAGCCATTTCTTTATTTGTCAAAGTAATTTGTTTGTGAGGATGTGAGCAACTGACAGCCATTACTGCACAAGATACAATACAGACAGGCACTGAACACAGCAGACTGGAAAAACAACACCAAAGAACATCTCCCCCTTAAAGGTGTTATCCCGCCAACAAAATATATAGCCGATCTGCATTGGCCCAGACCATTACTTTCCCTGGCAAGGACTTGGGGACAAAGCTCCTTAAAACAGTAGTAATCATATTCCACTCATGCTCCTTTTTACTGCCAGCTGTAAACTAGCTCCACATGCATCATGGTTTTGCATCAAAATGTGCACAGACCAAGCCCATATCCAAAGGGACAAGGTAGATCCAATTTACAGCTTTGACAGGTCTGTGCACCCGAGGCTGAGCATCTAGGAAATAGCCTGACATCTCACTTGGAGAACAGTTAAGACCTTCCTAGCATAACTGGAGGCAGAGACACAACATCTCTCACAAAGACCCAGCAGAAGAGCAGGGATTTGCCCTCCATTTCCAGGAAACATGAGACTAGCAGCACTCACTGCAGGAGACTCACGTTTGATCCCAACCTGTGGCATCCCTTTGACAGGACAAGCCCAAAGGAAACCACAGCTTCATTAGGAAACAGACTCCCTGAATTAAATCATCTCAGTAATGAGACATGTTGGAAATAGCTTGATTTCCAGCATATCGGAAACAAAGCAAATAGACGTACCCTTAGACAACCGCACATTACTGGCAATACCAGCAGGAAGCTTACTGCTTGCTACAGAGGTGGATAAAGTCTGAAGTCAGTGCACAGACTCTGAAATCTGTTCACTTGTTACCAATCCAATATCAGTTTTTTTTTTTTTTTTTTTTTTTTTTTTTTTTTTT
>VZSV01000099.1:1901500-1922050 GCA_013398735.1 Nothocercus julius
CCCCGGGGCCACCCCCGCGGCCACCGCGGGCCTGCGGGCGTGAGGCCACGGCCCTGGCGCCCCCGGGCCAAGCCCGCCCTCCCCAGTGCCACCTCTCATGTCCCTGGGCCATGACACTGTCCCCAGCGCCACCTCTGATGTCCCCAGCCACCTCTCGTGCCCCCATGGCCCAACCTCCTCCCTGCATCTCACCTCCCGGCGTCCTCGCAGGCCACCTGCATCTGTCCGTGAGTGCCACCTCTTCCGAGTCCCCAGATGTCCTCCCACTCTCGTCTTCTGGAATGGTGCCTCTGTGAGCTCACAGGCCATCCTTGTTTGTCCCCACGGGCCATCTCTTGTGTCCCTAAAGGTCATTTCTCTGTGTCCTCTCTGTTCGCCCACTCCTGTCCACAAATGCCACCTGCTTGTGTCCCTCTAGGCTGTCCCTGTGTCACCAAAGGCATCTCATCGAGCCCCCAGCCACAGGACACGTCACAGAGCCCGGACTGACACCACTGTGAGGTGGATGGGTGACAGTCGGTGTCACCACCAGCCTCAGCTGCCCATGGAGGCTCCCGCTGAGGGGAGCAGGGCCTCCAGCCGCACGCAGGGACACCAGGGGACACGGCCGTCCCCGGGGCCGCCATGCCCTGCAGCCGCTCCGCACACGAGCAGCGACACGCAGAGGTTTCAAGCCGGGACGGGTGATAAAGCTGCCAGGTGGCCTCCTTGTCATCTGTGTGACACACGTGGGGTCACGATGGCCAGGGGAGGTCGGTGCCGCTGTGCCACACGTAGCCCATGGCTCAGCACGAGCCGCCTCAGGACGCGGGAAACCGGCTCTCCTGAGGGGGAGCACATTTAACACAGGTGTTCTTGAGCCGGTCGTTTTAAATGTGCTCAGGTAAGACAGCCAGAGTCTAAATGCCTACTTACAAAAAGGGACTCAATAAAGTGCCAGCAATTCTGGCTTTCAGCAAACTCAACACTCAACTTTAAATGAAACATTACAGGAGCCTAGAATGAATATCAGCTGTTTTGGGGAGACACAACTGCCTCCTATACTAGGGTAGAGCTGTCTGTGGGGTGCGATGGATTCCTGGATGAGGAGAAACTTTCTTCTCTTTCTGAACAGGGATCTTTGCTGGAATAAGGAAAGCAATAATGTCCCCAAAGGAACATCAAAGGCCCTGCTTCACAGCCTGCCTTCCTCCTACACCTGCCCGAGCCAACACCTGCCACTGAGCTTGCTCAAACCTTACAGAAACACACAAACTAGCTCAGAGTTTCAATGCCAACTTACAGCTTAGCATGGTTGTGAACCAGTTCAAGATGCTACCTGCTCTGATAACTCTTTGTTGGTCTTAATCATCTTCTGGCGCCCAGGAAGGATCAAAACAATAACCACAGATGGCACTGCGCAGTGTTGTCTCCTCCCTTTATGTTGAATTAGTAAAGGTCAGGTCCCTCAAGAAGCTGTCTTTCCTCTTGCTCAGATGCACATTGGTCACTGTGGTCCAAGTCCTCACCCGTGTTCATGGACCTCTCTGATTCTCATACTTACGCCTAGACCTTCCACAGTCTTCATTTGCTTGCTAGATATCCCTAAGCCACAGCATTTCCTCCCACTCATGTGGCTGGCAGCCTCTCCTGGGACACTTACCTCTTGCCTCCGAGGCCACCCAATCCCCAGGACTGCTGCCCCATCTGTAACCCCCAGAAAACCTGCCTGCAGGGAGGGACATGCTGGCTTGTGACCCATGCATATCACTGCCCACTGTGCCGCCTTCCTTGCCCTCGCTTGGTTAACTCCCATCTCCATGCGTAAAAACATTTCCAGCCAGCTCCTTTGTGTTCCCCTTGATGCTCCACCTGTGTGTAGAGAGGAAACTAAGGGTCCTTGGTTCATGGAAAATAGGACTGTGAGGGATATTAGAGGTCACCCCATTCCTCCTCTGCCAGCAATCTGATAGGAGCAATTCCACCTCATCGTCACCTCGCTGTCATCATCCCTTAGGCCTTTCCCTGCCTCTGTGCCTAAAAATATTTGACAAAGATAAGAAGCAGGATGCAGAGATCACTGGCTGCTGTTCTGCTCAACACAATTTGCTTGTACTTTCCTGGCTACCTGGCCAAACATGCCCCATGCCCCTATCTTATATGTGGGTTGCCAGGCTGAATTTATCTTTTTGCTGTGCATATATGCAGTCTCAAACTTTGGAGGCCTTAATCACGTTAAGAGGCCTGAATCATGTTAAGAACTATAAAAATACCATCAGTAAACCGTTTAATAATAGAAAGAGTTCCTTTAAGTCCTCTTAGATTTGGCATCTCTCAGCCTCCCACCCACATACGGAAGGATAACATGAAGTTTTACCTCTAAGCTTAGCTGTATTGCTGTGATTTGTCAAGCCTTTGGTGACTAATGTGCAGTTTTCCCAGGAACGCCAGAGAGCTAATACAGGGCCTTTTCTGTGTGGACTTCCTTGAGCAATTTGCAGCTGCCCTCTGCCAGCCCCTCCTACTCTGGGGTGGAAGCTGGCAGCCACATGCTTGAAATCGTGCTGCAATCCAAAAGTTTGAAATTTACCTCTCACAGCCTGCCTGTGACTGCTTCTATGAGGCTGATAGAGAGGAGTTTCCCAGGTCCATCAGGCAACACAGCAGTCAGGGGATTTTGTCCTACCTGTTCCCTGGAGCTAGGAGCCCTTTCCTCAGCTCTGTCAGAGACCATGTCCTGGTTTCTGCTTCAGTGTCCCTGATGAGACCTTTACAAGTTGCCCTCCAAAGGCTGTGCAACCACAATGCAATTAGCTTCAGTGTCTGCTTTTTCAGGGAGATCCTTTTGTCCAGCACAGCTGTCACATGCTGCCGAAGGAACCCTAACCTGTTCAGGGACAACCACTTTTTATAAATATTGACACTGAGCCTGTCTTACTTGAATATACGTGTCTCAAGGGAACACTGAAGGCCATTGAAAACAACACCTGTGGATTAATCCAGCTCACTCCAGACTTGTAGAAAATGAACACAGGTGATGGACAGATCTCCTGTGGCCTCCACAGTCCCCAGTCCCTCCCAGTCAATGTGTGCAGCCTCTGTCGTGTGCTCACTGGGAACAGCTACCCCACTGACCCTCATGAGAAGCTGCAGTGACAGCACCTGCAAGGCGGCTGGCCAAGATCTCACCCGCAGTGATGGATATCTCAGTGCTATGAAGAAAGCATGGGTAGATGCATCTCCTTGGGTCTCTGCGGCTCCAGCGGTGCGCGGAGGTTACAAAAGACGTGGGGGGGACTCCTCCCTACCCAAATGGCACAGCATAGCTGGCTCGCGGCTAAGAAAGGCAAAGGTGGACAACTACCATAGGGCCCTGGGCCACAAATTCCAGAAATTTGCCCATGTAGATGGGAGAAAGCGGACAAAATCATCCATAGCTGATGATCAGGGTTGCCTTCTTCATTCGCTGCAGCAAGGCCCCCGCCAGCCTCACTCCCCCCTTGCCTTAGGACCAACAAAATCAGCCTGAGAGCCAGCGAGTGTGTTTCAGGAGCAGGACTGGTTCCTTAAGTGCTTGTCCTGCTCTAGAGAATAAATCCCACTGCCCCCGCATGCCTGTGCCAGGGAAGTGACCGTGCCAGGAAGGGCTGAGCCTGTTTTAGCCAGAGATGGAGTATCAAGGCCCTGCCCGCTGCAGTTCAGCCCGGACGAGGAGGGAGGCTCCTGCGGACCGTCCTGCTCTCACGCCTCCCTTCCAACAGTCCACGGAGCCCAGCGCTTTCGAAAGCAATAGGATTTTACAGGATTACAGCATGAAGCAACGTCACCTCATTTTAAAGGCAACTGCTTCCGCTCTGTTTAGCTGCTTACGCTGAACACAACTTTTAAATGTCGTATAACACACATGACAAGTAGTCTTGTATCACTGTTTTCTGTTTAACAAGTTAATAATGTGCCAACCCAAATCCTTCAGTTACTAACACCACCAATGGGACTCATTATCCAATGTGAACACATATTTAAGGGAATACTAATATTCACAATATACATTTTTATATTCATGTTGTCGTTCTTCAAATCACAGCTCAGTTCATGTATTCTGTTGAAACATTTGCTTGCGGAGGATTTCTCTCTCTAAACACATATACTATCACTTAGGCATCATTCTGGTGAATGATATTAATGACAGCTTTTCATGATGGAAAGCTATTTCTAGCTGTCAATTAAGGGATGTTTTGAAGGAAAGCAGCTCTTTCGAGCCCCGCGGGAGCAAGTGTGTCTCTCTGCTTGACAGTGACCCCCTTGATGAATTTGGGACTAGCAGCAACAGCAGCTCTGTGGACCAGGAGGTTTTGCAGTTGCAACCCAGGGCCCTTGAGTGATAAAAGCGGGAGATTTTAAAGGTGCTGAGCTCCTTAGCCCAGGAAAGCCAAAAGAGAATTTCAGATCCTAAAAGCAGTGCAAATGTAGGAGCACAGGCCCTACTGGGACAGAAGTCACACAGATACCGAGCCAGTCCCTTCCATTACGTCACACAGTTTCCCACCCAGCAACCCAGGGAATTTATCAACTTATATCTCCAGCTGCACCTGTTTACATGTCCAAGCCACCCCTACTGAAGGCTCCTTTAGATCTCTGCTGTCTGATAGTTGGGAAACTTCCTCTAATGCTTTGGTAAAATGTATTCACAGCTAGTTTATGCTCATTTACTCTATCGCCAAAATCATTCTTTGCTTTACCTATTTTTTCCTCTTTTGTTGTGTTTATAGGCAGCTCTCAGATCCTGTCATCTTTGTCACCTTTGCTTTTCTAGACTAAACAAACCAAGTTCCGTAGCTTTCTAGGCTAAACAAACCACCTCAGCTCTTCACTCCCCTCATCATCTCAGCAGACCTCCTCTGCACCTGCTCCAGGTTCAATTAAATTTTCTTAAGCACCAGTGCCCAGATTATTATGTGGTTTCCCAGAGCTGGGCTCCAAGGCCTCATACAATATTTGTCACTTGACCCTATAAATATCACTCATATAAACATGCTTAATTTCTGTGTTTCCCCCCTCAACAGGGTGGTCCACTCTTAGGACTTTCTTGTTCCTTTTATTTTCCTAAGCACTCCTTGCACAGTAATAAAAATGTACAGACTCAGTGGGGATCTGTTTTAACTTCAAATGTGCTGATTCAGTTCAAAAACCATTAATTCAGCTGGAATCAGGGCTATGGGGTGGAAATCCTTTTCCAGTTAAAACAGAGGTGAAGGGGGACTGCATTTGGCAGACTCGGAAATAAACTGTATTAGGAAAATGAAGCAGGACATCAGAACCTGGCTATAGATTAGAAATATTAACAGAGCCCCAGGAAGCCTGGGATATTTCAAATCAGGACTGAACGTTTCTGTAGAAGGTCTGTGGATGTGGGCAAAGCTCTCGGGGTTGATGCAGGAGGACAATGTATTTCTGGAACCCATGCTGGACTAGACAACATGATCCCAAAGGTGCGTGCTGGACCTCATGTTGGTTGGACACACGAGAAGCCGTATGGAACTGGCCAAACTGATCCTTTCTCCAGAAAATCCTCCATTGTCCAGAAGCACAAGAGGATGTGGGAAAACACAAAGCAAACACAACCCAAACTGTACAGCCTATGATCTTTGTGGATTACAGGAGTTAAAGGGCATTGAGATATGACAGTAACTGGCAAAACAGATAAAAACATGGAGCTTTATAGAAGAAGCGCACTGAATAATCTTGTCTTTTTCCCAGGTGCTCTTCTGGAGCTACTCATTACTCAGTGTCTTCTAGCCCTTTGCCTATTTTTTAACTTCCCAAACTTCTTGTCCTGTACTTTCCTAAGTCTAGTCAGGTAATCAGATGCCTTGCATAAATCTGAGCATTTAGCATGCAGATCCAAAACACTGGGAGGGCTTGGGGGCAGTTTTTGGCTGAGGTGGGAGGAAAGAGAGAGGATCTGTCCCTTCCCAGGATGGTTTGGCTCAGGGCTCTGTGGTACCCTGGAGCCAAGAAAGGGACGTAGCACCAGCACGTGGGAGCGGGGCAAGAGCCACGCGGGGTGCCAGCACTGAGCACCAGTGCAAGGCCAGGAGAGTCAGAGGGAGGGAGTCCTGCCAGGCCATTTCATGAGATGCTTGGTGAGTAAAACATAGGCTGAGCATCAGGAGAAATGTCCCGCGGCAGCAATGCATTAAACTGTGGGATCATCTGTAGTGGTGGGAATCATGAAACCAGGCCACTTGCAGCACAGTAAAATGTCCCGGCGGTGCCAACCCAAGCCCAGTTCAAGGGAGTTACACTGAACGATCTAACACGCCTTTTCCAACGCTCGCCCCTAAAAATCAGGCCCAAGAAGTACAAAGAGAGAAGGACAAACAGTGATGTCAATTTACTAAAGAAATAAAACCTTTTTGCATCATTAGTGAATGTCATAAAAACCCTGTGCTCGCATTGTATGCTCAATCTTGATATTCCAATGCCATCCACAAAAAAATTCAGGCTTAACCCTCACAGTTTATATTGTCACCATAAATGCCGGTAAAAAAATATTGTACAGTTGGGTGCAGTTTATTCTTTATATTTTAATGGCTATAGCAAAACTCCATTGCTAACTAGTAAAAAAATTAAAAAAATAAAAAGTTGAATGTATTTTACAGCTATGTCGTCATGGGAAAGCTGTATTTCAAAGGGAGGGCATCGACAGCAATGAAATGGGACATTTTTAAACATTTTAAACATTTTTAATGGGACATTAAAAAAAACACTTCACCAAAATCTCTTTGCCAGTATTTTAACTAATAGGGTAGCAGTGTATAAAGGAAGGGGTCTGACGCCTGCACAGGCCACCCAATACTGAGCCGCTGCTCAAGTGTCTTGAACTCTAAGTGTGAATGGAAAAAACATCTAAAATTAAGCGTTTCTCCTGGAGGAACAAATTGCTGATAGAGCAAATCTTCCCACAGGACAAGCACACCTGCTGGAAGGTAGAGAGACATTTTTATGTGTAGGATTTTAACTCAAGATAAAATGCTTTTCATGGGCAGTCATATGGAATACAGCTGGCCAAAAATAATAATAAAGGAATTTCTGTCCCTTGGGAAATTCTGAGGTTGCAAAAGATATGATTTTGACCCAAGCTGGGACAAAATGTTTAGATCTCAGAACTTTTTTTTTTTTCTCATTTAATGAGATATTCCAAAACAAAGGCAGTATATTTCTTTTCACTTTCTCACTTAGACATTTCTTTCATTATTCTATAATTATAAAAGTCTAAACCATTCATTACACTATGCCGTTACATTACATCTCTTTACAGTGTATATTACACAGGGCACAATCTCCACCCTTTTTTAAGATCTCTATTAAAACAGCAAAGGCTTCTCGTGAAATTGGGTATCAGAAACACTCCAGTGCCTGCCACAAGCATGGGCAGCAAAGCACAGGTCCATTCCATGCACAGAAAGACTGGGCAGGGGGAAGCAGAGTTGCTCACTATTATTTTTCAAATGGTCTTTTAAAAGGCAGGCAGAAGAGAAGCGAGAAGTTGTGAGGAAGAGAAGTGCCCAGTATAGTCTGAGCAAGCACCAGGACCATAGAGAAAACAGGAAAAACGTGGAAAGGGCTCCCAGGCTGCAGGTTGGCAGCACGCAGGGCTTGGCACACACTCCTGGTCGCTGGTAGCTCCATCCCTGACGTGTTCAGGCAAGTGAAACTTTGCAGAGAAAGAACATGCACCGAAGGAGCGCCTGGCTGCCCCTCTGCTCATGAGACTCTGTGCTTTTGGCCAACCTCTTGGACCCAACAGGGTAGAAATGTATAACACAGAAGTCAAACAATAGTGTCAGAAGGAGATGAGGAAAAATATATGAACGTTTTGGATAATTTCTGAGCCAAAGTTGGACAAAGTTGACACTTCCTAGGAAATGTTTCCAGTTCCTCCAGTCAGCGTAATCTAGTAGAAATTGTTCTGCTGGAAAATTTCTGACCTGCTGTCCCATGAAATCTCTTATGCTCATTATTAGTTTGGACTCAGATGTGATGTTTAGTGTTACACAAAACTTCCTGGATCTAAATATCCTCTAAACTACCCCAGAGAAACCATATAATTACTGGCTAGCATTAGCCATTGTTGCTCCAAGTATCTGGAGCCCAAGTCTTTGGAGTATATCCTAAATTTCCTGCCAAAGCAGCTCATTTCACCAAACTTAAGCTCCCTGCTCTATGTACAGGCACTGAAGAGAGACCCTCACCCCCAAAGCGCAGCCAAACTCGGCAGGACATGCATGTGCAAAGTCACCGGTGTCACAGGCATTAGTCTATCACTCTGCTGGGGTGGGTTGAGAGTCAGACTCTTGCTCTCCACTACCTTCTGTCAAAACCACTTTAATTTCCCAATCTTCAGTACGTCTGCTTATTCTATTTTCTGCCCCTTTGTCTTTCCCCTCCAATGTTTCATGTCCCTCTTTTCTTTTCCAGACTCTCTCTTCCTCCCATCGTTTCCCCAAGCTTGCTCCTTCCTTCCTTCCTTTCTTTCTTCTTTCCTTCCTTCTCATCTCTCTCTCTGGACTTTCTAGTCTCTTTTCCCTCCTGCCTCTCTTCCACCAGCACTTCCTCTCCTGTCACCAGGGGCACCTATTCTTTGATGGAGAGGAAGAACTGGTCGCTCCCTTTGTGCTGCCCACAGATAAAACACATAGGGAGCTGCCCCAAGACGCAGTGTGGTGGCTTAGAAGGACACGTGGAGCCCAGACAAGCACAGACACAGGGAGGCAGTGACCAGGGCTGGACAGTGAGTGTCCAACTGCACAGCCCATTAAAGCCCTTGTTTCAGTAGCTTTGAGTTTTGAGTTTTAATATGTCACAATTCCCCCATCCAAAACATTCTCACTCTCTGCACATGCTGCCTGCCATCGAGGAATCCTGCTGAGACAAAAAAAATTCATCACACTCGTGGCCCATGTAGGAAGGAAGAGGTAGCTCTTCCCAGCTGAAGAGGCCAGTGTAGTAATGTGCTACCTTATCTCTAGTGCCATCGACTTCGGTCTATTTAATTTTCTCTTTGATTTTAATATAGATTTATTGAAAACAACAGTTATCAAAACAAACTGCACTGGCAAATTGGTGTTCGTCTGTAGCTGTACAAGTACCTATAAAGCTGCCAGCGTAGGAAACAAATGGTGCTATATGGGAGGTCAGTTATTGCAATAGAAGTTCCCTAAGGATTTGCACTGGGCAGTTTAATATTTTTCTTATTACCCTCTTTTCTTTTCTACTATTTATGCCTCTCTGTTTAAATTTAAAACATACAGCCATCTGCCAAGACAAGCCTCTCTGATAAAATCATCCCTGGTAAACCTTTTCATGAGTGATCTCTTCTCCAAGTGCTGGCAAGCACTGATGGGTCCCTTCTAAGGGGCAGGCAAATGGGGACTGGGAGACTGACTTTAAATGCTGCTTTTTGCCATATAGAAACTGTACCTGATGTCCATGGGCTCCTCCCTACCCACAATACTAAAATAACTAACTAACTAAATAATCAAATCCAAGCATAGTTTAAACCTGTTCATCAAAAGAGATAAAAGGATTTCTGTACTGATCTTCACATCAGGAGAACACAAATCAAATAACATAGTCATCAAATGAGGACACGAGGTGTCTAAGTGCCTATAGAAATAAGAACTCTAATTATGGAAACATCTATAAGGTAACTAATATTATTTACATTGCAGCGATGCTAATCCAGATGAGGGTTAATATCCCTGCTCCTAAAACATTACTATCTAAATAGAGAAGAGCCGGTGGCAGGACGGAAGGGATCATCGGTCTGCCTGCTCCTGCTCTAAGAGGAGGGACTGAGGCAGACTCCTCACTGGGGAGGAGAACAGAAACAAGCCAAAAGGAGCAATAACGAAGATCGGTTTAGATGCAGCCAGATCAAATGACTTATTCAGACTCACACAAGCTGCTTGCGGTTGTGTTGGAAAATGAATAGAAATCCCACATGTCTTAATTGTCTTCAATATCTTAAATTTAATTGGCTCTTTCTGTGGACGACCTTCTGTAGCTCATCCAGGAGATATGCACTTAACGCAAGAATCGGAGGGTGAAGTGCTATGTTTGCTACACAACAGCTATGCGCCCTGGTCAGAATTGAACCTCAAAGTCCATTGCCCAGAGGAGCTCACGCAGCTTCCCTAGTGCAGGAATGCCCTCCTCCTTCCAAGTCGGTATGACTTTGGGGCAAAACATTAACACAAGAACTTTGTCCTGTAGCCAGTGTGAACTCCAGCTCTGGCAGCTTTTTCCCAACTTTGTGGAGTAATGACAGGAGGACATATTTTCCTTTTCCTCTCCCCTTCTCATTCTCTTCTCAGTCCAAAAGCCCAACACTTGCTGCCACAGATCCTTTACAGATCTCTTAATGTCCTTCCTGTCTGGCCAAGTTACCTCTATTTATTTATTTATTTTCCTGAACTGTTAAAGTAGGGGAAAGAGCAAATAGGAAGATCAACACTTAAAGTTATTGACAGATCTGATACAGTCCTGATCTCTTTTTAAGGGACATTAGACATTTCTCAGCCTCTCCAGAGATTTGCTGTAAAAATAATAATGCTACAACACACCCAGATTGAAATGAAAATCTTCTAAGTTTGGAGGGAAAGAATCCACACAATTTGGCACCAGGTCCAGCAGATTTTCCAAGCCTCCAGTAATAGTTCAGCAGAGAAGTGAACGCCAGCAGACAAGAAGCACAGCATTAACAAGTCTGAATGACACGTGCAGCCAGATTGTCTGCTTTGCTGACAATTGATGCCATCCCCATTACTGGGAAAATAATATTAAGCATGTTTCCATGGCTCTCTGCAGCTTATTACTTCAGATAGCCAGCGTTTCTTATTGTGGCTTATGGCTTCCGTGGGCTGGCGTAAAGTGGTTTGCAGTTTCCATGCCTGAGTTTATTGGTGGAGGCAGCAGTGATGTACAGCCTCTAAGCACCTAGAGTGCTTTTGGTTGCTGCGAAGTAGCAACTACATTAGAGACACAGCTCAGGCAGTTCAGCTAATTTGGGCCTATATTCTGACACAGCTAGAAGGATGGTCTTCACTAGGACAGCAGCACAATGTTAAGTCTCACTGTTGAGGAACGAGCAGATGACTGGGGGAAAGTAACTCAGCAAGCAAGATCTGCTGAACGTTTGCAAGGGGGACCCAGAGCATCGAGGAGCTCAAGGCTGAGTGATTCAAGCTGCACAACTTGAGCTGTCTACATCACTGTTGTAAGAAGAGCAAGTGATATGGAAGCCCCTGGGCAGCAGCGCCTGGGCAGTGGGAAGATGCAGGTGATAACCCCATGATGCAGGAAGAGGAGGACTGCAGACCGAGTGGATCCAGTGAGGTAGAGAACAGTCAATTTTCTCAAATAAGACTCTGTTACAGAAAAAGATTGGGAAGGAGAGTAACAGAGCTCTCCTTTTGTTGCTGTTAGTGTTTTCTCTTGACTTTTGCTCTCCATTTCCTTTCCTCTCACTCGTGAAGCTGCTCATAAGGGAACACAAGCAGTTTGCCTCTGCTGGAAGTAGAGATGTGATAGAAGCCTGTGGTTTCACATCTTCACATTCCTTTTAAAATCCCCATCTGCACCCATTAGTACCTGGTGAGGAAGGTAGCTGTACTAGGTAGGCAAAGCAGGTGATGGTGGTAGAGGAAAGAACAAGCAGAACTGAAGACTGAAGGGGAGCATGACTGTGAATCACAGCAATTCTCTCTGATCCTATTTTATCATTGGGGGTGGGAATGTAAAAGATGCAGAATTTGTGCAAACAAGGTCAAATTAAATCACATTTCCAGGCTGGGGAAATTACTTTTGCCTGCAGCAAGAGGTGCACAACATGAATGACGAAGGGGAGGTTCATGCCACCAGGCATGCTGCGCTTATACCCAGCTAATGCAAAACAGAGGGAATTCATAATTAGCACACTGAGGTATACTCCTGCCGGATTTTGATGGAGTGGATCATATAGGATATGTAAGAGAAAGAGCAACTGAGATCAGATTTCCAGGCTATTGCTCTTTGTGGAGGAATAGGCTCATCTCTGTCTCAATGAAGATGCTTTTTGGCCTCATGAGATGACATTACTCAATGGTGTCAACTCTCCTCACACTCAGAGGACACAAAAGAGTGACTATGAATGTCTCTGAGACAACTGGAGTCCTGATGACATGAGTGAGAGAAGGGCACAGACACTACGGGAGCTGAAGATTTCCTCCAAGAGCATCCTACCTCTCAGGTCCATACCAAGGGGTGTTCAAGTAGCACATCTGCTTCTCAGTGGCAGGGCCTTCATGCAGGGAGGGCAACGCTGTGCGTGGGTGACTCAACGCATTGGTGGAAGGATGGAGAGAGACACCTGCATGCTAGTGAAAATAAGAGATTACAAGGCTGGAAGAGGTGTGCTTTACATGCTTCTTATGCAAGAAGGACCACGTTTGCTGCTGACAGGATTACAGGTCAAAAATAAAACCTACACCCAGGCGACCCACTACCACAGGACGTGGCAGCAGTTTGTGACCATTGCTACTAGATCTCAGGTGATATTCCCTTTCCACTGGGTTACGCAGCAGAAAATTCGGCGCAAAACACTGAGCTACACCTGAGAAAAATCACTTGTCTCAGCAACAAGAGGTTGCTTTCTTTTATCGCTTCAGTCACTCTATCACACCAAAAAAGAAAAAAAAAAAAAGGAAAAAAAAAAAAAAGCTGATCAGGGTCCCTTCCTTCACTAAGCCTTGATTTTAGCTATACAAGTGTCAAACAAGTTTGTTCATAAACTGATAGACTCAACTCTTGCTATGTCTTTGCCATTTGCAAAGATGAATGGTGAGTCACTTGAAAAATTACTCATGCATAAGACTCATCCATGGGATCAACATCTGCACCTGTATGGAGCACAGGGTTGTCAGTGGGATCTCAGGCATGTTGATCTGGCAGCAAGACAAGAGCCCTGTCCTGAAATCCTATAGTCCCCATGATCTAGACAGATAAGAAAGGGAACCAAAACAAAACACACAACAACAAAAAAAAAAACAAACAAAACCCCCTACTGTCTACATTTCTTTATGCAATAGAGGTAGTAAAATAACTTCTACTGATTTAGGCTAACCGCTGATCTGGGGCAGGAGCAGAGACACACAAGGTATCACTGGCACAATATCAGAGGCATCCCAGCCTCTTTTCTAAAAGAGGCTCCATAAGAAAAGAAAGAAGAAAACAAGCAGCTTATCTAATAAATCACTGACTTTCATCCAGTAATTTACATAATTTAGGAGAGGAAGTCACTGACTGAGGCACCACCCATCTTTTCAAGTGTATTTCACTAAAGCAGTTAAGCACAAGTTATGTGATAAAGGGATTCACACCTCCTTTTTGCAGGGGACTATCTCCAAAGAAGCCTTGTTTCCCCTCAGCCTGTGGTTCACCAAAGCATCAAGCCTATGCAGAAGTCACCCACATAGCCCTGCCCCTGTAGGATGAGAATATCTCTGGCTGATCTAAATATATGAGGGAGAAATTATTATGCGTTTCTGTGCAGCCCCACTAGCTACAGGAGATACGTTGCAGGTGTGTGAGAATTGGGCTGTCTGCCTCCGTGAACTTATTTTCTCAGTGCTAATGAAGGAAAAGAGGCAAAGATAGTGTGTGCAGGTGATGGCACTCAACTCTGAGGCGACTCATTTTTGGTGAGGTCATTGAATTTTTGGATGCTGTTTATTCCCTTTGCCTAGAGTTGTAGACAGAAACACAAACATTTGGAGATGGGTGATGACTAAGAGCCCATTTAGTCAAATGTCTAGTCCCTGCTGGTAGTGACACCAACAGAAGGTACAGAGGGAGCACAAGAAGCCTTGTAGGGAAAAAATACGCAAACAGGATAAGCAGTTTCCTTGGCTAGTCTCCTCTTCAAACCAAATAGTTATTGGTCTACTCTGCAGTGTAAGGGTTTATACCTCTTCCATGGTTTTATTGTTTTTATTTGCTCTTAAAATTCAAGCTGTTCTTATTTTCTGCAGAAATGCCGGATCATTTTGTGAATTCCAGTAAGCTCTGTGCCTTACTGATCCCTTTGGGGACTGAGGGCCACCATACGGCTGCCCATGTGAAGAGATGTTCTTCCAATGATCAAGGCAGGAACCTGAAACTCAGGGGTTGCTGGATGTGGATCACTGGGACTAGATGACAGAAAAATCTAGCTAGGAATAAAGCTGGGCAAAGATAAAGAAATTCTGAATGCATCAGTTCATCAACAGGCTTGTGCCTGACAGAAAGCTAGCTTGTTACACATATTTGCTTGCTTCAAATATTTACCAGTAGAGTAATATGAGCTGGATTAAAGGACAACAGAGGGGCAAGAAAAGGGTACTGGAAATACAGATAAGAAGTGACTTGTGAAAAATAAACTGTTTGAAAGAGCTGAGGTTGTTGGAGGAAGATAAAAGGAGAGGAAGAAGTAATGTGTAATTTCCCAGAAGGGAAATCTTGAGAACCAAGCATGAAGTCCTGGAAAGCAGCTGCAGGGGTCCCGCTCGGTATGAATCCCCAAATTTCCCAAAGTGTGAAGTAGAGACCATGAAAATGATCTCTGAAGCCAGGCTTGACAATCAATCTGAGGAAGAGCTGGAGCTCTGAAGCACGTCCTCTCTCAGAAAGGGAAGGAAGTATCCGAGGAAGAGCAGAGATTCAGGTGGCTCCATAGCAGCCTCCACCCCAAAGGCTCTCGGAGCCTGGAACGCAGAGGAACGATCAGCAGAAATGTCTCTCTGCTGCTGCTCTGTTGCAGGAGGGGTTTGGTTCACTGGAAAAAAGGGTTTGTGCAGAGACTCCTGCAAAGGCAAGGAGAGACTGAGAGGGCAAAACACGTGTTTCATTTTGCTCTCATTTGAAAAGAGCTTGGTTTGTTGTTTCAGCCTGGATATTTTTCCCTTTCAAATTGAACCTCCAATTCCTATTAAACAGACAAAACAATCTAGGGAAAGAAAGTATTTATTTATTTGGTTATTATTATTTTTCCTAGGGAGAAATACCACCTGGTTGGCACGACAACAGAACTGTGGGCCACCATAAACGCCGGACCATTAGCACCAAAGCACTGGGCTGTTACGTGGGCATGGCCATCAGCGCCGCTAAGGTGTGCAGGTTTATGGCGTGATCCCCTCCGTGCCGCAGCACGGGAATTACCACGGCACTCACAGCAGCGAACACCGCAGCCGATGAGGAGGTCCAGCTTCGTGCAGGAGTCGGAATAAAGCATTTTCCCTGGAAGAAGGCAGGCATAAAGCGTGGGCTTAGCTGAAGTCAGCATGTGGGCCTGGCTAATATCTCATGCGCTTCTTGGGCAGCACCCTGAACACCGTGATATGCAGCACTCCGAATGCCTGAACAGCATCCCTCTGTATTACATGGCACCCCAAAAAAATGCATAAAATGCATAAAAATGCATCTTGTAAGAGCCAGATCCGTATCCTCGGTTGCCACATTGCTACTGCAGTGAACGTGCTAGGTCTTGAAGGAGACCCTCGAGCCCTCTGCCCTGCACAAAGCACCACTCGTCCTTCTTTTTACTGCAAACACCGTCCCAGCTTAGGTGTCAGTATCAAATATTACTAAGAATCACATTGCGCTCACAAGCCGCGCACCCTGACTGATGAGAGCAGCCCTAACTCACCCAAGTTCCCCATTGATTTTATCTCATTTTCTGCCCTAACTAATCATGCTAGGAAAACGCACGAGCTCCCGTCTGCTCTGATGTCGTCGCTGGGCTGGAAGGATGATGGGGGACATTGCCTGGATGAACTACATTTTTATTTTCCCCCTTTTTCCTTGTAGATTTTGAAGCCAGCACTGCCTGATTCTGGTTAGTCTTGAGAGAAACCCCTACCCAGGGGGAATTGGGGGCGGTTCAGCCCAGTACCCTGAGCAGGACCCAACTCTCCTGTCCCATCACAGGGTTTTTTTCTGCTTTGGCAGGTCATTTACCCCAGACAGTGGTCGAAGGCGGCCCTGGCCTCCCGCCGCTCCCGGGGTTCAGTTCAGCGGCTTCGCCTTAGTTTTCCTTGACCCCGTTAACAGCAGGGATGACGGACACGTATGCTTTGCCTTTACAGCCACTTGGCGCTTTGCCGTGATCGCGGGCCACTCGCCCCCGCGGTGGCGGTGATGGATGGCGCGCGGGACCGGGGGGCACAGGTGTCGCTCCTGCCGCAGGAAAATGCTTTTCCACATCATTAGCCCGGCGAGCTCGTAGCAACAGGAGAAGGACCCAAAAAAGCACCACAAACAGGACGGAGGTCGTGCAGAAAACAAGTAGCCGCGGCTGCAACAGCCAGCTTCAAAAATAATTCATAGCAAAGGACGCCACTGGCTTCACGGGATTAATCACACAGCTCCCATGGCTGAAGTCAACGAAGAAATTCTCCTTAGTAGCAAAATGTTCTCTGAAGAGCCTCATTTAGGACTCTGTGCGTCTTATCCTGAGCATCTGGCTCTCGCCTTTGCCTTGGAAATTACGATATTGTCGGTGTCCAGTGTTGTTGTATGATATTATGGTGTCTGGGATTTTTGGTGGGGTTATTTGTCTGTTTTGTTTTGTTTTGCAATAGTTGATATAGTTACTTTCTGAAGGTCTGCCATTCGGTCTGCAACCCTTCATTTGGAAAAGAGCTCGTTCAAATGGAAGGTCGTATGGCAAATAGCATTGCAGGCAATGGTTTGTACGGGACAAATGGCACTTACCTGCAAAACCCTGGACATGATCTCCACTGTTGCTGTAGAGGTGCAGTGATGGGAAGGCTCTAATGGCAAAATGGTCTCTTGAAGAAGCTCCTGAGAAGAAGAACCTGGCAGGTTTCCCTTCTCTCCCAGGTCACTCAGCAGACCTTGGCAGAGAGGGTGATGATGAAGAAAAAGGGATATACTTATGTCAGCCACAGAGTATTTTTCTAGATGAAAAGAAAGAAATATTCTCGCTACCAGTCCTACAAGTCAACAAGTCATTGAAAGGGCTGTTTTCTCATTCTGTGAGAAATAGTCACTGCAAGTGTGCCAGCTCCAAATTTCAAACTTCTGGCATGGACTGTGATTTCAAGCCTTTCTCTGCCAGATTCTTCTTCTGCAAGAGAGAGGGCACTGGCAGCGGGTAGTTACAGATTGCTCAGAAAACAAAGAGATCCCCTCTTAGCTCTCCTGCGCTGTGGGACCAGCCATGCACCAAGCACTGGAGGAAAGCCCAGATCAGCTGCTCAGATGAGAATCATATTCCAAAAGTCAAGAGGTAAATCTTCATCTTAGGTGACCTTGCTAAAAGGATCAGAGTGAGGCACGATGAACTGAAGAGGCTTCAAGCTCTCGTCCTGCTGGAGAGCAGCCACGAGCTGCTCGGAGCTTAAAGCAGGGGCTGCAGCTCCCACAAAACTAGTTGGGAGAATAAACTGCAGCAGCTGCTGCCGCCTCTGGGTGCACTTTCCAGCATCTTCTCTGCAGAGGGGACAACTCGTCCGGGTCCCAGCTGTGAGGGCAGGGCCCATGGCACGCGCTGAGACACGCTGGCTATAGCCAGTAGAGGGCATGGAGATTACACACGCTAGCCGGATGCGAGCGCGTCCCTGGAAGCGCTAGATGGGTTGAAGCAGAATTGCAATAAAAGGTTTATTTTAACGAAGTAATTCACTAGCCATTTTCCCCTCCTCCACCTGTACTGCAGATTCAGGGACACGAAGGACAACCTGAATCCAGTGCAGGCAAAGGCACTGGTGATGTTAGTGCCGTCATCACCCCATCTCCTGCGAGCTTTACTACCTTCCTGCAGGGCCACAATTTGAAGGGGGCACAGCTTGGCAGCAGAGCGGTCTCCAGTACATGCAACACATTGTCGTGGGATCCCAAAGCACTGCAGATAAGCATTGTTATACATTTATGCCCCATATTTTTCACAGTCCTGACATAATTGATTATATATATCAATCTTATCGTATAAAAGAGTAGCTATAGGATAATAAAGAATGAGAAGTTGCTTGTTTGAAGAACCATGTGTTACTGCTGGAAGACTCTGACAGTCAGAACCACTACTCTCTGTGTAACTCACACACATACTTGACTTTATGTATTACTGGTAGTCCCATTGAAATCTGTGTGCACTGAGTTAAGTGCATCTAATCAACTCCATAGGTTCAGGTTTGTATATATCAGACTTTTTCAATATTTAGAGCAGCATTTGCAATGAGAACTTATAGCATTGTGATAGTACATAAGAATCTCTTTTTAAATATGCATTAAGTACAAACAAAGATGAAATTGGGGAGCCCACTATTAAAATGGAGAAATAGAAAGTTAAATCAGTTGTTCAAAGTTACTTCAGGACACAAATTATCTTCTTACAATATATTTCAGCAGAAATTTTTCCAATGGACCTCTGTGCACGTTGCAGTTCCATAATGGAGTATCCGTCCATGTTTATGGACCATTTTCAGGATCAAAACCCTCATTAGTAGTGCAGATTAATGGTTATTATATAAATAACTTGAGTTTTTCTTCTCATTTTCCTCTGAAGACATTTCTCACATAAGCCAGCTAAATGCCAGATTTGTTCCTTAAATCCAAACTGTATTAAGTTCTTGTGTAACAGTGCAGTAACATGAAGTTAAATAAAGCTGCATAATTTTTTTTTAAGCCTCAAAACATGGAACTTGATTCTCAGCTAGCATAAACTGGACGCCAGCTGAGGATTCAGACCTTTTTTTTTTTATACTAAAGAACTCAAAATGCTTTTTAAACAACAACAAAAAAACTTGCTTTTGGGCTAAGAACAAAAGTAAGAAATTTAAATCCGAGGGATCATTTTTCACGGTGGTGGAAGTACAGAAAATATGGCCTTGCAATAAAGGTACTTTCTTAACCAGAATTCTGTAATTGCTACTGTGAAGCTGTAATGTAAGCTTGGTTACGACTGTTCACACCCCAAGATACGTGGGAGATATTGGTTATTTTTCATTTGACTTCCTGAGGGGTGTCAAAACTCTGTTGTTTAAGTTGTGACTAATAGATGCTACCATATAGAATATTTATCTATGTCCTATGTCCTTTTAGTCTTCTCCGGGTGGAGCACAGAGCCGTATGTGGTGCCTAATCAGTATCTCCACACTGCTCTGCAGAGCTATTGAGCTTGCATATGTGTATATATGGCCTCTTTGTGGCAGTTTTCTTTCCAAAAGGTTGTGGAAAATGCCCAAATCAATAATTACAAATTTTGTTAAAAAACAGTATTTTGGTTGGAGAAATGGGGTTGCAATCATGGGTAAGTGGAAGATGTTGTTAATAAGCAGAAGCCAGACCTGGGGGAGTTCCAGGCATGAGGACAAGAGCTGTGCCAGGCACGATGCTCCCTGCTTTGTGTCCAGTGCAGGAGCCACTTCTTCCGTAACGTCATGGCTAAGCCATGGAATAAAGCAGCGCTGCTGTCTGCCCAGCGAGTGTCCAACACACAAGAGCGGGCGTCTTGCAGGGGAAACGGGCTCATCGTGTTGCGTGTCCTCAGCCTCTGCATTGCCCGGCTGTAGGTAGGAGTGGGGAGCAGAGCTACTCATGGTAACACGTAAAGAAGACCCGTGGAGAGCCTTGGCACTGGTGCTTTCCTGAGCTTGGAAGCTTGGAGAGTCAAGTCATTTTATTTCTAGATTTAAGTGTGAAAATAAGAATGCCTTTGTTTGGCTGCATTTATTGCTGTTTCCAAAGATTTTAGCCTTTGTGAGGCATTCAAACGCCCTCACTGCCCAAGACCTGGCTCTGAAGCGATGCCAAGAGGATGGGTCAGCTTCAGCCTGCAGAAGCAGCAAACCTTTACACAAAATGTACCAAATTAAGGCCCGAGGCTCCATTTCTTGCTGCAGCTGTGGAAAGCTTTAAAGGGGGCTGAACATGCAGTACTCCAGTGGAGCGATAGGCAAAACGACCCTATATACTTCAGTGAGGAGTCATCCCCTACACAGAAGTTGTTAGGATGCCATAAACACATAATCCTCTCTTTCACAACACACACACACTGGGCAGCCCAAGTGATTGATGATGCTGATGGAGAGGAGCTCCTTTTTCATTGCATGGTTGTATTCTGAGAGTGTCGATGCACTAGGAAGAGCCAAAAAAAAAAAAAAAAAATGGTGGCCATGGTCTATTCAGAACAACCTGAAATTACCTAGAAGTTGAGGAAAGATCAGGCCCCTCCGTGGTGGAATAAAGGCGCCTTTCAGGTCAATCCCTGGTGTACTTCATGGGAGAAAATGAGACAAGTGGTTTGAGCGGAGCCCTCAGCCCACTCCACGCTCTCGCTCCAGACAATGCTGGGGCCGGCGGCGGAGGGGACTGCGGCAGAGCGTGCGTGCGGGGTGTTTGCGCGGCGCGCATCCAGGAAACATTAAAATAACAGCGCGCGCGCCGGGCATGCCCGCCCGCAGCCGGGGCGGCGCGGGGAGCGCGGGGACCCTCTTCGGCTCCCCGGCCACCTCCAAGGGCGATTCGGGCCAC
>VZSV01000099.1:1924721-1961545 GCA_013398735.1 Nothocercus julius
CCGGGGCGGCCGCTCCGGCGGCTCCTCTGCTCCCTGCCCGCCTCGTTTTTTTCTCTTCCCTCTCCCCCGGTTTTCCCCGCAGCTGCCCGCGTGTGCGGCTGCAGTTGGCGTGTTTCACGCGTTTGCAAAAATTAACTGTTTTTCCTTTGTATCTTAATCCAGTGATGAGAGCTCCCCTTTGTTGGCTTTCGAGCTTGCATTTGTTTTATTTATTATAAGGAAATCCAGTTTGGTTCAAATATATAATCCATTTGAGCACTTAAATCCCCAAACAGCTGGCATTATTTTGTTTTATAATCTTTGGCTTTTCTGCACAGAGCATATTTCTAAATTCCTACTTGACATTTATGGGGAAAAAACTTTTTAATGTAAATGGATATTGCTTTTTTTTTTTTTTTTCCCTGGGCCTTTCCTAATTTACATGCATCATCAATTTTCCTGGATTTCTTATTGTTTTGCCTTTTTTTTTTTTTTTCTTCCCTATAGCTTGTTAATTAATTTTTTCCCCCAGAAAAGTTTGTTTCTGGAAGGAGAAAAATGTTAATTCATCCCATGATTTTTAATCTCTGGCATTTGGAAATGGTTGAGAGACCACAAAAATGCAACCTGTTGTAGAAAGCAGAGTGGTGTGTTTTATTTAGTTTAATCGATAGCAGAGAGGTGATTTAGTTACAGGGACTTGGGGTAATGTTTTAGTAGCAGCTCCGTGGCGCTGGTGGCTGCGCGCGCGGCGCGCGTGGGTGCTGCCTCGCAGGCTGATTAGCAGGGGGGTTTGTGCTGATAACCAGGGGTCACTGCTGCTTTCTGCACTTGCTGGCTGCGGCGTTTGCTAACCCGGGCTCCGTCATGGCTGCTCCCACTTTTCTCAGACTTTCTTCCGAACGAATTCAGAGCAGCGTTACGAATCTTTCACCAGCAGAGGAACCAAAACTGAGCTGGAGATAACCGATTACGGCTTGGTTCCCTGATGAGAGGGATTTCCCCCCTCCCCCTTTTTTATTTTATTTATTTTATTTTTTTATTATTATTTTTACAGTTCAGAGCTAAGGCTGTTGATTCACTCTGTCTTGGTTTTGGTGTTTTTAGCCCTGTTATTGGTAACATTCACGACTGCACAGGTAATTTCTATACACCTTACACACACTGTCTCTCAAAAGCAGTAACTAGACATAAAACTATCCATTTTTATTTATTTATTTTTTTAAATTAGAATGTGCTTTCAGCGTGCCTGTCTAACGCTGATCTGTGGTAGACAGTATATGTAGTTTCATGGATTGATCTCCACCCCCCCACCCTCTGCTCCTTGTTTAGTTAATTCAACAAAGACTTTTTGCAATCTGTTTGGAGTTTGTCTGATGCCGTGGAAAAGTAGCTGCTGATTTATTTGGTTGCTTTTCGATTTCTGTCTCTAGCCCGTCTTTTCTCCTCCTTTCAGCGGGGATGTCAGCTGTTATTACTTCCTATTGATCCCTTTGCAAAGTGAGAAGTGAACTAAAATTAATGTCAATTCCACTGCTCAGATCAATAGCTGGAGTTATTTTAATCTGGATTTGCGCGAGGTGCTAAATTAAAAAAAATCAGCATAGAGGCAGAAAAGTAGCAGTTACTTACTCCGCCTGCGCCCACTGCCTCCCCACCACCCAAATGCTCCATCCTGCCGATTATCCTGCAATCCATATTTTTTTAATTAAGAAGGTCAGTTAGTTTTCTTATTTTGGGTTCCACATTTAAACCTATGACATTTTGACATTGGGAGTGTATTAACGATAGATTTTCATAATGACCGGTCCGCCGCAGTCTAATTTGTACATGTTGCTCGTGGGGGTGGGGAGGAGGCGCTGAGCGAGTGGCAGAGCAAGAGGGAACGAGAAAGGAAGTGAGAGTTTAAAAAAAAAATAAATTTGGCTGGGTAAGGTATTGTAATGTGTTGATTTATTCCCAGTGTAATGAAGTTTGCAAACGAATAAACGGCTGTAGTGATTCACGGTATCCTACAGGAGTGTCAAGTGTTGCGGCCAGATTACTAATTTATGAAATACGCTTAATGTAATGGGATGATAGCACAAGTAAAAATAGAAAAGGAGACAGAGGTGGTTGCTTTTTTTTTGTGTGTGTGTTTTTTTTTTTTTTTTTTCCTGGAAATCCATATTTTCCATAATTGCTCAGCTTCACTTCCACGTTCATGATTGTTTTAACTGAGAGTGGTCGTGTATTTCTGTGGCTGCCTTTAAACGTGGGTACACATGTGTACATATGTGCAGTGTGTGCAAATGTGTATACATGTAGGTATGTATTTCCATGCTTGCATAAACCTCCCTAGCACCTCCAGGTTTGCCGGTGGATGCAGTTTCCTGAGCTCCGGTTTCGATCAGCCCTGCGTAATGCAGCAGAGCGAGTGTCCCCAGGACCGCGGCGCTGCCCGGGATGCCCTTGGCATCTGCCTCTCGCCTTCTCCCCCTCTCCCGCCTCTGTGAGAACTTAACAGGAAAGTTATTTAAAATTTGGAAGAGAGCAAGTCCGCTAATGCGAGATACATAATCTGGTAATTTAGCAATGATGTCTGTAAGGATGGGTGCCAAATGAGGAAGCGGAGAGATGATGTCCACTCATCTTCCCGATTAATAGCAGTCGCTGGAGCTGTGCAGGGTGGCAGAGAGGAAATGTTACCGCTGCGCTGCATTAAAGCCGCCGGCTGGATTTCGTGCACTTTGTTAACCTGGGCTCCCTCATTCAGGGAGTACAAAAGGCACTCCATTAGGGAGACACTCTTTCAGTAAGTTTTATTTGAGATGTTTGACCCTCTGGATTTAAGAGGCACAATTTGTAACAGCTTTTTATTATTATATGATTTTTCTGGCCCTTTGAGCTCCAGCCGGCGAGTATATTGTTTCAAAGTTATAATGCTTGTGTTTTAAGCGGCGTTGAGGGCCTGAATGGTAGGCAGCGGAAGCTTAAAAGAAAAGACCGTAGATTGATTGGGGGAGAAAACTGCGAAACAACAAGCCAGAGCAAAGGCAGATGCAAAAAGAGCGTTTTCCTGCGTTTTCCTTGGAGAAGGGGTTGTGGCTGCAGTCACCCTCGGAAGCTCGGCAAGCTGCGAGTCAGAAATTTTGTTAACATTTTCCTCTAAATGTTAATGGCACATCCAGGGCAGTTTACAAATCTACTTAAGAGTGAGTGCATTAGGAACTAAAATTACTGATCCATCCTCTCTTGTCCCCGACCCGAAAGGCAGACGCTGGCGGAGATCAGATGGCAGCAGCACCCATTATGATTTTAAATATCGTCAGAGACGCCAGGCGCTTTACTGGGGAAGTCTCTTCTTTGGCTAAAAGGGAGTGTGTGCTGCGTGTCGTGTGTGTTTGTCGCTACGTGTATTCGCACGTACACGCTGTTGGTCACCCTCATACCTTCCAGTGGTCTATATGGTTCTACCTAGCACTGGGTACGCAGGCACATTTGTATTGGGAGTGCGAGAGGGAAGAATATGTCTGTTAGGCACGTCTTGGGCATCGTGCGTAGCGTGAAGACGCGTGGTGGCTTCGTTGTGTAATTACGCACAGTAGATATTTCCATGTTGGTTGGTTGCATGTATATTTGTATGTGTGTATATAAACACACACATTGAGTAAAATAGTTCTGTATGTATATATATAGGTGTTCTTAAGTTGACTGTAAGTAAACATATGTGCCCCTTTGCCATACAAAATTCCGAGTTAGTGTCTTAATTTTAGACCAAATCTTGTTCATTAGTGTGTTATTAAATGTTTATATTATTTTATTTGGCTTTCTTTCCATTCATCCGCATTGGATGATGCCCTTCTTTAATCTAGAGGGCCAAGGCCAATCCCGCTGGGGTGCAGGTTGTCTTTTGGCTCTCTTGAACGAGAACAGCGGTGCTTCTCTGGCCGCATGGTGGTAACACATGTGGCCACCCCACTGCTGGAGCAGCCCAGAGAGATGAGGACAGGAACCTCACCGGGTGTGTTTTCTTTTCTGTTTCCTTGCAGCTCGCGGAGGGTGATGATGCTCCAGTAATTTCCCCCGCTCCTTTCCCAGGCCTCGCTTTCCTTTCCGTCCAGGAAAGATCGTTCCGCTTGTGATCCTGCTGAGGAAAGAGACTCCGATGGACTTACACCGGGCCGCGTTCAAGATGGAGAACTCGCCCTATCTGCCCAACCCGCTGGCCTCCCCGGCGCTGATGGTCCTCGCTTCCACCGCGGAAGCCAGCCGTGACGCCTCCATCCCGTGCCAGCAGCCGAGGCCTTTTGGGGTCCCCGTGTCGGCGGACAAGGACGTGCACATCCCCTTCACCAATGGCTCATATACTTTCGCCTCCATGTACCACCGGCAAGGTGGGGTGCCGGGAGCGTTTGCAAACCGTGACTTTCCTCCGTCCTTGCTTCACCTGCACCCCCAGTTCGCACCCCCCAACCTGGACTGCACGCCCATCAGCATGCTGAACCACAGCGGCGTCGGGGCTTTCCGCCCCTTCGCCTCCACCGAGGACCGGGAGAGCTACCAGTCGGCCTTTACGCCGGCCAAGCGCCTCAAAAACTGCCATGACACCGACTCGCCCCACCTGCGCTTCTCGGACGCCGACGGGAAGGAGTACGAGTTTGGGACGCAGCTGCCCTCCAGCTCCCCCGGCTCTCTCAAAGTTGATGAGACGGGGAAGAAGATCTTTGCGGTTTCTGGCCTCATTTCCGACCGGGAGACTTCATCCAGTCCTGAAGAGCGAAGTGACAGATGTAAGTACCTCTGTTGACTTGCTGGTTTTGCTTTAGCCACACCGTGTTGAGATGCTCCACAGGTGGTTGCCCTGCAGTGCTGATGCTCTTGCTCAAAGGAGGGGAAAAGCAGCCTTTTCTTCCTGCTAGGTTGAAGTGCTCAGTGTTGCCTTGCTTCTCTTAAAAGGACATTGATGGATTTTAAGGTGAGGTGCCCTTGAAGGAAACTTGTCTTCCAGCACGCAGCTGCTGAGACAGCGTTGACCTGGCTTTACCTGCAGGAAAATGTCCATGTCCTAGTGCAAGGACACGAATGCTGGTACATACGTATGTGTAAACGGGGTCAGCTGGAGTGTGTTGCCAGAAACTTTCAGAGCTTGTAGCAAACACAGTACACACTGCTGTTTCAAGTGTTTTATCTATGGCATTTTCTTCAGGTGCACCAGTCATCCTTATAGCAAATGCATCAGCCTTCAGGCTCCGCGCCTCAGATTAGAGCAAAAAGTACCTTTTACGCTGGTTAATTTAAGAAATTTCTGGCCATCAAGCTCTCTCTTCGAGACATAACCCTGAATCTCTCCTAACAATTCAATAAGCCCTTTCCGAAAATACGCTGTGTACTCTCTGAGCGCTTCCGCCCTTGGTGACTGCTGAAAGGTGATGTCCCCTTTTGCAGATTGGTGATTGGACTGAAGCAAACCAGGCCACTGAAGGTGCCTAGCGCCCTGCTCCCCCTGCTCCTTGTCTCACCGCCTCGGGAGGAACGGAGCTGCCCTCCCGCAAGGGAAGGCTTCCAGCTTTGCTGAGCAGGGAGGTGACCTAAGGAGGGAGCAGTCGGGAGTAGGGGGAAGTGAAGTTCGGTACCCTGGTGAGGAGTGCTAAATTAGGAATGAGTTTTCTGGTAAATCCAAACATATGGACCAAAGAACGAGTGGCTTGGATTTTTTGTTGGCTCCTTTGTTCTGTTGATTTTTCTTCCTACAAAACAATTTTTAATTGTTCTTATTATTACTATATATTTTATATATGTATATATATATTTTTTTTACAAAGCAAAAACTGCTCCACAGCTTCCCCCCCCTTTCAGATGTGATTTTTTTCTTCTCCCCTTTATGATGCCGAGGAGAGTAATAGAGACATTGTGGCTCTCGCTCCCCTGTCGGCGCTGCTTCCTCAGGCTGTCTCCTTGAATTAGGCACAGTGTTAACTTACCGCCGCTAAAAGACATCTGCCTAAACCCAGCGTACCTTTTCAATAAAAGTCGTCATAAAATCGACCTGCCTTGTAAATCCATCGCTCTTTGATTCTGAAATACACTGCGAGTGCATGCTTTATGTCGGCGTTTGCGTGTGTGGGGCAATTCCCACTTCAGGCAGGAGCTGTGTATTCCTTGCACTATGGAGGGGTCACTTATCCATCTCCCCCTCTCCTCCTGATCCCCCCCGTGGGTGCTGCTTTGGTGCCGGGAGCTCAGGTTGTTGCTCAGCCTCTCTCAATCTGTGTTTCGTAGCGGCTGTAGGTGGGAGCTTGTATGAACATGGATGTGTGTAATCTGTTAATATAATTATTTTTGGGGAGGGGAAGAAGTAGGCGAGCTGATAAGGCTTGGACATCCTTTGCCGATGCACTTTTCCTTATCAGCATAACCTGCTGCTGGAAATGAAGCTAGCTCAAAAGGATACTTTGGTAGATAATGATGGAAGAGCAGCTCCTCCAGCTAAATGAATTTAGAGCGGCTCAGTCGCTATGCGTTTTCCTAGCAAAATCCTGTCAGACACCCCATTTAAAGAAGTAAATCTCTTAAATGAATTAGAGCGCGTGGAGCACAGCTGTGGACAGACGGACACAGGAACACTCAGCAACGCGTGCCGAACAAGGGTCCTTGTGCTTGAAGACCGTGGGGGGTTTTGCTCAGGAGGGAAGAGGGGAAACGGAATAGAAACTTTGCAGTTAGCTTTGAAAACTTGGGCAGAAGCAGAAGGTGTTTTGTTTTGCAGTTCTTCTTGCCCATATTGTTAAATTCCTTTAAAATGCTCAGCCTCATGAAAGAGCCAAACGAATGCAGCATCCCTGGTATTTCACCGAGATTAAAATTCTTTGGTATCTACCAGGATAGTTTATACCAAACACGTCTGCTGGCTCTGTATCTTATTCCCATCATATATAGATATTGCACCATGGAAACTTAGCTCCATTAACACAACAGTTTATTTGTTGTGTGCATACACACGTATGTGTGTGTTTGCTAGAGGGCGAGTGAGCGAGCAGAGAAGCGTTTTAGTGGATCCTAATGATCTTTTATGTTGACCATCAGAACAGAAAAACTTCCTCAATGAGGAATTTGAGAGATGGTCGTTTGCAGAGAGAACTGAAGTCCTGTTTTGCATTGAAATTCACAAACAGGTTTTTGGAGTTTCTATCTGCTTTTACAGAAATGTGTGCTTTGGGGTGTTTGCGCTCTCTAGTTATTGGCCCCAGTGAAGTTTTGTGCGTTCCTGGTGTAACTGTTCGGAGCAACCTTTGTACAAACTGCCCAGCTTTGCTCCTGGGGTTGAGTCTGTTGCTGGCAGGTTCCTGTAGCTTCTAGGCAGAAATGCAATAAAGCTTCTACGAGGGCTGGCAAAAATTGTAAAATTCTCTTAGATCAGCAACACCTTTATATGTCTAATGGGTGCTTTTCAGAATTGCAGAGCTTGTCTGGTCAGCTGTATATTTTAGAATCCTAAATGGGTTTGTGTTGCATGGGAGGTGAATTGCAGTAATTGCACTGCGTGTCTTCTGTACACAAGGGCCTTTTTGAATAGTTCATTAAAATGTTTGTTTTGCCCCATAACTTAAATAATGATTTTCTGAGGGAGAAGTTTAAAAATAAAATAAACTCACTGAGATTTAGTATTCCTGAAACATAACTTCACTTTTGAAATGCTTTACAACAAAAGAAGACTCCAAAGGCAAGTGCTTGCATCTCGGCCATATTTGGAAGCTGCTGTATGTAGATCCCTGCATCACTGGGAACAAAATCTCATTGTATTTTCAGCAATGGAGAAAATCCACTAAATTTGCTAAAATCTGGGAGGATTTGTACTGGTGTGACTGAGAGTAGTACCTGACCATATAAGATATGTATTTATACAGTAGAGGTGATTGCCTCCTGGGTGAACCTTTGCTTTTTGTTAATTCAGGGTGATGCTTTCCAGCTGCAGGAGCACCTGAAGTCCATGAGACAGCTAGTGAGGGGTGGCTGTGCTTTGAGGTGCACCTGGGTGTGATGGTGCTCCTCGTTATCCAGAAAATTGATTTGAAACTTAGGTGTGGGGACAAGTTGTCTCTTGCTGTAAAAACATAGGTACTTGGGATTTTTGGAGAGATGAAGGGTACAGGGAACATAGCCAGCAGAGGAGTCTTGCCAGGGAGAAGTAGACAGGTTGTGCATTGGATGGGGCCTACTCTGTCAGATGGTTGTTGAGAAAAATAATGACGTTTGTCACAAGAAACTCTGCAAAGCACACGCTGATGATGCTCGGAGATGTATTTTATGGGGTTCATTTAATAAGTGTAGGATAGCTGAGATTCCTAGAAGGAGCAGAAATAAATGGCAAGCTCCTTTCTGTAAGAGAGGTCCATAGTCTCATTTCAAGATCAGCAAAAGTAAAGATTGCTTAAAAAAAAAAAAAAAAAAAAAGTCCTGTGGCCTTTCTATGCACAGTCACCATGGCATCACCCTCTCCCTGAATGCTGGTAGAAATCCCGGGATTGCTCAGCAAAGAGCTGGAGCTGGGCAAGGCCCTTGGCTTTCCTCGCTCCCCAGCCCTTGCTGGCGATGGCAGAGGATGGTTCCCGTTGCTGCCCATGGTTTAGTCTTCATCGAGTGTTGCCTGCGGTATGTGGAGGACCTGCAGCAGGATGATCCTCCAGCTCTTGGCCACTGATTTGGTTTTCAGACCCTTCTCAAGGTCTGGCTCTGTTGGCCTCCGTGTCCCTCTTGCTGCTGGGGATACCCAGCCAGGCACCAATGTGCTCTGAGGAAGAGTGATCTAGTTGGCAAGCACATGTGGGAGTGGATTTATTAGTATTGTTTTTATTATTGCTCTTGGGAATAATCAACATTCCCCCGTGGATGTTGGGACCCGGATGGTTTGTCCAGCAGCTGCCTGTCCTCTGTGAGGGAAGTTGGCGAGGTCTTTGTGCCACCTCCGTGGCGGAGTTGTCCGGCTGTGAAACAACCGGCGTGTTACTGATCAAGTGGAAATGCAAAATCGCACCTGAGGTGATGAATGTTGGGGCTGTGATGATCGCGGCTTGCGTTTCTGAATATGGAGCCCTTCGGAGCACAAGCAGCCTGCCCGTCGGGCACGCACGTGTTCGGGTTTGTGTTTATATGCCAGACCCTATGTAAAGCTCTGTGTGTGTGTTTGGGGGGAAAGAAGGTTGGGTTTTTGTTGTTCTTGTTGTTTATATTTCTTTTTTACCTACTACGCGGTGACAGAGCAGTAGGTTGCAGGGGATGGCAGGACTGCCCCTGCCATCATGCATCGCTCCCAAGGCGGGTAAAAATTTGGGGCCAAATGTAAAGCGACACTTTGCGGCTAGGAACAATCATCTGTGACCATGGGAAATCGTGAGCTTTAAATGGCTTATGAAAAAACTGGATAAATCAAGCAGACACGGACTTTCCATCGTGCAACGCGGCACGGGAGAGAGGAAGAGCATCAGCAGGGTGTGAGCACGGGCGGACAGGCAGAGGTGGGGTGACACGGGCGACAGTCCCCGCGATGTCCCTGGAAGCGCCTGCGCTGAGCGCGGGGCTCAGAGGCTGCCGCTGCGTGCAGCCGCTGGTGCGTGTGGCCACGTCCTCCTTTTGTGCGTGCGTTCTGGCTTTTTGGCAACAGCCTCTCTGCTCCCTCCGCAAACTGTTGCGGCGACTCCTCTCCGCGCGGCTCCCTTTGCTCCCTCCCGAGGAGCCCGTTAATGTTTGAACAGCTAAAGTGGGGAAGGGCTGGGTGGGAGCAGCCCCTGCCGGCTGCGGGGCCATCTGGCCTGGCTCGGCTCTGCCCGTTGCCACTCTGTATTTCTCTTTCTGCTCTTCGGGGCTATCTGGCGCACTCAGAATAGCTAATCACCATGGTGAGAAAACGGAGCCCGTCCGTCCGCCGCCCCCTCTGTCCGTCCCTGCCCATCAATTGTCATGCAGAGGCGAGGGGACGCGGCGCCGGCTCCGCTCCCCGCCAGAAGGGTGTCTTTTGATGCACCACAGCCCCGGGGAGAGCGTCGTCTCTTTGCACCTCCAAAATGCTTCACCCTGCACGGGCGCCCTACGGGAAGGCTGGTGGCTTCGCGCTGCCCTCCTCTTCCTCCTGCGCCTGCCCAGAGTTGGAACGTGGAGCTCCGGAGGGCTGGAGCTGGCACGCTCGTAGAGCTGCGCACGATGCAAATGTCATATTTATCCATTGCCCAGCGTAAATATTTATCCTTCCTCGCCTGTGTGCCCGTGTGAGGGTGTTCTCTGCGCGGTGGTGGGGCAAACGGTGAATCGCCCTTGGTTAATCGAACCACTAGGATTTCTCCTCAGAATCACCCAAAATCCTGCTTTGCAGAAAGGATTTTAATCACATTAACTCTTCAGTGCCAATGGTCAGACACGACTGCTGTCACCGAAGTGCCGTGGAAGCGGGGGCAAACACTGCGGAATGGGGAGCAGAAGTCCTGGCCTTGGGCACATCTCGGAGTCGCAGTTTCCCCTTCCATACGATGGGGATAGCGATACCTTCCAGCCGCGTGTGCCGCTTTGATATCTTTTGACAGAAGACACTACGCAAGGGCAAAGTATTAGTATTATTAATATAGTACAGTTAGTAGAATATTATGAACTATTATAAATCATTACTGCGAAACTGCAGTTATTAAAGGAAATGACCAAAGTGCACTTTGCGAGCCAGGATCTCTTGACAGTTAAAACATTGTTTTATTATTTTACTTGCTAACTTGCAAAATTCAAGAGTTAGCAACAGTTCCTGGTTGATCTGTGACGGTTGCGTAAGGAGCAGGGAGGAATGGGTGTGCATTTAAGGAAGGTGGAAGAGAATAAGCGTTAGTGCCATGGTGAGGAGTATTTTTCTTACCTCTCTTTTTCTTTGCTAATCTGAAGATCTCAGAGGAAAGAGAAATCCTGGGGCATGCAGACTCGAAGGGCCCAATGCTGCTCTGTAGGGCTGGAAGTGCTCAAGGTGACAAGGTCTCAGAGTTCCTGGAATTCCCCCATGGAGAGAAAAAAAATGTTAAGGTGTTTGGGGACAGTTGGTGGCTATTATTTGTTTGGTATCATTTAGACAAGTCCCATTAAATGCTAGCAGCAGATTCATTTTTCCCTGTCTTTGTTTGCCTTCCAAGGAGCAGAAAACAGACATAATTATATTTTACGTGAGACCGTAAGATCTCCTCTCATCTCTCTTTCTCGCTAATATCTGCAGCTATAAAATAAATTCCATTTGTGAATGCATAGTGTTGGAGTGAGGTAAATAACTGTCGTCTAAAATCTGTCTAACCTTAATCTGCATCAAGAGCACTATAGAGAACTGCACCCATTTGTATAATATTAAGCTTTATTTTTATTATGGCTTTCTAATGCAAATTCATAGTGGGGGCAAAGTTGTTTTCTGTTAATACCACATTCCAAGGAAAACAGCCATTGAAAGTGAATTGTGACAATTTTTAGCCAGCAGTTCGTGTCACTAGTGGTCTTTGATCATGTCAGTTTGCTTGATAGCCTATGAATTTTTCACCTCCCTGTTCTGCGGCAGAGAATAGCAGATTTGGGGACTTCTGAGGACATTTTGCTGCTATGCAAAGCAATTTAAATTCTTTAGGAATAATGAATTTCTAATTGGGGAAACAGCGTCCTGAAACGTTGGATTGGATTCCTATACAGTGTCCCCTTGAGAAAGGGCAAGGGTCTCTTTTGGTGGCTCTGTGTGTCCAATCTATATCCATGTCCTCTCCCTTTTTACGCAACCTTTCTGCTTGCCTGCTTTGCTCTGCTGGCCTGAGCGTGTGCTATATTTGTTCCACACACGCATATAAATCTGCGGCTTGCAGAAATTCATTGCTCTGAGTTCACTTTGCTTCACACCTTAGTGTTGAAGTATTTTTCCTGTTGCTAGTAGGATATTGTTTTTGGCCAAATCTTGCAGTTTTTTAGCCAGGGCTCGGTGCACGATACCTCACGTGCAGGAATTGATCTGTTGAGCCTTGCGTGCTTGTGCTGATGTAAGGCAGGAGCTGAAGGGAGTTGGGCTGGAGAGGGGAAGCACAGGAGGAGCCTGGCAGGGGTTTCTGAAGGATCCCACCAATTCGGAAGGATTTTGTGCAAAAGCTTTCCTAGGATCCAGCCCTTGAGCTGCTGAGAGCTCCGGTCGAGCGAGACCTGCAGGATTTGGTACCACCTTTGCCTCTCCCCTCATTCTTTGCTCTCTTCTTTCTGAAACGGTGGTGGTGGCTGTGG
This sequence comes from Nothocercus julius, assembly GCA_013398735.1. Classification (NCBI taxonomy): domain Eukaryota; kingdom Metazoa; phylum Chordata; class Aves; order Tinamiformes; family Tinamidae; genus Nothocercus; species Nothocercus julius. The sequence goes on from VZSV01000099.1 coordinate 1,936,950, forward strand.
TAAGCCAGGTGTTACTTTCTCCTCTCCTTCAACCCCTTGCAGGCATCTGGAGTTGCAGCAGTTCCCTGAGCAGCAGAAAAGGGGGAAAGGCAAAGCTGGGAAGGAGCGGGGCAAAGGAAGATTTATTGCCTGAAACACTGATAGCATGGGGAGGAGTCCTAGTACCAGTGAAACTCTTCTTGGAGTTCACGTATGGGACACTTTCGTGCTGTTTTTCCCTGCTGAGGACATTGTTCATAATCAATATTGTTTTAAAACCCTTTCTTTTTTGAGAAGTTTGAGGCTCTAAGCTGCTTTCTTGCTAAAATTTCAAGGCAATAACATGCTTCCTACTTTTTCTTTTAAATACCGGGGCTCTTGGTACACGATCGTTCTGCAGGGGAAAAGGAAGGCACTAAGTGCCTCTGGATACCCATAAAAGGAAGAACTGGAAACTGCATCTCTGTTTGTGTTCAGTGGTACAGATTGTTTGTACTGCTTCTAGGCAGAATAACAAAACCAAATTTTATTTTGGAAAGGCACAGGAGCTTTTCTGCGTTAGCTTTTTGCACATATAATCCTGCAGCCTGGCCTGTTTTGTGGATTTATAGTGCTGCAGCAAAGCGCAGGGTCAACCGCAGGATGTGTCCGGCTGTCGATGCTGCACTTACCGGCACGTCTGCGTTCCCAAGTGGAGTCTGGTTCCTTGGAACAAATGTGAAGTGTTTATGAAAACTGAAATGGAGGGTGTTGAGGCAGCAGTTAGTAGGAAAGCAGTATAATTCTAGGGTAAAGACTCTGTTTAGTAGCCTCCCTAAACTGCAATAGGTTTTTTTAAGCAGAGAAAAAAAAAAACAAAAAACTTGGAGAACTGTCCCTAACAGGCCTACTTCCCTCCACGGGGATTTTCAGTGCAAATCACTTTGCTTCTAATTAAGATTTTATTATTATTAAGAATAACTTGGTCTTTTCATTTGATTCTGATATGGTTTTTCTGCACTTTAAGACTTGCAAAGCCACGTAGTATGTGAAACTGTCCTGCAACATCCTTCGCCATGAGGAGGCACAGCCTGGTAATCCCTCCTCACATGGAGCCTGCTTGGACGGTTGTGCTGCGTGAGAAAAGCCCCGTGGCAGAAGACAGCTCTGCCTTCTCTGCTAACCTTGTGCCCAATACTGTTGGAAAATGGGGCAGAGGCCAGACCCAGCGTGTCCCTGCGTGGCGTTGGAGGAGATGGTCAGAAATGTTCGTCGGGGTGAATGGCGTCGTGGCCACCGCACTCAGGACTGGCAGAGCGAGAGCCTTATCAGTGGCCTGGCCGTGCCGCAGCAGAGCCACCCGTGCCCCGGCCAACCTTTGGGCCCGGCAGCCTCGAGGAAACCTTGTCTTCTCGCAGCTTGGTCTGCAGCGGGATGAGCCTGTGAGGTCCCCGCTGCAGCGAGTGGATGGAAAGAATCATAGAATCACAGAATGCTTAAGGCTGGAAGGGACCTCTAGCCATCATCTAGTCCAACCCCCTGCTCCAGCAGGGACACCCAGAGCACGGGGCACAGGGTGGCAGCCAGGCGGGTTTGGAAGATCTCCAGAGAAGGAGCCTCCACAACCTCTCTGGGCAGCCTCTTCCAGGGCTCTGTCACCCTCACTGTTAAGAAATTTTTCCTTAAATTCCTGTGGAACTTTTGGTGATAGAATCATAGAATGCTTAAGGCTGGAAGAGACCTCTAGAGATCATCTAGTCATCTCTTTAGGTGCCAGGTTTGAGTACAGAGCAGAGGAATTTAGGCAAAGAGTTGCAGCAGCCCCCTCAGTGCTGCTGCACTTGTGTGTAGAAGCCCACTTCCCCATCTTATTTATTCCCCTCCTTGCAAACCAGTTTCACTTTTATTACCAGAGCTGTAGGGTGGAGTTGAACCCCCAGCAGTGTCCTTAGCCGGGGTGACAGCTTTTCACTCCTGAACACTTGTCTTCTGCCTCTCCAAGGAGGCAGCTTGACCACTGGCCTTTTTTACTGGGGAGATGAAGGAGCAATCAGGGACCTGGGTAACCCTGAGCAGAGCACAGGCGGAGGAACATAACAGTCGCAATCAAAAAGTTGCCAGTCTGAGTGAATTAATACATGTGGAGGTGCCCCTTAGATGGGAGGAAGGAAGAGTGAGCAGCTCAACTATTGTAGCTCTGCTTCTGTACCCTCCGTTTGCCTCTTAGCTCAGGGGTGAAGGATGCGCCTTCGCGTGCAGGGCTGCTGCTGTTACTCTTGCAATGTTGCCTCCGCAGCCGCTCTGTGCTGCACCTTCCTTTCTGGCTACGTGGATTCACGCAGAAAAGTATTTCTTGCAAAGTTTTCTTCTCTTCATAGAGGAAAAGTGATGCTTGGCAGTGTGCAAAGCAGATGGCCGAAACTGGCAGGTTTGGGATTATAGGTGATGGGAGATGATGCAGAGGAGAACCTGCAGGTCTAAAGGTATTGACAGAGTTGGTGGACAGGGAAAGTTCTGGAACAGTTCTGGAAGAGGCTGTGCTAAGAAGTTATGGGAGGAACTGCACTGGGGGAGCCTGAAGATGAGCTAACTGGAAGGAGTCTGCAGACTGAATGGTCAGCATCAGCAGAGCTCTGAATATATCTTTAAGAGAAACTGAAGTAGAAAGGGGCTACAAGTTATATCTGACATGAATTGGCTCAACTATGTGTTGGGTTCAAGATTAAAATAGGATGTTTTTGGATCAGGATGGGGATATACTGGAAAAAACTTTCCAGTGAAAAGTTTGCAGATCTGCTTCCTTTAATCAGAAGTAGTGTTCCCACCATCTCATTTTCCCTCTGAAAATAACAAAGCAGTGACCATGGAAACATGGGCGGGTTGGTTTAGAGCAAGATAGAGAGAACTTGACTGGTCTCACCTGAGAGTGTAACTCAGAGGTTGTTGCTGCTGAGGGGTGGTGAACCCTGTGGTCACACCATCTGTGGCATGACCTGCAGCAGGCCCCAAGCAAGAAGGGGGCTAAATTAGAGGAATGTTTCATCCTTGGCCATCTCCTTAGGAATGCTACAAAGACTGAAGTCTGCTCTTGAGTACGTGCACCTCCCACCCGTGTGTCCACCTCGTTTGAGTCTTACTCAAAGCCCTGGTGAGGGCAGAGGTAGTTACGATGTCAATGCAGAACATCTGGGTTGGTCATCTCCCAGGTGCTGCCGGTTGGGTCTGGTTGTGAGCTGCACCTGGGCAAAGAAGAAAGGGGAAGCCCAGGGCATAGTGATGGATTTTACAGACAAGGTTTGGGGAAGAGAATGTGGTTTGACACTATTTGCCGATAGCTCCCTCAGCTGTGTGTTCAGGTAGGTCACTGGTGCTCATATGATCCAGGATTTTCATTTTTACAGCTAAGGAAGTGTGCTGTTAGCTCTTCAAATGCACACTGGTTTTACTTTTTGTGCATGTTTCTAGCTTGGCCAGCACTGGGATAGCAAATATGAAGGGCACATTTATTGGGGCAAATGAGAGCGTCTCCTTCTCGCAGCCGTGCGGAGTAGCAGGAGGGAAGGGCGGTCTGGGCAAAGCATCGGGTGCAGTTTGTGCTCTGTGTGGTGCAGACCCTCCTGGGCTCAAACAAGCAGAGTCATTTCTAATTACCCTTCTTTAAAACGAGGGTTACAGTGTCCTTGCCCCCTAGCAATATGTTGAGGGGAGTTTCCTAGGTATTTCAGAGGTGTTCTGATACTAAAATAATAGTTTTAACTGTGGTACTTGGAGCATTGGAGCCTTATGCTGGGACTGAAATTGCAGTGAGGAGAAGGTATGGAGATTTATTTAATAAACATTATCATTGTTGTTTATTGTGAAGAAAGCATTGCAAGATTTTTATTATTTTTTTAAGAAGCTCAGTGAACAGCCTAAAAAGAGTGGCTAGGAAAAGTAGGGGGGAAAAAAAAGGGAAAAATTTGGAGCAAGGTAGATAAAAGCGAGAGATAAAAGAAATAATGCAGGGAAGGATGAGTAATCGACATTCTTGGAGTCGAAGCGCAGGCCCTGGCTTCCTTCCTGAGCAGTAAAATAAAATTAAAAAAAAAAAAAGTCTTTAGAACAACAAAACTCTGGACGCGCTGGTTTCCTTCCTGACAGGCCCAGCCTCGTGGTGTTTCGATGAGTCCTCATTGGCAACCAGGGCTGATCTAAAGGCCAAAGACAGAAAGATAGGGGGAAGGGAGAGGGATTTAACTCCTTGAACTCTGCTGTAGGAACAGCCACCTTCTGCTGTGCGGGGATTCGTTTCTCTGTAGTTGGAGCACGAACAGTTCATGGGAGCTCAGGCATCTGAGTTGACCAGTGCATCTATCCAGGTGCTTGATAACACTCAGAATTAATGTTCCAGATTTTTTAAAATTTTTTTTTGAAGGCATTTTAAATGCTTGTGCATGTGAACCGAATTCCTTGGACGTGACACAGCGCAGCATAAAACAACAGCACCGATGAGCGACGTGGGAGCAAACTGGCAACGCTGCCTCTTAGCAGCGAGCCCTGAAACGCCACCGTAGCTGCCTCCGGGATGCTCATCTTCCTTGTGGCATCCAGTCAGTACCAAAATGCCACTCTGGTGTCTCCTGCCATCGCGCTTCTTGGATAGGCCGGAGCAGCCGGTGTCCGTGAGCCGGCCGGGGAGCAGGGAGCCGGGGAGGGAGGCTGCGGGCGCTGCAGGTTGGAGGGTTCGGGCAGAGCTTGTTTTGCAGCAGCTCTCTGAGGCTCGCCGCTCTCGGCAGGGTTCCCCTCTCTGAAAGGTCGAAGCTACTTCTTAATTCCCAGCAGCTGACAAAATATTTATTTTCAGGTACTTAAAATATTATAATTTGAAGTGGAGTCCAGGGCCCTGGCTGGAACTGAGCTTTTGTACTAACAGCTTCAGTGAAATGACTTTTTCCTCCTACAACTTGCCAACAAATGCTTGGAAAATAATTGTGGGACAGTCATCCTTTTAGTGAGTAGATCAAGAAGATTTGAGACTTGCCAGAGACTTTCAAAGGACAGGCCAAAGGTTCAAGTTGTTGCCAGTTCTATTTGTCTTAGCCTTTATACTTACTTTTGTGTCATTAATTTCATCGAATGTCTGTGGGTAAAAGGCACCCAGCGGGCTGCTGCTTTTACAGAGTTCTTTGGGTGTACTTGGATACTTCTCAGGAAATAAGCCCACCTTTTTGTATAGCCAGAGAAAGAGAGAGAGAGATTAAACAGGCCGCAGTGGCAGAAGAAACGCGCTTGCCCACCAGCAGCTTGTGATCACCTCGGATGGAGACTGCCGCTCTGGAGAAGCCGTTCTGCTCATCTATTTTTTCCTTTCCGCAGCCCTTTGAGTAATTTTTTTTTTCCAGAGAGATGCTTGCATTAATGATGCCCCATCGGGACGGTACCTCTGCACCCCCCGAGCCCATAGAGAGCTACAGAAATAAAGTGCCGTGCTTGGATTTTTGGCAAAGTTGCCAAAGCGAAGAAGGCTTGGTGGGGAAGCCTGAGCCCCGGGGTGCTGCTCTGGGCTCTCTCTGAGCCCTGCTCTTGGGTGCTCCCTGTAATCCTGTGTTTCGGGGTAGGTGGTTCTGCAGGTTTTGGTAGGTAGGGCATCTCTGAGCTGTTTGCAAGGGCTGCCCAGGCTGTGCAGGCAGTGGGGAGGAAGCTGCTTTCGCAGCAGGATGCGGCAGGCAGAGCTCCCCAGCCTGTCCCTGGTGCCCGCTCTGGGCTATTGTGCCCCAAATCTCTTTCCTTGGTGCTGCCTGCATCCTGACAGCTGCTTTCCGACCCCTTCTGCCCCAGTGCAGCCAGCCAAGCACGTTAATTTTTCAGCAGAAGTGCTGTAATAATTAGGCCGTGTGGCGGAGGGTTTAGCAGCACTTAACCAGATGTGCAAAGGCTTGTCCCGTGCTCCCCGCGCTCCGCTGCAGCCCCGCCAGCTGCCTTTTCGCGCCTGCTCAGGTTGCCTAGAAGGGGCTGGAGAAGCTCCCTGCTGCCGGGCTCCCCTTGTCTCTCTTCTTATGCTAAACACACATTTGTAAAGGAGAAGGAGGGCGGGTGAAAATCCCTATGCTGTTTGGGAGAAGAGCCTGGAGAATTAAAAGCAGACACCTGCAGCGCTCAGACTGGCCATCTCCACCGTTAACTCTTCCCAGGGCTGCATCCGCAGAGTTGGGTCTTGCTGGGAACGGTGCCTGACTGGGGCTCTGTGGCGGGATGCGAGGGCTGGAGCAGCTGGTGGCGGATCCAGGGCTCTCGCCTGTCCTTGCTTGGTCCTGGCTCCTTGCAGGACCTCGTTGGGGCCCTCTCTGTTTCCCTGGCCTCGGTTCCCACCTTGGAGACTCGATGCTGCTTTCTGGTACGCTGCGCTCTAGGAAACCCCTCTGAAAAGTATGTACTGAAATACAAGATAGTATCATTATCATTGACATGGTTATAAAACAAGGGAGGATGTCGTAAGCTGTACTTTCTGCCCCATCCATGTTAACATGAAAAACTGTTAGAATCAGTCTAGTGGCCTACGTGGACATTGGACTGAGCCATTCTGGCAATTCTTATGTTTCTATGATAAAGTTTTATAAATACACGTTGAAGCAGTATATTAGGTTTAAAAAAAAATCTATATACAATATAGAGATTTATGGTTATAGAGAGGAAAGGTGTATTAAATCAGCAAGACCAAGGGAACAGACAAGATACAAAAATGATCCTGGATTATGCTAGATCTTATTGAAAAATCCCAATGCATCTTCTTGTGTAAGTGGTAAATTCTTTTCTATGTTCTGCATTTGTTTCTTAATGTGTCTCACGTACCAGAATAGTAACATGGACACAGTTGCAAATATGGTATGTATTTTATTGTGAGTATTATACTGCATAGCAGAGAAAGGGTGTTGAATATTGCAGTCAGTTATATATGGCTGTAAATGGGAGCTACCTGCTGTTTTGTATATAGTGAGCTGCATATATATTGGTAAATACCAGCCGAGGCAAAATAAAAATAAAACAGAAAGTTATATTAAAAGCTTGAATGTTTAAAATGAGTTTGCACAAAGCTCCTGAGATACTACTGCAGGGAGTAGCCCTGCATTTTTGGCGTTAAGTCTTTTCCATCTGATTTTTCTAGTTCTGTGAATTCAAAAGGCACTGCTGAACTTCAGTGCTCATCAGCATGTGGAATAATTCATATATGTTTCAAATCAAGATAAAGATTGGGCTTTTGGCTGGAGAAACATCGGGTTGACTCCTTCCCTGACATAGCTTCAAACGGCCAAATATATCAGAGTAGATCTGGTGAGATACGGAATGCACTTGTTTTATGGGGATGTGTGGGCAGGGGCACATGGAGTGGGCTAGATTCTGATTTCTGTAAGCACTACTACAAATTGGAAGCAAATCTCCTGAAATGAATGGGATTATTCCCCTCTTGCTCTGGTTCTGGTGAATGATGAATTTACTCCTCCATATGTCATGGGCAGCATCTTGCTACCTCGGGCAGGTTTGGGGCAGAAAGCAAATGCTGTATTTCCTGCAGCACTTCCAGGCTTTCTGGGGACAGACACCTCTCCGGAGATGAAGGCATCCGGGCAGAATGTGGACTCGAATATGAGCGATGGCTTCTGAAATACCCGAGTGTTTAACCTAGAGGGAGCTCTCCTACATGAAGAATGAGACCGTTGGCTCAGCCTGCCTGAGCTGCTTTTATTTTGTGTGTCTTCAGCAAACTTCTGCCTCTGCTGGTCTCAGCTTTTGCTTCTGGGTACCAGATTTCCCCAGACAGGCGCACAGAGTATCAGAGAAGTCCTGCTGATAACTCCTGCAGACCTTGCTGCGTTGCATGGCCAGAACAGTAGTTTCCCTCAGTCTCTGGAGGTTGCTACTTGTGGAAGTGGATGCAGATTTCTCCTGGTGATAACATTTCTTCTATTTTTCCCATTCCTCGTAAAGCCGCCTCATCTCCCAGATGAGTCACATCTGTCAGGGCGCCAGACACCTGCTCCCGGTTCTGCTTTTGGTGGGGAAAAGTAAATCTGGAGAGCAGCCTCCAAATCCGAATCCATGTAGGAAGGCGAAGACAAAGGAGGAAGGGCTTCTTCTCGGAAAACATTCCATCGCTGGCCGCTGAGCAGGCTGTTAGCGAGCTGATTCACCAAGGAGATGTTTATATACTGGTCCAGGGTGCCTCAGTAGCTCCCTTTGGGTCTCTGCTTTTAAATGGCTTCCTATCCCTCCATCCATGGTGTCATTTGAAAGAACTGACTCAGGTCCAAAACGTTCTTTTCCCAGTGGGGCGAGAGGGACAGCTCCACTTTGGAGCGATGGAGCTATGAGAGCAGTGATGCTCTATTGTTTTTCCCAGTGATCTGTGTCCCCATGGGACTTGAGGACACATGGTGACTGTGTTCCTGGCAGGTGACAAGCGAGTGGCAGTCGGCCTGGAGTGCCCTGTCAGTGTCTTTGCTAGGAGCCTCTCTCCCCGGGGTGCCATCCCTGTGATTTGCAACATGCAGGTCTCGAACAGAAAAAGAACTGCCCCAGAAAGCAGCAAGAGGCTTGTTCAGGCTCGGCGTACCTGCTGGCCGCACGGCAAAGCTGCTCTTGCTGCTATTATTGTCTTCTACCGTCCCCATCTCTCTCTCCTTCATGCCTTGCTAAGCTGCTTGGCGCGGTCTGTCTCATCATTCTAACGTCCAGGGGGCTTTGCTGGCAGGGAGGTGGAGGGGGCTTCTCTCTTTGCAGACCCTGCTGTAAAGCCCGTGCCCGTTTCTTGCCTGTGCCGCCCCAGCAATGCGAGCGGGAGGTGCCGTGGCCGTGTTGCTGCCCCTTGGGGGGCTGCCCGCTCTTCGCAGGCTCCCTCGTTGTCCCTTTCTCTATAGGTGGGGGCTGTCTGGGGCTCAGGTAGTCAGGTTTGTGCCCCAGTGACCTACCCGCTGCCCACACCCACCTCTGGGGTCTTTTGGCTAACATGACAGGAGGATGAGGAGGCCTAGGTACAGAAAAGAGAAAGGCTGGAGTTTCCACCCTTCTCTCTGTCTCAGATGATGCTCATTGCTTCCCCCTTTCTCGCTGTCCTTGTTTTGCTGGCCAGCACATCGCGCATGAGCCTCCTTGTCCATCCTTCCCTTTACTGAGTTGCGCTGAGGAGATTTTGGGAAGCAGATAGTCAGAAGGTTATCTCACCTGGGCTTCTAAAGAGGATGGAGGATGTCGCTGGACAGAGCAGGGTGCATAGGTACGTCCGTCTTTGGGGTTTCAGTGAATTTCTCTGCATATTAATACTGCCCAGGCCCCTCCCATCCCATTCTCTGATGACAGGAGGTTGACGTGATGTTGTGAAATTCAACTCTGAGGACCTGTCCAAGTATAGATAGAAAAAAAAAAAAAGAAAAGAAAAAACAAACAAACAAAAGAAAAAAGCCACAAAAACCAAGCCATTACTCTGGTAGCTGTGAGGAGGCTCTCATAGCTTTAGGAAGCCATGAGACAGCACTATCCTTCACCACCACTTCCTAAGTATTAGAGGCAGCCTGGTCCTTGTGAATCCTGAAGTAGCAACTATTAAATGTAGACTCTTGGGATGGGGGGAATACATGACATGTCAAAATTTTGCCTGTAAAAAATGATGCCAATGTTGATTTGCTCATTGGCCATGGCTGTGGATGCAGCCTGGGTTGGGATTAGCTGAAGTGCCTGCCGGGGTGACTTCTGTGTGCTGGTAAAGATGCTTCGCATGGGAGCAGACAAAATGTTTGTCTTTTAGAAGCACTTGAGAGAAGAGGGTGCCTCCGGGGAGCACAAGGGGACCTCAGTGCTGGGCAGAATTGTTCAGAGACAACTTTGAGGAGGTGCTGGTTCCTCAGCAGTAGTTCACACCCATCATCTGCTGCTCAGAGTAAAACATTTAGATCATGGCAAAGGTAGCAATGTTGAATCATAGCTCGCTTGATCTTCACCTTCTTTTTACCCCTTTTCACTCATTCACCAGTAAGTATTATGGCCGAGATGTTGTAGGTGTGTGAAGAAAGACCGATTTATGTTAAATGAATTCGCAGTGCCCTGTGTTGTCACCAGTGACTGTCTCGCTGTTGGTGACATGGGGCTGAGAAACAAACTGCTCTTCTGTCCCACGAGACACGGCTTTTATACCTAAAGATATTAGCAGGCAGGCAGCAGTGCAAAGAAAAGCAGGAGCAGTGGTGGCTTGCAGGGGAAATGGAAAGAACTTAAAACACCGAGCTTGTGAAATGCAGACCAGCCTGGTGCGGCAGGGTTAGTCCAAGGAGGTGGAGGGGCTACTTTGGAAATGGGGGGTCCATTGAATTGAATTGGATGCAGTGGGCTTGGGCTAAGAGGAGGGAAATTGTCGTCTCAGTCTGAGACTGCGTTCAGAAATCTGAAACGCCTGATTACTCAGACAATGCCACTGTTCCTGCCTCTGCTCTGGAGATATTTAAAAACTGAATGGGTAAAAGTATTGAGAGCACGCTGAGGCGGGAGAAGGAGGGGGGAAAAAAAAAAAAAAAAGGGGGGGGGTTCTAAAGGTTCTAATGGCAATTTTTTTTTTCCAGATTCTAGCCTTTATGATTACACATTGCTTTGGTGGTTTGGGGAAGAGTCTGTGCTCTGCTTGTGTACTGTAGGAAATGATAAAATGCTTTGCGTGTGTTCGGGTCAAGTGACTTCATTTTCACTCTGAGTTTGGTCCTCCTACCTCAACCTTGGACTGAAGCTCTAGCCAAGTGGTGGTCCAAGGCGAACCCCAGAAGACAGCATTCAGCTCGGACACTCCTCCACCCAAACGCGGCCTGTTCCTGCAAGGGGATATTTGCCCTCCCAAGCAAGCGGGTCTGAGCACTGAGGTGTGCGGCTCATAGCACGCTGTCCTTGCTGGGCCAGTACGGGTGAGAGGGCCCTGCAGAAGGAGGGAGTACAAGTGAAGACCATGTCTCTTCCCGCAGACAGGAGAAGCTTCTGTGGGCCAGGTATTTGCTGACCCTTCAGGCCCTGTTATGACCCCAGGTAGGTCGTGACCTGCAATTTGAGGAGATCTGATTTAGGTGAAGGGCGTTGGGTAGTGAAACCCAGGCCAGCTGGGTGAGTGCCGAGCTCTGAGAGGAGGACTAGGGCTTAGGCATCCCCACAGAAGGCATGGAAAGGCCTTCCCCTTCTCTTCAACAGACATATTTTTATACTTTAAAAGGTCCTTGCCTGGTAAGTCAGGAGAGCCTTTGATTTGCAGACTTTGGGCTTGATTTAAACATGAACAACACTTGAAAAATATTCATCTTTCTCCTACTCCCCTAAGATGCATCCAAGTAGGATGCGCTCAGCACTGGCTTAATGCTCCTTTTAAAAGAGAGAATTTTGTCCAAAACCACCCTTCTGTTGGAGCCTATAATTAGCAATTAAAGCATAAAAAATATTTCCATCGAGTGACTCCTAAATAAATGCTTGTCACTGCTGATCAGAGTTGGTTTATTTCCATGTGTGTTTTCCTTCCTTCTTTTTTTGTATAACTTACGGCCCTGTAAATGCTCAGCAGCTGTTAATATGATTCTGTCGATACGTTTACCATGGTGATTTGGCTATATTTGGCGAGCGTGTGAAGAAATCACTCACTGGTTGGAAGGCGGAAAGACAAGCTGTCGATATCAAGGGAGAAATGCTAATAACCCTGGTGACAAATCATTCTGGGGAATCTCAAAGGGTTAAAAAAAAAAAAAAAAAAAAGAAAAGAAAAAGAAAGAAAAGCAGCACTTCCCAGAGACAAGGGCCTTGGCAAAGTGAAGGTGACTCATCAGGAGCTGCAGACACCAGCTGTCATCTCCAGCTTCTCCTGTGCTTAATCACTTCACTTTTCTAAAGAAATATTTTGTTCTAATTCAAACAGACCTGGGCTTGTTTGTTTTTTATGAATTATTTACTGGTGAGAAGAACCTCTTGAGGTATCCATCTTCACTTAGAAATAAGTGGACTCTCAGAGCCTGCTGCAGTGCTTTAATGCAGTCAGTGCCCTCCACCATGGGCCTTGTTTTTCTTTTTCCTTTTTTAACACCCACTTACATCCAGAATAAGCTCCAGAAAGTCAGCTCTGGTACTTGCTCTGTACAGGAGGGAATGGAAGCAGACTTTGGCCTCCTGGAAAAGCTCTTTGTCAGACGTCTCTGCTCACGGACCTGGGACTGTGATATCCTGATTTACCCTTGGGCCCTGTTGCTGCTGCAGCTTTTGCAGCGGGGCAGCGTGTCTCTATATCCCACTTGGTCCCCAGCACGTGCACACGTGGGCCTGTGTGTACGCTCACTTTGTGTCACTGAATCTCCCCTTGGGGCTCTGCCACCTCCCCAGCTCCGGGTGAAATTCCTGTTACTTAATAAACCCCCGACTAAATTCCACCTGGCAGTTCCTGCATTCTACTTCTTGCACATTTATAGCACTTCCAGCAGCAATAGGAGCTCATACGATATTTTGCACTCCCAGAAGATCTGATCCAGCAGCCATGGAAGTAAATAAATGGAAAAATTTGCACTGACTGGAGTGGGCATCAGATTAGTCCCTAAATGTTAGTTGATCTGCTTTGGGGTTATGACAGACAAATATTGCCCTAAGGTTACAGCTACAGGAATAATCGATCTACCTGTCTTAGATACGTCTAGGCTGCCTATCATCACTGTAATATCTGTGTGTTACCTCCCAGGAAGATTGTGCTTGACCAAATAAGTTGCCTTTTCTTTGTGTGGTCTGAGACGAGACTCTTGCGGTTTTCAGTATATTTAAGATCATTTCTATTTGGCACTTATCTGAGCCACAGGATATTGCTACTTGACTGCAATATCCTTATTACTAACTACTTATATTTCATTGATGTTTTTATTTATTTATTTACTAAATGAATAGCCTAGTCTGTAAATAGACGACTTGGTCTTCACAACAATTTAGGCATAAAGGCATAGTCTGGAGTGTGATTTAGCTTGAGTGGTATAAGTCACACACTTAGACAGGCTTCTAAATGGCAAGAAAGATAATCCCATCAGGCGGTCTGTAAAACAGAACAAGCCTTGAGAGTGGCTTTCTTGTGTAGAATTACACTTAGAGATGCAATTAGAAGGAAAGGGATTCAGGACCTTGGGAGGCTGAGAGAGGCACTGATTATGTATTAGACGCTTAGTTTCACTATGGCCCCTTCTTACAACTCTGAGCAATGTCAATAAACTGGAAAGTAGATGGGTGCAGTCTCACAGAATAGTTTCTGGCTCTGGCCAGAAACCATTTCAGCATCGATTTGGCAAAGGGACTTTGCACTGACCCCGCTTGCAGCTACCAGCACACTGCAGACCTCTTGGGAACATGATAGGGACATGCTGTCGTGGGCAGCCTTTGCTCCTTCCCATGGGCTGTGGGACATGGGGCATCTTTTAGACGAGCGTCAGGGCTGCTCTTTTGTAAGCCAAGAGTTGCACAGGATAAAGATGCCTGAAAGCCATTTCTGTTCAGAGAATGGGAATGATGCCTGGAAAATAGGATGTGTGGAAGTGTTTCCTTTACCTAAGTCAACGGTTTCTTTGCTTTTCATTCCTCATATTTTTATCCTCTCAGAAGGCCTTTTAAAAAAAAATACTTTTTTTCTAAGGAGTGTTTTTGACACTTTGACATCCAACCCCATTCCTCCTGCCTTCCTACCCCTTCACCTTGCAGACCTTTAGTCCTCAAGATCTGCTGGACTCTCGCTGCTGCCCTCCCTGTGTAAAGATAAGACATTTGGACTGTATTCACCAGTGACATGTAAATTAACATAACTGAAGAAATCCTTGGGATTTTTGCTACTTGCTATGAACTCTGGGCTCCTGTACATTATAAAGCAGTTTCTGATAAAAGGCACAATGCATAACAACTTAGCTTCACTTCTGAACTAGTTTCTTGCCTTTATTCTTGTGTGAAAAGTTCTTGACACAGTGTTGATTTTCTTGAGATCATGTTTATTTAAATCAGGATAATAATCTACCAAATATACCCTAAAATTATATAGCCATATAAATTCTGTCTCAATATGTTCAGTAAAACTGTCAGGTGATCATTCTTAATGTAAAATGAGACCTTTTCATTTTCATCCAGTCAGTTAGCACTAAATTAACTCTTTGGAACACTCTCGGAGTCATTGATTTGAGTAAATACCCCCAGTTATTTATTGGAATATACAGAATTGCTGTCTGTCTCAGAGCTGGGAGCGAGGGGCTCCTTTTCTTATCCCAGCTCTGACACTGGTCAGTTGGAGGCACTGAGCCAGTTGCTGAACTTTTCTTTAGTGTAGCTACATAAGGAGTCTGTCGTAGGATTCTGGATGTGCACAGGATGCCTGAAAACGCAGCTTCAGTAACACCCATGCAAACATGATTTCCCTGGGCAGCTGAAACGTTTGAAAGCTGGTGATTGTGTGTGCACTATTTAGATGTCCAGTCCCACAATGGGGCAGGAGGGAGAGGTGAGTTTCCTTTTCCTGCAACCCTGGGGAGACCCTGGAAGTGTCACCGAGGTGCCTCAGCCCTGGCATCCTGCCCACTGCATGGGAAGCACCGACCCACCCAGATGCAGGGAAACACCATCCTTCTCTTGGATCTGAAGAAAGAGTCTTGCCTGGGGCCCTGTATTCTGCTTGCCAAACACAAAAGCAAAATAAAAATAAACGAATCAATGAATCAAATCTTGACTATCCGGAACCAAGCTGCAAGGAGACACACTCATCCTGCTCCTCTGGGAGATCAAATTCACTACACAGATCAAAGAAAGAAGAGGAAAAGCTCTTCAAAAATCAGGAAACAAAATTGCCTTGGCCTTCCTTTAAAGAAGGAAAGTTACTGGATCGCAGCCCAAAAGAACCAAAAGTGGAAAGCATCAAAGTGAAGCTTTTAGTCAAATGTGGCTCTGTGAAAGGTGAGGTCTGCCAGGTACTAGATGTCCGGTTTGAATCAGAGAATGGTATGTGGGAGTGGAAAGCATGGACAACCTTCAGATCCTTAAGAGCATTCCCTTATTCTGCCTACAAGAGCTCATTATTCCTACCCCTCTGGAAAAAAAAAAAGAAAGAAAGAAAAAAAAAGATTAAAGCAGAGGATATAAATTAAAAATCTCTTCAGATGAGGCTGTTACCTTTCTTATTGCTTCCTGTTGATGTACATTTCAGCTATAATTTACCTAAAAATTGGGGTGGGGGAGAGGTTGGGTCTCCTCAGGTGGATGGAAAAGGAATTCACGCTCATTCGAGTACTTTTGTCAGGTGGCTAGTGCAGATTGAGTCGTTACCATCAAACTGGAAGAGGGAGCAGGGTGACAGCTCCAGCACTTCACAGCTTGGGTTTTGGGCTTCCGTGTAACAGAAGGCTCTGCTCACACCAACCACTTCTTTCTTCAGATGTAAAATAGGGCAGATTTGCTTCAGCCGTGCCAGCTCCCAGCCAGGCCGCTCCTTGCTTCTTCTCCTTTTTCTGTCCTAGCGCCGGCTTCTACAAACCAGAACAGGGAAGGCTGCAGGAAATGTTCTGATTTCCTAATCTCTTTGTGAACTGGGCAGGGTGGCCTGTTCCAAGGCCACCAAGACCCCAAGGACAAGAGAGTCACTAGCTCATAGCAGGAAGAGCCAAGTGTCTGTGCACAAGAAAGGCTTTGTCCAACCTGTTGACCAAACTCTTCCTATTACAACAGAGCTTTTGCACAGCGTTTCGCACATGAGCGAAGTCACTGAAGAGATCGTCTGCTTCACTGCCGTGGGGCCTGTCTGAATTACAAGGCAAGAGGGCACCAAGAACTCTACTAGACAGGGTTAGAAAAGTAAGAGCAACGGGCAAGCATCGCTGTGTTCGCATTCAAGCCTGCCAGACTCGGTAGCGAGCTGGGAAGCTCTGCTGCTCCTGCCAGCCTGTGCACTGAGCCTGTACATCCTCAGAGTGTTTGTTCCACAGGGGCCAGATGGAAGAGCAGCATTTCTGGGCACTGATTTGGTGATGGAACGGAGGTGAAAACAAGGGTGGGCGGCACATCTCTGACAGAGGAGGAGATGCCAGCTCACCCTTCCATCATAGTGTTTTGTCCCATGTGCCACCATCGCTTCAGCTTTCTCTGACTTAATCCTCAACAGCTCATGGACTTTGAGGATCTGTTCTTGGCCTGGCACGGAGAGATCTTTCACTCTGTGTTCTTTGGAAACTGGCAGCATCCACAGGGTACGGCAGCAGAGGCCAGAGAGCCACCGTGCTTTGCACAGTGCCTTCATTGTACTCCCTGAATAGGAGCCTGTGGAAGAAGCTCCGGGGCTTTCATGATGAGCAAGGCTGGGGAGGTCACACTCTGTTCTTTCTGCCAAGTCAGTCAAATAATCCCATTTTGAAAGCGAGGCAGAGCGAGAGAAGTGAAGCATATGTGAAAGCTGCCATGTTGGAATGCAGGTTCCATTCAATCCCTCTGCTTTCTCCTCCGTAGCTCCGGAGTTTTTGGAGATCACCCCTCCATTTTTTTAGGTGCTAAGGTAGGAGTAGTCAGCTGAACAAAGATGGAAGAGTAGCAGAAAGATCTGGGGTATAGAAGATGACTGAGTGACCTCGGATCAGTCATGGCTTGTACAAGCGGCAGGGCTGCGTGCAGAACGGGTGACGCAGTGGTCAAGTCTGCTCAGTGCTCAGCCAAAGCTTTGCAAGGGAAGGAGGGGGTGGACATGGGACAAGCTGGAGGATGCGGAAGAAATAATAAGGGATCTAGAAAATGCTCTTCTGAGAGAAGACAGGACTAAATGTGGGGCCAATAAATAATGTCAGATCTGTAAAGGTTGTGGCAAGCAAGAAGTGCCCCCTTCAGGTAAGGCTAGAAGTTAGAGCTTATGTTGAAGTATTTGTGTCAACTATTATTTTCTAACATAGGGATAACTAACCAGAATTCAGGGACTTCTGATAGGTTTCAGGAGCAACTTAAGCAAAATTATTTCAGGAATGTGTTGAATGTAGCTGATTCTGCTTTGGGACAGGCAGAAAAAGCAGATGACCTCTTGTTCACCTCTTCTGGATGATTTGGTGATTCTCCAGGTATCAGGTTCCCACAGTTGTGCAGGCACAAGATGGATGTGGAACATTGGGTGCCCCCCTAGGAATATACCACAGTTCCATTTCTGTGAAAACTGAATATTTAAGTAAACTGTTGGATGTGGAGAAATTTTAATATATAAGAGGCATGGCAGATTAAGGAGTAGGACCAGCAGTTGGGAGCAGAAGTGTTTCCATGTAAGTTTGCCATCACACAGTCAATTGGAAGATGGGAGAAAGCAGCTCCATGCCTAGAAGAAAAGGAAAAAAAGGATACAAAGAGAATGAATGGACTGTGTGGAGAGTGGAAGCACAGAGCACAGCTAGACAAAGCTTATACCCCTCATGCAGACTTTATATCCCTCAAGCAGTAGAGATCAGGGCTGCTGGTGTGTGGTGGCTCCAGCCATCCAGTGGCATCATCTGCCCAGAGGAACTCACAAACTCGAGCAGCTGTGTGGGGAGCCCCAGGAGGACCGTCCTGCCGTGGGTGCCCAGGTCTCAGCAGAGACACTGTACACCAGCGTGCTGAGGCCTTTCAGGTGTCTTTGCTCAGGCTGACCTGGAGCTGTTTTCCCTATCTGGGATTTTGCATGGTTTGTTTTATTTTACTATGACATTGTTTAGTGTTTACAGGTTACTTGGGTTAGAAATTTTATGGGTGTATTGATTGACTGGTCTTTTCTGTCTTTTTGGTGAAGATGAGACAGAATTGAGAAAAATGGTCCCAATTCCCCAGCCAAACTAGACTATTCTTCTTACAGATGGATGGCAGTTTCTTTCCAGCCTTTTCCTTTGCTACCATCTTGCTATATACAACCATGCACACAGGGCATAGGTTTCTTCCAGTGTCATATAATATTTTTAAAACTCGTATTTGTGCACAGCTTTGTATTTCTGCTGGGATAACTCCTGCTTCTAGATGCATGCACCATGGTTTAAAAAAAAAAAAAAAAAAAAAAAAAAAAAAAAGAAAGGAAAAAAAGAGCAAAATCAGCATAGTTCTTCTGTGCCAGGTGTTTGTGTGCGGCAGTGTGTCAGAGACCGCAGCAGGATGTTCTGCTCTGGTGTAACCTGACACAGAGCCTTGCAAGAGCTACTTCTCCTCCTATGGAGAACAGAGGTGGGAAGGAATGGGCTAGCAGAGAGATGAATTCATCCACTGAAGGGTGTGCTGCAGTTTTGGGGGTGACCACACACTTCATTTGTGACAGCAGCAGCTGCAGATGTGGACCTTTTCTGCCCTTTGAAAGAGGGCAGGGTTCCTCACTGCCCCAGGGACTTTCTGCTAGCAGTGGGCATGTGCAGTTATCCCAAGGAGGATGCGTCAGCCCTGCAAAGTGTGTCTGAACTGCCTGCTCTCATTTCTCCACTGACCACTTCTCTATTTTTATTGGTACCCGCGTTACTCCATTAGCGTTTTATCATTTCAGCAATGCTGGTGATAAATAGCACCATAGTAGTGCCCACCGGGCACCACGATCGCCCTGCTCTAAGGTGCTGTGTGGGTGCCTGTGCGTGAGAGCCTCCCCAGATGGGTGCTGCTTAGACAAGCTGCAGTTCCAGCTCCTGGCGCTCCGTACCTCGAAGGTCGCAGTCTAAGGAAGCAGGGAGGCAGCAGGCGGGAAGTTCTGCCTCTTGGTCTCTCGCTTTATCTAGAGACGGCTGGAAAGCACAAACTCTACTGAGATTAAGTTATAATTTAAGGCAGTGAACATGTGCTCTGCTGGCAGCTATAAAGATTCAAATCATAAAGTTTTACAGTGGAACAGTTTCTGTAAAAGCATCGTTAGGAAGGGGGAATCGTGCCTTTAATTCTTATGACATATGGGGCTGCATGGTTTGTTTTGGTTTTAGTGGTGCTTGGTGTGAAATGGGGTGGGGTCCCAAGCCCATCTTTCCATTTAAAGCCACACCTGCCTTCCCCAGGGTCCTGCTGTTCAAGAGCCTCAAGAAGGACTGGACATGTGTGTTCATTCCCATCTAGCAGTGAGTTTAGGATACCCAAATGCTTGGGGATACCATAGCGCACTGTAACTTAACGTTCACCTCATCAGACTTTGTGTGGTGAAGGCCCTGCTTCACATTGCTGTTCTTTCAACTGTCCAATTTTCCATAATATCAGTAGGGAAAGGAAAGCTCCCCCCGAGCAGATTCTTGCCTCCAAAGGGTAGTGGGCAGGGAGCGTGTGTTGCGCTGCATGTGCGGACAGCATGTGCCACTGCTGGGCTCAGTGGAGTTTCCTCTGAAACTGCAGACCGAGAGCTTTTGGCCTTTCCAACTAGCTGGAAGAAAGATGATTTCGGGTGTGCTGTGTAGTCATTTTATGGAGTCTGTGGAAATCTAGGCTCAGATACAAGTATTATAAGCGCATTATAAATGCCTAGACACACATCAGTATAGGGTTAGGGCCAGGTGGGGGATACTGAGGTATGTTAGGCTGTTGAATTTTCTTGGGAAGGATGGATTAGCTTCCTCATTCATTCAGACTTGTTGGGCTGTTATGTCCCATAACACTTGCTAATGTGTAAAGGGAAACACCACCATGGGTTGTTTCAAGTTGCAGCCTCATGGAGGGTGGTTTTCTCCATCTGTAATGTCTTTGCTGTGGTAGTTGTTAGAGTGGAGGCTTGATTGGTTTCAGCAAGCGAGGTCGGCAAAATCTGGGCTTCGGAAGCGGTCTGACACAGCTGGTGAAAATCTGCAGCTGCTTCATGAAAGGCCAATGAATTAAAGCATAATATGAATAATACAGTCAATACAGCAGCCATGAGTTGTTTATTTTTATGTTAAATTCAATGCATTTTTGTCACCCTCATATTTTGAGTGATCAATAGGCCAAAGATTTTCGTATTAACAATACTCAGCCGTGTTGTAGAAGTGGGGAGAAGTGTGAGATTTTGGCAGCTGGTTAGACATGTAAGGTTTTTGTCATCTCTTTGGGACATGTGGAAAGCAGTTTGAGATTATGGATAAGCATCACAGCTATATGCATTTGCTAAAAGATCAGCAGTGAAATTGTTAACATTATTCCCATTTCAACTGTTATCTTCAGCCTTTAGAATTAGCACTCCGCTGGGGAGAATAGACTCAGGCAGCCCTCTCTGTGCTATGATTACAAGATATTTACGGGAGGAAGAATGCTTTGCTGGTGTGACTACCCTTGGTTCATCTTTCAGTTGTGTTTATAAATTAAAGCACAGAAACTTATTCTTAATGAAAATTAAGTTCTGTGGAGCAGATGCTGGGTGTGTAATATTCAGAGCTTCAAGCCTAAGCAGAGGGCTGTGTTCTGCCGAGTTTTGCAGTTGGGTTCCAGTTATGGGGTTTGCATGGATGAAACATCCTGAGTTTAGCTGAGCTGCAGCACTGTGGGGTTTGAAATGGGTGAGTTTTACTATCCTGAGTCTTGGGATTTTATTTGATTTTGGCAAAGAGCTCAGGTAGGATCTGCGGAGATAGGAATTTCATAGCCTTCATCTGCAGCATGGAGGAGCTGGCATCTAAGGTCATGTCAGCATCTTATGTATGGAAACAAGGCTCTTAATCTATTATGCTGGGCTGCAAAAGTGACTTCCCAACCCTGGCTGCTGGCTGGCAATATTGCCTTTAAAGCTGGTGTCAGGGGATGAGATTGAGTCCTGTGGCGTTACGGCCGAGCCTTGTTCTGGTTTTGATTCCTCCCTTTGCAGAGAGCGTAGATGAGCTGGGATCAGGCTGTGCGGTGGCAGCAATCCAGCGTTATTGAACCTGTCCCCCTCACTCTCCCAGGCAGTCACACGTGCGTCTGGCCAGATTTGCAGGACTCAGCAGCGGACAGCCCGGGCCCCACTTACCCAGAGGAACAGATCGATAACAGAGGCGGGTGATAGATGAGGAGAGTTAGGGATGGATAATCTGCTGAATTTACATGACCCAGGGTGGTCCAGGGACGGCTGCAGCTTTGCTGGGAGACTTTCAATAGGAGACAGAAGTTGCCTTAGTTTCCAGCTGCTGACTGCATTTTAAAAACATTGCAGGGTCTGTTTGGGTGGGTGGAGGAAGCTGCCAATTGTGAGCAGAAAATAAAAAGAGGCATGTTCACTGCCTCGCTTCAAGACTGCACCCCCCAGAGCTGCTCTTCAGCCGCAGAGCTCCTGAAAAGGCTGCGTGAAAGGGAGAGCCCTGTGCCATGCACCCATCTGCCCGGCCGCCGCGCCGGAGCTCCGGGGCTTCTCCCTTCTCGGCAGCTTCAGGAAGAAGGAAATACTGCCAGGACTGGCAGGAGCTGCTTTGAGATATGATATAGAAACATATTTAACATCATATTTGACATAGGCATTAGGTCAGCCTGGTCGGCTCACTCTGGTTTCAGTCCAACCCCCGCTGTGTCTCCGATGCCTCATTAGCAAATGCATCGTAAAAATAAGCGTCAGCAGGCAAAAGAGAGCAGTGAAAAGCTGCACTTTTGAATAAGAGAAATCTGATTCCAACTTTCTAGTCCCATTGATACTGGAGTGTGGAGTTGCAGGGCTTAATCCTGTAAGATGCTGCTAAATGCCTTCTGTCATGAGAACAGAGCATATGCCAGCAACCGGATTTCTGGGAGGAAACTTCCCTTGAATTAAGGCTACCCTGTAACTGTTTACAGTGGTGTCTTCCTTTTGTCTTTTTTTGTTTGATCTTTCACAGAAGCATCTGGTCTGGCCATTGCTGGAGAGACCGCACTGGGCTAGAAGGATTGCAGGTCAGTTCTGCCCGCAAGTGACAGCTCTTATGCCCATAAAATTATAACCTTCCTGCTAGCTGAAGTGCACTGCTGACATTTGCCTGCTTTGATTTAAGTGTTTTAGCTTTTTCCATAATGTGTCAGTGTGATTTGATCTCAAATCCAGGTTTTGTAAGAAAAAAATGTTTACAAAAGCTGAGAGGAAAAAAAAAAAAAAAATAAAGCTGTAATTTGAAATAAGTATATACACAAATTGTACAGAAATCAACCTCCCTTCTTTCCTTTCATCCATCCACCTTGGAAGTCAGGCCTTGAAATATTCAGTTTGTGCACAAAAGTCTGAAAGATAAGGGACTGCAGAGTGACTGGAAGCAAAAGTGAAGACAGCAAAGCTCTTTTTGATATGCACACTGATAAAAGTGCCAAAATGCCCTGATAGGAGAAAGTAAAATAGGTTTTCATGATTCTTTCCCATGCAACACTCTCAAAAGCTCTAGAAACAATTACATAGAGACAATAGAAACAATAATCAGAGCATATTATTTTACTGAATTAGATCCTGAAGGTGCAGTTAGATCTATTTTGGATGCTTTTTTTTTCTTTTCTTTTCTTTTTTTGAGAATAAACTTATTCCCTCTGCTGCTGTGAGGCCTTTGCTGTTTGTAGGTTGTTTTCCTTGTGTATCTAGTTGCAGAGGTGATGTCTTGTGATGTCTCAGGTCCTCTTCTGCTTGAAGATGCCTGTCCACAGGTAAAGTGAGCATTTGTGTATGTTATTTCTGCTTGATACTGTAATTCATCAGTGACAGAGCATGGCTAAGAATGGGTTGGTTTCACACCAGTGCTTGTAGGCTGTGGGAGGGGTTCTTACATTGAGTGACTGAGAATCTTAAAACCAGACAGAAAATTTGCTATTCCCAATGCAGGAAGACCTTAAAGGGACTGATTTTAAAGGGATTTTCCCGTCCTGGCTCCTTCCCTCACCTCCGAACTGGTGCTGAGTAAACACCTCAGGGTTTGGCCTGAAGCAGGCATGGCTGTGCTGCTGAGACGGGACATCTGGTGACGGCCTCACGTAGGACATGCGCTGCTCTGTGAGCTTTTGTGCAGCCTCCTGAAGAACTGCAAGGACAGTTGCTGGGAGTAGGAAGCTCCTCTTCTCTTGGCTGGAGGGGCCACCTGTATTTCTGTAGCTGGGGTGGTTGAAGCACTGCAGCATCCCACAGCCTAGTGATTGCAGGAGCTTCCTGGAGGGGGAGCATGAATGGAACAAGGAGAAGGGAGTTCCTAGAAGAGTAGACCAGTATCCAGGAGTACTTTTATAATTGTCTTGGTAAAATATGTTACCTTCAACAAGAGTCGTTGCATTGCTATCAGAGCTCTTCGTAGGCAAGGCCTTTATTTGAATGCTCTTCAGCTCTTCCTTTCCTTCTTCCAAGGAAAAGAAGAAAAAAAAAGGATCAGCGTGGGAAGCCCAGCGTAGATATTTTAACCCCGGGAGGTGGCCAAGCAAGCACAGTGCTGCAAGGTTTGCTGAGAGCAAGACGTAGTTTCAAGGAGGAACAGGGTGCTATAGTGGTCAGTGAGCTGTTGCATTGAAAGTAGAGAAGTTTCAGAAAAGCCTGGAAGCTTCCTAGTTTTAAACAATTCTGTTCAGCAGTTAAGAAAAGACATTATCTCGTATCTGGCTGTTCTGTATGTGTGTAATGTATATATACATTGAAATATAAGCATATTTTGGGCATATGTGTCTTGTGCGAAAATGTATGTACCCACGTATCTAGATGCACTCACACACACACCTAGCCTGGGCCCTTTGTACATTTGTGTTTATTGAATAGGCTTAATACAGGGCAAAGTTCCATTTGCTTCCTACTTCCTGACATTTCAGGGAGAAAAAAAGTCCTGCTGTAGCCTCAGTAAAATAATTGAGCGAATAACTTAAAGGAGGCAAAAAAAAAAAAAGAAAAAAAGCTGTATTGCTCCAGTTAAGGAATTAGCCTGCCTAGCCTTTGCAATAAAGCTCCTCTCCCTCTCTCCCTGTCAGTCCTGTGGCACCCTCCATGCTCTGTGTTTTAATTCTAGTCTCTAATCTCAGCCGCTCCTGTGATAAATTAATTGTAATGATAGAGGCCCCAGTTACGAGGTCTGCACCGTTTGCTTGTAATCTGAGCGACAGGTTTAGGGCCTGCTTTATTTAAGATGCGAGGGTAATTACATGGGAGTTAGCATATGCAGGCAGGGAGATATGATTCATTCTACCAGCGACGGCCATGACACAGCTGTTTGTCGGATAAAATAGAGGAACCGTGTTGTTACAAAATGTTCCCCTTATTATACCTCATTAAAAACAAGGCTGCGATAAGTCAGACCTGGCAATGAATAAAATGTATTGCCCCCTGTAAAAGCTGATAGGAGAGAAAGAGGGTCTTCGAAGCAGCCTCAGGTCATTTATTTATTTTTTGTTCTCTTTCACGCGCCCTGTTCTTTCCATTGCTCTGTCTTTTTGCCTTGCGCTAGGTGGTGGAAAATAAAAAAAAAAAAAAAAAAAGAAAAGAAAAGGAATGTTTTCTCTTTCTTTTTTTTTTTTCTTTCTTCCTTTCTTTCTTTCTTTGAACCCGCGTACGCCCTCCCCTTCTGGGAGCAATAGCAGATAAGGCAGAGTCCGGCCAACGGCAATTAGCAAAGCCTTTTGCAGAGAACAAAAGGGGAGATTTGTTCCCATCGGCCTAACACGAGTTGTTCCTCTTCACCTTTCCTGAATGCAACAGGCTGGGAGAAATCGGAAGATCGCTATCCAGCGGAGGGGGGCCCGGGCCTTCAAAGTCAGGTTATTAAAAAAGAAAAAGAATT
>VZSV01000099.1:1961695-2011320 GCA_013398735.1 Nothocercus julius
TTTCAGGTGATTCTCTCCTTTTCCCCTTTTTTTTCATCTGCAGGAAAACAGCAAAAGTTTAAACAATAAAAGCAAGAAGGGGGAGAGAAGGCCACAAATGACTTCTGAGAGTCATATGAGGGCGAGATGTGTTAGAAAGGGACTCTCTGAACTGGTGTGCTGGAGCCGATGCATAAATCCGCCGCCTCTGAGCGTGCCTGGGCGCAGCAGTTCAAAGGATGCCTTTCGCTCTTTCACCAGATTTTTTTTTTTTTTTTCCCTTGCACACCCTTTAAGCTGTCAGACTTTGTGAGCTGCAAGCATTCCTGTTTATTTATTTATTATTTTGGAGCCCTAAGGACACAACGCCGACTTGTGTTTCAGTATTTTTATTCGAGAGAAAGCTTGGGCAGTTTTCAAATAATAACAGCGGTAATGGGTCATGTACGCTTTGAAGGGCTGTCATTTAGGTGAAAGTCACCAACCAACTTGAGCAAAACTCGCGGCAGGCAGCTGTGGCCTTTTGGAGCCGTTTGTATGGGCTGCATTAAAGCAAATGACGTGTGTCTTGTTTTTTCTAGCAATTTTTTTTTTTTGAACTCTGATCAATACATTCAGCTGCCTCTTCTCAGACCATTTGCTTCTCTTTTGCGTATGCTGCCCTCTTTTCTTCCCACAATAGCTGCAATGAATGAATGAGGCTGATTGATAGATTGGTTAGTTTATTTTTAACTTAAGCTATTAAGGGAGATTTATAAAAGCATCATATTTTTTCTCTCTGAGTAGATATTTAAGTTATAAACACTGTAACATTTGACTAACAAGATATTGATCTGTGTTCGATTTAAAAATTAGATTCAATATCTTAGAAATAACTTGTTGAAGTACCAGACTTAGCAAATTAGTTACTTTCTAGCGTTGTTCCCTTGGGAATAAGTCCTGTTTGTAAAAAGTAAAACCTGCTTTGCATCCTGAATGCCAGATTTTCTGAAGAGAAGGTCGTTGCTCATCTGCTGCGCTCGGGCCCTGTGCTGCCCTGTGGCTCTTGACGGGTGATGGCAGCATGCTCAGGAGCAGCAGTGGCACCAGAAGACATTGCCATGCCAGGGAGCATCGTCATGCTTTTCAAGCCATTGCAAAGGTAGGACGATAGAGTCCAAATTTCTCTACACAGTGCAAAGCAGACCAAATCCTGGTCCCTATCCTGTGTTTGCATCCCACTGCTGCTCCTGGCTTCTCCCGCCTCAGCCAGAAGAGACAGAGCTTCTGCCAAGTGCAGAGGTCTTGCCTCTGCCTGACAGTAGGTTTTTTTAGGAGCCGAGTGACTGCTAGGCTGGGAGCAGCAGCAGCTTATGATGAGGGTGAGTGTATCATGGACCTGCAGGGCTGTGCGAGCTGCTGCTGCTTGAATTGCTTTGCAACACTGCATGGCGACCATTTTAGCTGTATGAATGTAACAGCTATGCACTTGTGAAGGGCCTGTCCTGTCCACGCCGCCTTGCTGCAACGGTGTGAGTCAGGCGTGCCCTCGTGCAAAGCCTATAGCATTGCCATGAATGAAAATGGTGCTGCTGCACGCTTGGGGAAGAGGATGGTACTTTTTGAAGGCCTGGATTGGAGGGATTGCAGCGGAATGGAGTGCTGTTTGGATGGCTCTTCCCAAATCCCTGGGTTAATCACACTTTCCAAGGCTGGCTTGCTTGTTCTCTCGTCTGCTTTTCCCGCTTCTGTATTGATCCTCTGTACCAGTTCCACTTTTCTGAGTAGATCTTGTTGACAGAGATGTAATGAAGTATCTTATTTCCAAATAAAATCCAAAACAAGCAGGAGTAATGGTTCACAGATTCAACCACTCCCACACTGGTAATTTACTAAAATTAAAACTTAATTAAGCCAGGCTCACTCAAAGGTTTTGCATAATTTAGTAGTCTGTCTTGGGTAGGCAGGCAGCTGAGTCAGGAGCTGATCCTGTCATCCAGCTCTGGATTCAGAGTAATTACTTGGCACTTTGTGCACTTATTGTTTTTACCATAAGATCGCAGAACAATTTAGAGGGGGAATTGGAATCACAAGCTCGCTTTTACTCATGGTGAAAATGAGGCTCAGGGAACAGAAATAACCATCCAGGCTCATGCTGTGAGTGGTAGTCGAGTAGAACCCTGATGTCTGCACTTCTGCATCTTTGTTTATGCATCACACCAGCCCTTCCCAACTTGTATTTTAAGGCCACATGTCTGCAGAATATGCCACCCTTGAGCAAAGGATCACTTAGACACCACAGGTTAGGAATGTCTGCAGCCAGGACATGTGGTTCGGTGACAGGAGCTGCGTGGCTTGCTGGGAGGATTAGGAGCAAGGGAGTACAGAGCAGGAAAAAGTTGCTCTTCCAAAGACCTTATGGTCCAGAGAGAGAAGACTAGAGGAGCAGTGTTGGAGAGAAATGGGAAGGCTCAAGAAGCCCTAACAGAGCAGCAGCAGAGGTGGAAATAGGGGCAAACACTGAATCAGTGGACTACTGTCACTGTATTTTGGGCTGTATTGTCTTCCCCTTCTAAGACATCTCTTGTGAGAGTCTGTTCTCAGACTGGAAAGAAACCTTTCTCCCCAGAGTCATTTGGTTTCCTTATTCCATAAAGAGAAGGGATGAGAAATCCTGACAGTATTGTATAGTATGAGCTAACCTCTTACTTGCTTTCAAGGTGGAAACCATAGATTCATGCATATGGTTAGGTCTTTGTTCTTTCTACATATGGTTACAGATTCTCTTTGTCACCGTGTCCTCTGCTCCCTCTGAGAAAGCTCTGGTGAGCGTGGTGGAAGTGCCAAGACCTCTTAATGCCCCAGTGAGAGTCCATTGGTATAAGCACAGTCGTGAAAGATTATCGCAGAAGAGTTTGTGGCAGCAACCCCAGCTCAAGCAGTACAGGCTGGCTCTTCTCTAGCTACATCCCGGGAGGAACGAGCATCAGTGCCCCGAGGGCAGCGCGACTCCGGCGAGCTTTCCCAGTTAGGGAGAGCGGGTGTCGGAGCAGCAGCCTGTAGCAGCCGGAGCAGAGAGCCCGTGGGGTCACGGAGATGAGGAATAATCATGGTTCATGGCTACTGTAGGCCAATCAGGCCAAGATCCAGAGCTGTGTGGGTACCCAGTTCCTTCAGACACCCCAGAGCATCTCTGTGGAGTTATCTGGGCATGGAAGCCCATCCCAGGTGTCCGCTTAGCCACATGAGGACTTCCCTTCAAGAGACTGTGCGGTGGAGTAACACCGTAAGGCTTTGAAGCACAGCGGGAGCGACATCCTTGCCTTTCTGGCGTTGTTAAGAGAGTCAGCCTTGGCTAAGAGGGATGGGGTGAGCTAGCCGAGTCATCTTCCTACGTAACCCGGCGGCACGCAGAAGCAGGGCCTGCGGGTAGACCCTCTTCCCTGCTAGGGAACTGGGCAGGACCTTTGATACAAAGGCAGCGAGGGTTCAGCTCACGAGGGAAACGGAGTGTAGACGGGAGCTCACCTTGAAGGGAGGACCCCGGAACGCCTCTGTTGAACGGAAAGGAGTTGCAGGCCCCAATATCCTGACCATCAGTGCTCATAGGATACTCGGGACTGGTGTGGAGGGGAGGGACATCAGCTAGCGGAGGCCTGAAGGGATCACCCAGAAGATGCTGGCCCCGAGCGAGGGGGAGCAGCACGGCTAGCAGGGGCGCCAGACCAAAGGCCAGGCCGCCCGCCTCCTCCGGCCCCAGAAACCGCCGAGGCAGGTGAGTAAATCACGCGGCCCGGCTCTATCATCGCGGGGCCCTTCTTTGTGTGCCGCACAAAGGCGCCGAGTGTTTAAATTTTGGTGCGTTTGGTGTGTTTGGGCGCAGGCCGGGCCGGGGCGGTGCGGGGGGGAAGGGGCGATGGGGCGAGCGCGGGGCTGGGGTCTCCGTGTTGCTGCCCTGGCGAGACAATGCCGGTGGGATGAGGGGGAAGGCTCTTTGTCTCCCGGTTTTATACGCTGTCTTTTCAAGGTGGGGAAGGAGGGAGAGGGGCTGAAAAGTTTTTGAATTTCAATCAGGTCGGGCTTTGAAAGCCTTTGGCTTTTGTTGAGGGGAGAGGAGGGGAGGTTTACATTTCAGCTGAGCCTGGTGGACGGGCACTGGGGAGGGGACAGGCAGTCACTTTAATGACATTAGTTTGGCTTTGGGGCTAGTCACCCAAGAAAAGAAAAAGTCATCCCAGAGCAGGGCACCACCGTTTCTTTGGCACGCAAGCAGGAAGGGCGGCGGGGCGCTGGGGCGGCTGCGTCCTCAGCGCTCCCGCGCTGGGCCCGTCGGGCCGGGGGCTGCCCGGGAGACGCAGGCCCTTCGTGCACGGCTCGTCCCCGCCGCGCGCGGCCACCCCCCTGCCTGCCGCTCCCTGCTCCCGCCATGGCAGCTTGGCCTTGCATAAGCTGGTGAAGAATGGACCCACCCATGCCTGGAAATCCGCCTCCTCCCTCCCTGCCTTCCCACCCCCTTCTCCCCTTTTCTGCGGCGTGAACTGGAGCAGGGAGCAGCTGCCTGCTCTCGGGTGGCTGCCCGCCCCCGTGCTCTGCTGTATAACCTCGGGGCGAGAGGGGGGCACGGGGGGCACGGGCGCTCCCGTGCTTGGCAGTTCAGCCCTCGTCCCCACCCTCGTCCCCGTCGCGCCTGGCCGAGTGCGGGGTTGCTGCTGGCTCCCCGGCGCCACGCGTGCTCCTCGGCGTCGCCGGCGCGGCGCCCCGCCGGGCGGACGCGGCCACCGCTGCAGAGCGGCCTTTGGAAAAGCTCGTTCGACCTGACACCGCGAAACCCCCTGGTCGGCCGCTGTGAAATTTCCAATCTCACGGCACCGTGACGAGCGAGCGCGGCGCACGGAGCGCCGGGAGAATGACCTTCGCCGGGCAGCTCGGCTCGCTCGCCGCCCCGGCAGCGCGGCGGCGCGGGCTCGGCCGGCACCCTCCCTGCGCGGCCAGGCCGTGCTGGGCGCAGCGCCGGGGGAGACAAGAGCCTCACGCGCCGCAGCCCGGCCTCGTCTCCACGAACGCCGCCGCGCTGAGCGTGTGCCTTGTCCGCCCCGTGGTAGGGCAGACCTGTACCAGCGCCCGCGTGTCCTATCGGGGGTGCAGATGGCCCGTCCTCTTTTGTGTGCAGCTGCATTTGGCTTTGCCATTCAGCGGCGTGAGAGCGCGTTTCCCTTTGTTTTGAGTAGATTTGTTTAAGAAAAATGCAAGCCTGCCCTTCCAAGACCAGCTAGCAGCTCTCCTGACACAGGCTATTCAGCTGTGCACTTCTGATATTAAAAATCCAACGCTGTCCTGTTCTCCTGGCTTCTGCAGTTCTGGATGGGACAAACCTGGAGTGAAAAATGTGGAAGAGTTCACCGAAAAGTGGAGGAAGATGGTTCTGAATGGTTATTATCCATTTTTGAGACAAATTCTTAGTTCTAGATCAGATTTCCCAATCCTTGGCCCATAGAGTGGGTTATCTGTGGTTGAAGCAGAATGACATCAGCAACCTTTAGGTCCCAGTTAGAAGCGTGTGATGTTCTGTCCATGTATGTGCAATCAGTGTATGCTACCAGATCCACGTGCCTATACCAGTGGAGTAAATTATCTTGGGCCTCCTCCAGAAGGAGCAGAGCAGTGGGACGAGAGTGTGTGAGGAGCAGGTTCTTTCTGCGTTTCTCCTCTCCTCCAGGTGCAGCCGTGACCCCTCCTTACCAGCACAGTTCACATTTCAGAAAGGGAGGAAAAAGAACCAAGGTCAGAAACTTCTCCAGATGACCCCATTTTCTATGTAGTACCAGAACAGAGGAAACATCTTAGTTCTTATAAATGGAGATGTCTGATAGTCTAAAAATATAAAAATCCCATCTCTGTTCCTTAAAGGTCAGAAGATGGTAGAACTTCAGGCCTGCCCCAGGGACGACACCTTTTCCCAGGTCTTGGGCTGGAAGGAATGCCTGGAAATGAGTCTCATTTCATCTTGTTTTTTTCTTGTGAAGTTATTTGAGTCTATTTGCAAATACAGGCAGCTGTACAAAAGCCCAGCAGAGAAGAGTGTAGGGAAGCACCCAAACAGCTCCGCAGCTCCAGGTGATCACACAGCTACAGTGAGAGGGCACAGGCTGCCAGGGGAGCGATGTGCCACTGTATTTCCCTGCTGTGTTTGTGCAGTTCTAGGAATACTTTTGCTTTGCTCCCGAACAGTACTGAGTCTGTAATAACACACAATATAAATTATATTTCTTTGGGGGATTTTTCTCATATGTCCTTTCTACCTTGTGTGGAGTTTCCTTCTTGAAAACAGTGCCAGAATTCATACTGATTACCTTCCCAGAGAAATAAAGCGGCTTTTCAGGGTCACTGTGATGCTAGGTGAAGGACATGGTTAAGTTTTTCCTGTTTTCAGGCACTGATGTGAGCCCAGCGGTGTCAGCTGGTGGTTAGTAGGGAGGTGCCCATGTTGACTATGTTGAGACTGAGCCATAGGGCCTTGTTTTAGAAATCAGAAAAGAAAGTTTCAGGGGTCAGGGTAGACTTGCTGTGCCTTTCAGGAACGTCGCAGTAACCCAAGGCAGGCGTACAAAGACAGCAGTTTGCCCGTAGGTTGAACAGACCTACCCGGTGGTTGCAGCTGCCTTGTGCCCCTCACCACAAGCAGCTTCAGAAATGACTTGAGGTTCTGAGGCTATTTGGAGAAAATAATATACAGAGTCCTGCTCTCCAGGCTGGGCATGGAGCGCAGTGACTTTTGCTGGTAACCACCACTCCCAGAGCCTGAGCCTGCATCGCTCAAAACTGGAGGAGGAGAGAGGTCAGCAAGAGAGGCATTTTTTTAAAGCAGTAACAGGTTTTGGGGAAAAGTAGCTAAACTTTGAAAACAAGAGATGTTCTTGTGTGAAACGTGTCCTGAGACACACATGGTTGATGTTGGCTCCCGCCATGGCCAAGTGCAGATGCAATAGGGAGGGGTGGCTGCCGAGGAGAATATACTCCATTATATTAACCGGAATGGTGGCGTTGGGAACTCCTGCTGTGACCTATGTTTGTGTTCATGTTTGATTTTTATCTATTTACCTCTCAATTTAAGAGTGTGGAGTGAATGTCTCCGTGCAAGGGACGCACTTCTGACCTCGGCTGCAGCCTGCAAGCCTGCACTGGCTCTACCGGCGTTGTGCTGCGGTTAATGCTGGCACGAGGGAGATCAGAATCTGGCCCCGGTCTGAACCTTTTGTTCTTCTTGCCGAGGCCTTTCAGGTTTGTGGCTTGCCCATATGTCCCAGGAAGCTCCATTTTGCTTTTCTCTCCTTTGAAAAAAACCTTACCTCTATTTTTTCCTTGCTGACTGATTCCAGGACCCAGGGTGCCACCAAAAAATAAAAATGTGCCCTCCCTTCCCCAGGTTTAGCAAAGTTGTTTTCCTCTGCCTCCTGCAGTGCAGGTTAAGCCAGTGCCAGCTCTGGTCTCAGGAGATTCCTCTGCAACCCCCACTTGCCTCGCTCCGTCGCCGGCAGCTTTTTCATTATTTATTTAATGTCTTGTACCGTAAATAATGGTGACTTTATGGTTATTAGGAACGGGTTAAGGTACATGCGGGCAGCACCAGGCTGCCTTCAAAAGGAACAGGCCCGGCATAAAATGTTGCGATAATTGCTTTACTGCTGAGTGCTTGGTCTTTATTTTGTGTCCGATTTGTCTCTTAAGCCAGCGTAACATTCTCCCCGCTGCAGGAGAATGCAGAGAGCAAATTGAAGGTCTGAGCGTGAACAATGCAACATGGTGCACTGCTGGGTTTTTCTTTTCTTTTCTCTTTCTTCGTTCCTCTCTCGACCTCCCTCCAGTCATCTCTGCGCCCCCTCCCCCTCCAGCCTCATCTCCCGGCCGCTTGGGCTGTTCAGCCTCTCAGCACCCTGTTTTGGGCAGGTGAGATTGGAGGTGGGCGCTGGCGGGTCCTCTTCAAAAGCAGAGAAAAAAATAAAGGCGGAAAGTGTCTTCTTATTTGAAGGCAGACGCGTCCTTCAGGCAGAAATCTAAGCACACGTCCCAACCCAAGAATAAGGATGCCCACGCTGCTTGTGCCCGGGAGGATGCAGCCGGGAACGGGGTGCGGGGGCAAGGGGGCTTATTTAAAAACAAAGATCTCAAGGGACTGGGGCCTGGTGAGTGTTTGTGTCCTCCCTATGCTATAATTGCCTTGTTCAGAGGAATTACACGTGGATTTGCGGCCTGTCTGATGGGGAGCTTCCCTTCCCCTCTACTTCATCGTCAAAGGCACCTGCAGTTGTGCTGTGAGCACTGGGGACTCCCGAAGCCGGGGCAGCGGCAGTGGGTACATCCGTCATACCAGGGCCCAAGTAGCTCTTTTTGACCCATCTCTTTTCCCTCCCATGCGCTCCTCCCTTGTGTGGAGCAATCTGGATTGCTTTCTCGTGAGATTCATTCTGGGTAGAGGGGCTGCTCTGTAGCACAGACCTCATGGAGGCCCTGGCAACCCCTGAGCGCCAGCCAGGGTCCTTCCTGCAAGCCTGCACTAGGCTTCTTGAAAAAGCTGCTTGCTTTTCCTGGACCTCAGTTGTCTAGCTTGTAAAATGGGACCACTGCTCCCAGTCTGCCTGATATTGTGAGTCTCCATTTAATAAATACTGGTGAAATGCTTTAGCACAGAGACACTCTGTGGAGTCTCCTGTTTGTCCTCTGCCCAGAGACAGGAGAAAACAAAGGTTACAATTTCTCTTCCAATCTCTTGCAATAGAAAAAGAGCTGCTAATCGTCATGGCCTTGTGGGATCTTTTGGAGCACCTGGAGTGCTATTGCTGGTGAAGCCTTCCCTAATGGGAAACCAGCGGTTTCTGTGTGTGCCGGGGCGGCGGATGGAGCAGTGGGGAAGGTGCCTGCTCCAGAGCCACCAAACTCCTCTAGGTCCTTTCTCCACTCATTGCTAGCTGTGCGTGGGGCCAAAGAGCTACCTGTGTTCTCGGAGGAAAGAGAACAGAGTCTGACGGTAAAGGGGTTGTCGCCTTCTCATAGCAACCCTGCTAGGAGTCTTCTGAGGTGTCCAGAACCTGCTCTGCGCTGAGAGCTGGCTTTGATTTTGGACTTTGTAGCTCCTAGCCACCCAGAACAGAAAACGCAAAAGCCAAAAAAAAAAAAAAAAAAAAGTGTCCTCCAACTCATGTCATCTTTGGAAAAGCTTTGGTTTGAATTTTGATCAGAAATTAAGACTCGGTCATCATCCCAAGTACAACAGCAGCTATTGGCTGAGAATTGATACATGCAAAAATTAAACTTTTTGCCTCACCCCCTCTTTCCAACACAAGACACAAAGTTTACTGGGAAATAAAAATGAGAGAGTTTGCCTTCCCTGAACCTCTGGAAAATGGCTTGATTCGTAGAATAAATTATTCCACAAAAGAAGATTTTTTTTCTTTACAAGGAGTGAGGAGTTATTTTAATCAGAAAGCGCTAATTGTCTTTTTAAGCTTAAGAATCAATGTGCTGCAGCCATAGCAAAAAATGAATCAATGCTAAACATCTGACTGATGGGTAGGTTTGGTCCCCTTTCTCACACTCCCCACCTGCCTCCCTTTGCTTTCCCGTTGTTGTCCCCTA
This sequence comes from Nothocercus julius, assembly GCA_013398735.1. NCBI lineage: Eukaryota > Metazoa > Chordata > Aves > Tinamiformes > Tinamidae > Nothocercus > Nothocercus julius. Next base: position 1,971,284 of record VZSV01000099.1, read on the forward strand.
GAGCAGTGACTGAGTAATTAATAAGACATAAGGGGAAATATCAGTAAAATGGGCTGAGCAAAAGAAGGAAGAGAAGGAGGAAGGATTTGCTCTGTGTTTCTGAACAGCTTTAATTAGCTGTTTCTTGGTCTCTTTAGTTTGGTTGCTTGTTAGGGTAATCCAGTTAAAGAGGCTGCCTTTCATCTTCGTTAGCCTTTTCCCAGCAGAAAAGGAGGGATGAGCTGCCCTTGGAAGCGGGGACAGCGAGGGCGGGCGAGAGCCGAGGCCGCCCAAAACCCCAAACGCGATTGTTCCGCCGGGGGTGCCACCTTTAAAAACAACTAAAACAACCCAGCTCCAGCGCAAACCTCCAGCTAGCCACGAAAGTCAGCAGTAAAATGGCCAATGTGCTTCTCTGGGCTTAATGTGTCCTGTTTTCTGACCCCGAAACGTTTTCTTTATGAAAGGATCAAGTTGGGAGCATTGTCCCAGCGCCTTGAAAAGAGCTGCACAGAATGCTCTTTTGTGTTAAGTTGCCTTTTTTTTTTTTTTTTAGCCACTGCCTGCTGTGTTTTTTTCCTCCCCCTCCCTTCTGCACTTTGGGGGGAGAGCCTGGGACGGACAGTGATACAGACAGAGACTGTCTTGATGAACCATCTGTGCCACAGTGTAATCCAGTGGAGCTGAAAAATTAAACAGCATTTTCAATTAACTTTCTCTCTCCGGCTCTTTTTTTTGCTTCTTCTTCCTCTCCTTCTTGGGGAGAAGTTTTATTTTAACCCTTTGGAAGCTGTTGCAGGGAGGGATGCTGGACAAGGGGCTCAGTGAGGGCAGGGTGGACAAATTGACACCTGGACTCAGAATGGTGTTGGTAAGTCCAGGCAGGGCTGGCTGAGTCAGGAGATGGTTCAAAGAGGCATGTGATTTTGGAATAAATAGGCCACGGGGGAACTTATTCAGTGAAAAGAGTGTGTATTCCTTTAAAAAATAACAATGGGCTTTTTTTTTTTTAATGTTTGCTCTTGTTGATATGGAGTAGGATGTTTTCATTATCCTGTTTAAGTGGCTTTTTTCCCCTCTTTGATTGTAGCTTCAGCGCTATCTTGTGGCAAGGAGTCCCAGGGGTTAACCCTGCACTGTCTACGAGTATTACCTTTTTATCAGTTTTAAGTGTGTTGCCATTCATCTTCATCTTTTATCTGATTTCCCTCCTCTTGTATCCAGGGCAGGGCTAAATATGAGTTATTTTTTAAAAACTGCTCCCATTTGACTCACTGGTTCGTACGTGCCCTTCAGCACCATTTTTATTTGTCATCTACAGAAAAAAAAAAAAAAAAAAAGTGGTTTTGTTTCCTTGGGGAAACAAAGTTGCTCCAGACCTCAGATGATGGAGCTGTCCATATGTGAACGCCTCCGTTTCTGCTAGAGGTGTCCAGGCTGGTGTGGGACACAGCATCCCCTCTGAAGGATGCATGTGAGTGTCTTGCTGTAGTCTCCTCGTGCTCTCCAGCCTCCCCCTTGAAGGTGCGGATTTGGTGCTTGCTTTTTCCTGCCTGCTGCGGTGCGTTGAGCTCAGGACCTCACGGAGCAGCTCAGGAAGGTTTGGGGTGGCCGTGGTCATACTGCTTTGCGGTGCTAGGCTGATTTTCTTGGGCCCTCATGATGCTTTTCCCCTTTGCTTGCTTTGATGCCTCTGAAGACTTTCTGGGAGCTATGGTAGCACTTCTTTTGGGATTCAGACCAGTCCAATAGTCTGTGCTGCTCTTGATAGACAGGTTTTGGTGGGGAAACCTCTGTTTCTTTCCCCATGATACCTCCAGCTCTCGTGGGTAGTCACTTGTGAGCTCCTTTGTCCCAGACGTTTGGAAAATCCGAATAAATTGCGAGCCAGCTCGAGCCGCTCTTTTGCTGAGGCACTCAGGGAATTTCCGTGGAGAAGAGAGCGTTTGCCTTTGCAGGAGGCACCCTGCTCGCAGTGCGTTATATCGCAGTCGTCTGGATATGGTCTTACCATCTTTAATTCGGGAATTGTTCCCAGTGGTATATTGGATACCAAAGCAGGGCTTTGCTGATCCATAGATCTCATGACATGTTTGAGATACATTACCAACACCTTTCATTACCAACACTTTTATCCTCCAGTTCTCTGACTTAGTGGTTGCAGTCTGACCTGCTCTGATATGCTGTTTTTATGGTTGCAGGGCTACCAGTACTTCCCAGGGAAGATGAACGTTGTTTTTAATTCAATGAGTGGGGAAAATGAAGCAGGAGGAAGCAAAGGGACTAACCAAAGTTATCACCAGGTGACCAATGTCCACCATTTCCAACAGATTCAAGCTGCTGTTTTAAGGAGGGGATCCAGCACAGTCCATTCTCACATCCCCTCCGTATGTCTTGTTTGGACCTGGGAACTTGAATTCTCCAACCTAGTCTATGTCATGTGGTGCACAGAGACAGAGGCAGCCAGGTCCCTGCTCCTCCAGCTCATCGCTTGCCTTCCGCAGGGAATTCAGCAACCTTCCTGAGCTTTCCCAGCTCCGTTCCCTCCTCTTCCTCAGCCTACCTCCCCCATAAGTTCTCTTTTCCAGGAAAACTCTTCCCAAGAGAGACACTATGGCACGCAGTACTTTGCCACAGCAGTGACCTCAGGGAACGGCACATGAGGATGTCCCCACACAGGGAGGGCGCCCGCAGGGAGGGTGCAGAGCTTGGCCTCGGGGCCTGTCCGCTGCTCCAGCCATAGCACTGGGCCCGAGGGTGCGAGGGACCCTCGGCCTCTCAGAGCAGCACGCTGGTCTCCGCACTGCCAGGGGCTGCTGCGGACACAGCCCAGGCGGGTGCTCCACACGCTGCGGCGCTGCTCGTCCTGGAGCAGCCCTTGGTTTCATTTAAACCAAACCAAAGCGGGGCTTGGTGGAAAGCGGGGCGACTGGCGGCCGCTGCCCCACTCGGTGTCTCGCACACACAGGCGCCTAAGTGACAGCTCAGGGGGCTGCTCTTGAGCCCTTTCATTCCCCTGGCTCAGCCTTTCGCTCAGGAAAGCCAGAGTGCCTGTCACTGTGTCCCCCCACGCCTTTTCTTTTGCTTTCCCCTTTCTTTCGCTCCCTCTCTCGGCAGAGGAATGGGCGAGACCTTTGTATTCAAAGGGAGGATGGTTCTGTGAGGTCTTACGAAGGGTGGAAATCACTTTAACAGAGATGATGTTTCTTTGTTTAGGGGCAAATTGTGCCTCTTCTCCGTGACTCCAGAGTTGCCAGATGCTGTTATCTGCCGGAGGTCCCCAGAGAGGGGTGTGGGAGCCAGGAGGGAAGAGCAAGGACTCCTGTTTGAGAGGACAGTTGCACTTTTAAATAGGACCCAGAGATACAAGAGGGAACAGAGAAAGGCTTGGAAGGTTTGTAATTGGCGTGTAGGGAATTGCATATGAGAAGGGCTCAGGAAAGGAGTGCAGCTGGGTGGAAAGAGCACGTGCTCCTTCCTCACGTTTTGGGGCAGTCATGAGCTCCACGTGACTGTCAGCCATTGCTTTTCCTGGATGCTCTGATCTGAGTTTTTGCTGTTCCTTGATACCGTATCAGATCCTCAGGCTGCTTTCACCTCCAGCCTTGAGCAAAGGAGAGCCCGAGGGCTGAACAAACTGCCACTGAGACAACCGCATTGGGTGTTGCATTTCAGATAGGCCTCTCATTGTGGCCATATCCAGCTGTCACAGTGAGCTGGGGTAGAGTTAGCCCTTGGCTTTCACACGAGCCTCACACAAAATTCAAGACAATGAGATGAAGAAAGAGTGGTGAACAGTATCAAGGAAGATACAGAGCTCTTGGACATGCAGTGCTGGGTGTGATGGGGCAGTGATGTCACAGCAATTAGCACTTACTAATCTTTGTGGTCAAGTGCTGAGCCTACTGTGAGCAACCGCAGACGTTACATTCCCCACTCCCAGCATCTCCAGTGTGGAAACGTAAGCCTTGATAGCTCCAGGAGAGCTTTTGAGGACATGCCTCCTAACCCCTTTCTGGTGTCCAGGTGCGTGGTCTTGTCCAAGTGTAGCCAGATGTGAACACATTTTGGATGCTCTATCTCCCAAATGTCCTGGGACAGAGCTGCTCTTATTTTCACAAGAGAGCAGCCCCCTCCAGTGCTTTTCCTTCATCATCCTTCAAGTGCCACCTAACACCCTTGCTGAGCTCTACTCCCAGATGTCTGTGTTGGTGGGTTTTGCGGGCTCTTGTTCTTGGAGGCTCAAGAGCGTGGGTGTCTCAGGCCACCACAGCTAGCTGTCCTTCCCGGGCCTGGTTTCCCAGTCTGCCTCCACAGCAGCAGATGTCAGGTCTGTGTGTGTCTAACTACTCTTTCAAATCACTTCCAGGATCAGTGCCAGCACTTGGGGTGAAGAGGCTGGTCACTGTTGCAAAGTGCACGGGCTGGTTGCTCTAGCAGCAGGTTGCTGTAACCCACTGCATGAGGAGCGCAATGTGGAATGTGAATTTTGGCATGTATGCTGATCCCTTTGGTAGTTCTCAGCATCTCCCTTCCTAGTGGCAAGGTCTGGCTTATCCTGGGTTTGCGTCCACAGTGGGGAAGGGAAACAAATGTCTTCCTAGTGGGGGATAAGGAGAGTAACTAGTTTGGGCGATCCCACAGAGTCCTCCTGCCAGCCCTGGTTTCATATGCCTGGGCTGTGTTGAACGCTTTCTCTTGGTCCTTTGGCAACCTCACAGTTAAAAACTTTACCAGTTTCTTTCTTTCTCTTTTTCCCTTCCTTCCTTTTCAGAGTTGACAGGGGCAAAATAAAGGCTTTATTTTTTTTAAACAATTTTGTTCCTTCTGGGAGTGATGGAGCGAGAGTGAGTGAAGATTATAGCTCTGTGTGCCGAAGACCTTCATAATGGGGGGAGAAGCAGTGACATAATGGGAACCTAATGGCAGTAATTGGCCCTGGTTTTGACAGGGCCTATATCACGGCTCAGGAAAAAAAGAGATGTTTAAAGTAAAAATTTACACAAAATTATACGGTTTGGGGGGTGAAAACGGCTGTTTGGTTTTTATCTCTCTTTTTTTTCCCATTCCTCTGGGGACGTTGCCTCGCACTGTGTTTGTGTCTGTGTGTGTTTTCATGTCCATCACTTAATCAAAGTCAGAATACAGGTCTCCGAACAAGAGAACCCTCCGTGCAGCACCCCACATTGTTAAATGCTGGGTCAGATGCTGAAAGCCAGTGCCTGCTGAAGCCTCCTTTAGGAGAAGTGGTCTGTGGGGACCCCACTGAGATTTTTCCAGGGATGCTGGTGGCTCTGTAAAGAGAGGAGCATGTCGGGGCCCAGGTGGAGGAGGCCCAGGGGTGGGCTGTGGGCTGTGTTTTCCTCTGCCGTCCGCACCGCCACCCAGATCCCATCTCCCTGCCTATGTGTCCCCTTGCAGGGGCAGGTGCCGTAGCCACTGGCTCACTCAGAGGGCAGGGAAAGGGATGGGACTCTTGGTCCAGCCGGCCAGCCAAGGGCTGCACTGTGTGTGCCAGCTGCACGGCAGCTCCCCTTGCATCCCCTTTAATATTTGCCATATGCTTCAGCATTCAGCGAACAGAGGTTGGAGCCTAGGAGCTTCTTTCCTTTGAGATATCCACGGTTCCCCCAGCCATAGTGAGCTCGGTTAGCCTTTGCATGCTGTCGTCTTCCCATGCTCCAGGTTGTCTGTCTGCCTCTGCAGCACTGCAGCTCCAGGGGACAACGTCCCTCTTCAAACAGCCAGGTCAGCCCAGCCAGAGCAAGAAACTGCTCTGAGTGCTGATTCCTTTGCAGGCCTGGACTGCACAGGGCATGGGTGTTGTCATGTCACAGTGCAAGCTGAGGTCCTGCTTCATGTCCCTATCATCACCCAGGTTTTTCCTGCTACTGCAGTTTCCCTTTTTCTGTTTTCTTGCTCGGCACATACCAGTTGAATTTGTTTCCCTTGGAGCCATGATGTTCCTGGTTAACAAAAGCTCTTGTGCTGTGCAATTGCAGACTTGAAGGCCCTTGGCCTAAAAGTAATGACAAGCTTGGGAGTGTGGCTTCAAACTGGGAGGCTTGGTGCACTGGGAACATCCATGTATGTGTTACCCAGCTCAGGATGGAAACCCTGACTTGTGCAGGATCCTGCAAGAGCCTTCAGGAGGTGCGTACACATTGTAGGTGTAAGCGGCCTTGTCATGTGCGTGGCTGTGACAGCTCAGCGACAAATTGTACGTCACCTGTTTTGGATCACAAAGCTACTCTAGGAGGTATTTAGATTTTTCTAGAGTGTACTGAGTTATAACTTTCTGCATGTGGTTGGGCTTAGCACAAAGGGCTGCTGGCCTTATAGACAAGAAGTGGTGAAGTAGGATGTCTGCGTGGGGTTAGTTTGATGTTGAAGTGCATCTTTTCGTTCTCCTGATGCTAGAACATTTACTGTGCTCAGTAAATAAACTCAGAGCTCCCTGTGTCCACGACCCAGAAGAAGGGCAGAAGTAGGGCAATATTCTTCAGGGATTGACCCTAAGAAGGCAGCTTGCACACACAGCATAAACATTTATCCCGTGGGAATGGTTAAAATTGGTACAGGTGTCTTCACCCAGAGGAAGGCCCCCACTCAGGCCAAAATGAGTTCAGTAGATTTGCAATAGCGCACACTGAAAGAACGAAGGAGCTTAAAACAGCATCTCTTAGTGAGAATGCCTGAGGGCTGTTGTCACACCTCTGTGTTAAGGGATCAATAGTCCTTTGGACCAGACTGAGCAGTGAAATAACCGGTCTCAGAAAGTGGCTTCCCCCCTGTAACCAGGTTGGAAATGGGGTGCCATGGTCTGGGAGGACAACCTGGGCTCAGTGGGCAGTAGAGGAGTTGGCAGACCCAAGATAACCCACTTTGGAGTGATGTTATAGGAATAAACCAGCACATCTCTAAGTTACTGGGAATCATCTGTTCTTCAACAGCTGGGCAGTCACATCATAAAAGAGCTTTGTGCTGGTCCGCAAAGCCCTCCCAGCTGTTTTCTGTCTCAGCTGGAGGACAAGGCTGGGGTCTGTCACCCACTGCTGCAGGTACGTCCAGGGAAGGCCCTTCCTTGGCCCCTGCTTCTGCAACCATCTCTGCCCCGCTACTCTCCCTCGGTGGAGGACAATGTGCTTAGCTCCAGTTTGGAGAGGGAAGCTGAGGCACAGAGGAGAAAAGGGACTTGCCAAGGTCACCAAGGGCGAGTAAGGAAATGCTGAGGGCTAGTACTTGTGCCATGGACCGGCTGCAGGGATGAGAGGCAGCTCTTCTGTCACTGAAAAGTCTGTGCACAGCCATAACTCTTCTGTGTGTTGTCTTTGCTTGCTGTGGGGTGCCTTCCTGTGCTCCCCGCTGTCGAGCTCGTGTGAGTGTGCAAGTGTGTGAATGTGTGTGCTCCTGTGCACGCACCTGACTGGCCTTAAACAAGCGTGCAAAACTCGTTTGCCTTCCAGCCTCAAAGGCAGCAGAGATGCTGGGGACCTTGGGGGCAGCGGGAAAGCAACATCTGTTCGAAACCAAACAGTGCCTCTTGCTAAATGGCCTAGAAAGCTCCTGTGAGCCGGGTCCTGGGTGGAGGCTCGAATGCTGGGAATGTTTTGTCTGCAGGAGCCGGGATCGGAGGTGGGTGTCCGTTGGGGCTCCAACATCCTGAGAATGAGCCACATCTGGGGAAGTCGTTTGGCTGGTGCTGATGATTCCCCAAGCACTCTTGGCTTTAATGACTCGTGATGCCGCAAGAAGTGGCTCTGTAATGGCCATTCCATGCTTGGCCAAGGGGCACGTGCTCTGCCCCCACACCAGCATGTTTTCCCATTCCCACTGGGGAGCGTCACCTTCCGCTCCCTGATTGCCCCAGGCAGGGCCATCTGGAGACCCAGCGCCCTCACGAAGGGGCTGAGGGATTTGCAGGTTGCCGTAAGGTGCGGGTTGCTGCTGGGGGCTGGCCAGCTGCTCATTCGCACTTGGCTGGACCCCTCATGCTTGACCAGTGTGAGATATCCTTGTGTGTGGTGGGTTCAGAGGTCCTTGCTAAGCTGAGCTCTGGGATGCAGGTCCAGGAGCGTGGCAAGTCAGAACCCGAGCCTAATGCTTGTAATGGGAAGGGGAAAGGGGACACACTGAGCCTGGAGCAACCATCCTCACTGTTTCACTACCTGTTGCTGCTGGAGCTGGGTTTGCAGTGAGCATGTTTCTCCAAAGAGCTCTCCGGCCTTAGGCATCTCCAGACAACATGTGGTGTTGTAGAAAAACATGTCACTTCTGTCACGGTGTGCTCGGGAGCAAACGGAAGAGCCAGGGTACGGAGAGGACCGTATTAAGCAGCTCAGATTTTCCTTGAGCTTTGGATAAGCCAGTTGCTGGATTGCTCTTAACCTGCCCAGGAGGGACACTCAGGTAGCATGTGTGAATCCTCGAGACCAGCTACCTCTAAAGCCTTCTGTTGGTTCTGTGCACACAGCCGGATTTACACAGCCTGTGGCACCAGGGCAGTGATGCTTTCTGTACCTGTGGGTGATGGAAGGAGGGCACAGAGACCTGTGCTGCACTGCCCTGCCTACCTGAGGGGCTGCTGAGCCCCTCGTGCCTGCATTGGGCTTATCTGCTGGGGCTCCAGTAGAAATGTGCTCCCCACAGCATGGCCCTGTGCTCAGAGTCCTTCTTTCTGTGCCGCTGAAAGGCATCAGTAGCATTTGTCATCCTTGTCCTGCCAGCCTGCTACACATTCAGAAAGGTCCCTCCCTGTTTTGGGCCTTGCACCCCTCAGATGGCCTTTAGAGACCAGGGCCGTCCTGACAGCATCTGGCTGAACCTGCCCCATGGCCATTGTCAGCTCTGTCTAGAAATGTGAATTGCTGTGGGTGTGAAAGCTGCCCATCAGACTTGTCCTACTTGGAAGCAAATTAATCGCCTGCCCCCATGGTGGGCATCCCACGTCTCGCTGCGCTGGGAGCCGCGAGTCGCAAGCAGGACAGCGGGCAGCAGCAGAGAGGTGGTGTCTGAGGACGGATGTGACTGCAGGTCTCCTGCTGCTCCTGTGGGTCCCGTTGGTGCTCCCTCCATTCCCATGGGGGCTGGCTCAGCTCCAGGTTGCGCCATCCGCTCCGCGCTCCCGGCTGGAGAGGTTCCGATGGGCCGGCGGGAAGCAGGGAGTCCCCCCGGCCGCCTCGCGCAGGGAGCGCTCATAAAGCCGCAGGTGTGGGATGTTTGTTATTTAGTCTACAGCCTGGTATGTGACAGTTTCTTTTCTCCTCGGAGTGGTTTCAGATAATTAGTACATTACGATTCCCCCACCTCGAGTGGGGGCGAGGGGAGGGGGCAGCCCACCCTCAGACTACTTGTAATTTCACATCCTGTGTTTTATGGACCCGAACTGTTCGGGGCGGGGAGTTGGACGGGGGGGGATCGGAGAGCAAACAGCGAGTCCTTCCCCCACCAGCTTCCCCGTGAGCCGAACCCCAGGGTTGTTACGGAGACCAAGTGTTATTTTGCGGCCTTGCAAGCAACTTAATTCAGAGATGTTTGTTTGCCTTTTTTTTTTTTTTTTTTTTTCTTTTAAGGGTTGAATGCCAGAACGGGAAGAATGAGCAACAAGATGCTCTTTCTCCCGGCCTGTCCGCGCTCCCCTCTCTCCCTTTTTATTACACGCTTATCGCTTCTTTCCCTTCTGCTTTTGAAATTGATTTCCTTTCCTTTCTCCCCTATTCAGGGCCTAAACGCTGAATGTTCGATATTTCATTTGAGGCCGCTAATCGCATTACCACCCTTGACGTTTTACAGATATCATATTATGGGCGCAAATTTGGCAAATTATTAGCGTTGTAATGTATAGCTTGTCAAAGGTATTTAAGACACTAAGAGCCCTGGGCTTATCGGGGTTAGCAGAGAGCTCTTGTTGAGCTTTTGAAATGCAGAGAGCCGGTTATAAAACACACTGTGACTCTCTTTTCAGCTTGTAAAAAAAAGAGAGTGAGAGAGAGAGAGGAAGGAGAGGGGGGAAAAATATCATCCGTCTATCAGGGGCTTCCAAGGCTGATAACAAGCAAAATTCTTCTCTGTGGGTTTCACTGGAAATGTGAGAAGCTTTTAAAACATTTCACAAGCTGTCTGGGCAAGGGGAAAAATCTTTATTGAAAGGATGTAGCAATCTTTTTCCTGAGCTCTATTTATCTCCTGGGAGCGAGCTGCAAGTAGGAGTTTCCCTCCTGCTCGTGGAGGGGCTCGCGGAGGGAGGCCGCGGGGAACCTCCGCCTCCCGCGCCGCCTCAGCCGCCGCTGCTCCGGGCTCGGCCGGGCTGTCCGGGTGCGCGTCCCGTCCAGCCGGGCGCCCCGGCCGTGTCCCGCGTCTCCCTGCGGGCGCGGGAGGGCGGCTCTTGCAGGGCTGGCGAGCCCCTTGCCGAGGCCGCTGCGGCGCCGGCAGCGGGAGGCGTTTCCCCTCCGCTCGCTTTATTAAAATGCATTTTAGTCCTCGTGGAGCCCAGCATCGCCTCCGCTGTGGACAGGCAGCGCCTCTCTCCCTCTCCGCTCAGGCTCGCGCTTGGCTCCCAATATGATGGTGCTAACGAGCCACGTGGCTGGCGGCCACAGGGCTGGTGGCCGTGGGGCTGGCGGCGGCGCCAAGGAGGGCGGCCGGGCCGGCACAATGTGCTCCCCGCCGGCACCCGCATGGGTGTCATGGGTCGTACCGCGGCGCTGGGCACACAGAGCCGTCACTCCGGCCCCGGCCTGACAGAAACCAGCCGTGAATAGGCGAGTGCTTCGCAGCGAGGGGGTCTGCCCGTCAGCGAGAGGCTGTGTGTGAATGTGCCCTGCGGGGCCCGGTCTGTAACCACAGGAGGCAGGGGCGCTGTCAGTGCTGCCGGGCGCAGGGCCGCTGGCGCAGACGGGACAAGCGCACGTAGCGCTCTGCAAGCACCTGCAGAGGTGGGAGGACCTGCAGCCTTCTGGGGCAGGGAACACGTCTCGTTTGGGGCAGGAAGGGCCCGTGATCCTGTCAGAGCTTTTCTGAGGAAATGTCAGCGAAGCCCCCGTGCCTGCCCTGCCGCGTGAGCCCTGGCAAGGCCCGCGATGGATCTGTCACCAGTCACCGCCAGGCCGAGGCAGGAGCTGACACGCGGTGCCCTGTCTCTGCTGACGGGTGCAGCAGGGTTTCCTCGCAGCCTGGCGGCCCTGTCCTTGCCCCTGCTTTGCCGTCCGCCTCTTGCTAGCTGCTTCCAGCCTCCTCTCCTTCCGTGGAGCCCTGCAGGGTTTCCAGTGGAGCTCTAGAGCCCATGTGTAAAGCATTATTTAATCCTCGCTTTGCTCTGCTTGTGCAGCGTTCCGGGGTAGCTTGGAAGTAATCCACAGACCCTCCGGGGCCACAGACTAGAGACTGCAAATCGCTGCACTCTGTTTATTTCTATCAAAGAGTTTTATACCTGGCCGCATGTGTCTTTTGGAAGGCAAGGAGGTGGTGTCCTTTGATGGGAAGAGGCAGCACAGTGACCCAGCAGATTTGCATTGCAGTACAGAGCTGCTCAGCAGCACTGTGCTATCCAGCAAGTCGTGGGGCAGTGCTGAGGATGCGAAGGGCAGAGAGGCACAGCAGCTCATAGGCCTGAGAGACGCTCAGCACTGCAGTGTTTTGGATGCCCCTTGCAAATTCCCCAGTAGTGGAGGGCAGGAGGAGGAGATACAGCAGGGCTCGGGCTGGCTTTGGCTCCTATGAAGAATTCAGGCTCTTGCAGGTGAATGTGCCAGAGCAAACACTTGCCACATGGAATGGGGCTTCTCTGCAAGCTCCTATGACCGGAGAGCACTAGGTAGACCTAGGGATGGCTGATGGTCTCAGAAGGAGGCAGTAGTAAAGAGACTCTCCCCTGGCCTTCGCTGGACAGCAGTTGCTCATCCTGATCCAGATAGCTAAGTGTCAGCCATCTACTAGCAAGCAAAAGCTGCCTCCAAGCAGCTGTGCGTCTTGGAGTATCAGAATGGAGAAGACTGTGTCAACGTGCAGGGAGAGAAGAGAGTAGTTCTTGGCCAGGACAGAGGTCTTCCCAGCTCGAGGGGTGTCCCCAAACAGAGCTGTTGTGTGGCAGTGAGCACTGACCCCGTGCGGAGCTGGGCGGGTGCCGTCCGCACGCTCCGAGGGCAGCGTAGGATGGGGTTTGGGAAGCAGCCTGTGGCTGAAGGAGCAGGCACGTGGCGGCTCCCGCGCTGCCGCTGACCTGTGCCGTCACCCCCGCGTGGTTCTTCATTAACAGCCCCTGTGTTACAGCACCTAGGAGGGAGCGAGCAGAGGTGCAGTCCCACTCGCTGTGCCCATTATTCCCAATTACTACCGTGTTGTATGAGGACGGATCTCCAAGGGAAGAGATATTTTAATGCTGACTTGAGCACAGCTTTTCGGGAGGCAGGGACTGGCTGCTGGCAGCAGTGTGGTTCTGCTGGGGCAGTTCACAGAAATGCCTTGTCCTGCTCAGACACACATTGAAGCAGAGTCCAGGCAAGGCCACCCTGGTGTGTATGATGGCACCGCTGGAAGCACATTCGTCCAGTGATCCCCACGGCCAGTGAGGAGCTCATGTGCAGCCTGTTCCGTCCCTTTCTCACAGTGGAGTCTGTCAGGGTCCAAGTCTGCCAGTGAAAGCTGAAATCCTGGGTGAGCACTTTGGTTTGGGAATTGGTGCTCCTGTTCTACGTCCTGGGGCAGCTCTCTGCCCCTTGGTTTCTTGTTTCCCTGTGTAATAACTCCCTGAGGTTCTCTGCGTGGCACTGCCTGTGCACGGAGCCAGCTAAGCACAGCACAGCACGTGCTGCTGTTTTGGAGAGCACAAAACACTCTGCACCCAAATGCACAGGAGGGGGCTGAAGTAGCCCCTCTGAAGGTGTCAAGGCCACTCCGGATTTTCTCAAGTCAAAATGACAATAGGAAGTGCCCAAGGCTGGAGGGCTTCAGTCCTGCTTCCCTAATGGACCGAAGTTTGTTTCACTCAGCGTGGAGCCGTGGGCTCCCTTCCCCTCTCAGCCTCCTAAGGATGCAGCATTCACCCTCTCTCTCATACGAAATGGCGCATCGGTAAGTGCTACTTAAGAAAACACATGTTCTCCCCCTTGAAAGCAGCCCCCCCACTCCCCCTCACACCAACACCTTTCTTTATTCGACCCAAACCTCACCAAGGGGAATTTGCAACAACTGCGGTGATAAATCCGCCCGCAGATAATTGGCAAGAAAACAACACTTGTGCAGTATATAACGTTTTATGGTTGTTTCATGTACTTTATTATAATACTAATGAGCAGTTATATATCAGGAGCTAACTGCACGCTGGATTAGCTTGTTAGCATGATATGAAACGGCAGAGCAAATAGTCCAGTCCCCCTCACCCGCGCGCCCTCCCCCCCACCTCTCGTTCCCATTTGCACTGAGTAATTAGTATGCAAATTAGACCCCGGGACCACACAAGTTCTAGTATATTACAAGGGCTTTATTATGCTCTTGTGAGTAGATGATGGAAGCGGCCCATGACAGTGTTTATCTCACTACCTCTCTCTCTTTTTCTCTCTCACATACGTTGGCAGAGAGTAAACACACACTGAGCTGGGGCCCATACCGTTATGACTCCCTGAAGATACCCCGGCTTGCCTTTATCCCGACGACCAGAGTTAAGAGCCTCCTCTGGAAACACCATAACAATGATGTTAATAATAATAATAACCCTGATGATGATGGTGATGCTAAAAGCAGCCTTGGCTCTGGCAGTCATGGTGATGATTGCGGGAGCAAGGCGAGGGATCGGAAGGAGCCAGAACGAGCTCTCCGTCACCTCAGTAGTGCTGCAGAGGAATGAGGCCGGGCCTTGGTTTCCAGCCCCGCAGGGGTATCCTGCTTTCTTGGAGCACAGGATGTGGTGTGTTTACTGCTCTTGGTGTGTGACGCTGAGAGCGAAGCATCCTCCAACCCTTTGGAGATTTCCAGGCTGTTGAGAAGATGGATCTCAGGAGAAGCTTGCTTCGAGGGCTGTTGCTTTTCTCTTTTTTGTATACTTTACTTCATGTTCCAGTCTCTCATTTCTCACTGAGGTGATCTTATCTTCCAGCCATGTATCTGACGTTGGACAGACCTCCCTGGAGAGAGAAGCCCTCTATTTAAGCCAGGGTGCAGTGTGTTGGTAGAATCCACTGGCCATCCTGCCGTCCTGACTCAGATGTGCACCAAGACACCAGCTACAGTCACTCTGCATGGTGCTTTGGGGGTCTTTTGGGATGGAGAGCAGGGTGCCGGGAGGCTGCACCCCTGCCCACAGCAGCTGGAGCTGCTCTCGTGGATGCCCAGGACTCTGCCAGGCTACTATCCCTCACTGCCAGTACTGCTTTTCCAGGTGTCAGGAGCAGGACTGGTGCCAGTCGGGTTGCCTGGATGTGACCGCATGCAGTCTGGTTCCCATTCGCAGACCCAGCCTGCTCTCTTCCCCCCAAATCCGCGATTTCCTGGAGTTTTACTCTATTGAGATTACCCCTTAGGTTGCAGCAGCGAGCGCGGAGCAGCCAGCTGGAGGGTGGGACTGGCAGGGATCCGAAAGAAATCTCTTCCCGTCTACCCTGGGCTCTTGTGTGGCACAAGAGCATATTGAGCTCCCTCTCGGAAACAAACGGGTTCGTACCCATGGGCCTTTCATGGAGGTTGTTGGGCTTGGACCAAAAGAAGATGTTGTATAGGGAGCCACGTGCGTCCTGTGGAAACACAAGCTTCCCGCAACTGCTGCACTGCTCCGGGGGATGGCCGGGACCTAGGAAGGGCGCAGGGCAGCCAGCTGACAGGCCTGGGGACAGCGGGCGTGCGTCGGGGCTGGCTCCAAGCTGCGTCACCCTGTGGCTGGGCAGGTGCTGCAGGTGCCAGCACTGGCCCATCCTCGGCAGCTGGAGGAGTCCCATCTTTCGGCTTGCTTTCTTAGGGTGTTCACTGCCAGGGATTGCTTCAGTTTGTTCCCGTTTGTATCCACCTTTTCCTTGCCCCTTGAGCTGTCCTGGGTGTTTGCTGTTTTGAAGCACAATGAGAAAGAAGAACAGGAGGGATGTGGAGCACAAAGTGGGAGCAGCGAAGATACTCACTTTCCTTGGAGGGGTCTGCTCGGGGCTTGATGCTGAAGAGCTTGGTGCCAAAGGAGAAAGATCCTCAATCCCAGAGCGAAAAAATTGCCTGCATTCATACTTAGCATAAGCAGGAGGAGGAAAAATCTGTATAGGCGGCAGTTTTTGTAAAGCGTTGAAGTGCACCACACATCACGGCCTGACAGGCCCTGATGTTAGCTCCCGGAATGGATCACAGGAGACTCATTAGAAAAAACAAATATTATCACACGCTGAAATGATTTATGGAGAAAAATGAAAAATTTTGTGTTGTTGCGTCCTCGCTCTCCCACTCTCCTCTGCTTTCGTTCGGGGAAGTTATTTATGGCAGCGGGCCCTTAACAAGAGCAAGGCGAAGCTCTGAGCCGCTCACTCCTGCAAACTGCCTGCATTTGATTTTTATTAGTGAGTTAAAACTTCCTTCTTTTCACCTCCCCCCTTCCCCTCACTCTCCTTTATTATCCTGGACTAACTGAAATGCATTTTAATGCCTACTACTTGTGCTTTTAATAGTGATCCTATCACCACCCCAGCAGCAAATAAAGTGACATTGACACAGAGAGGAAGGCCT
The DNA here is from genome assembly GCA_013398735.1 of Nothocercus julius. Classification (NCBI taxonomy): domain Eukaryota; kingdom Metazoa; phylum Chordata; class Aves; order Tinamiformes; family Tinamidae; genus Nothocercus; species Nothocercus julius. The sequence continues at coordinate 1,986,953 of VZSV01000099.1, forward strand.
GACAGACAGGCGGGCAGACAGGAAGGAGTTACTGGCCCGCGTGCGCTCCCCGCTCGTCTGCGCGGCGCCGCTACCTCCACGGTAACCCGAGAGGCCGTTTATTGTCAGAGGAGCAAATGCACAAGCAGCCCAGGCCCCGGCTCATTCTCGGCCGTGGCAGCGAGCGCCGGCGAGATCGGGGCTCGCGCGGTGCCCTCGGCGGTCCCGCCTCTGCGGGGGGAGCCGTGTGGCTGCTTCCCGCGGAGATCCCCAGGGATGCTCCCCAAGGAGAGGGTTGCAGTCTCGCTGGGAATGGCAGCCCTCTGGGGCCACGGGCCTTGCCCCAAAAAGCGGCTGCTTTCCCATCCCTGGCTAAAGTTTGTTCAGGGTGAAGAGGGGGCTCCTCGCTATGGTCAGGGATGCTCCGTGTTTGATCACAGGTGTTCCCGCTGGGATTCCCTGTGGAGTGCACAGGGATGCTCTGCAAGCCGCTCTCCAGGCGCTGCAGCCATCATGGGGGACTGTGCCATGGCAGCATCCCAAAAACCCTGTGCCTGGGGACGGGCACCGGCAGCCCCAGGCTGCGCAGGGCCTGGCGCAGACTGGACACCCCTGTGCCCAGCTTGGCGAAAATGCCTGCGGGTGCCTCAGTTTCCCCGTCGTCCAGGCAGGGATGTGCCCAACCAGGTTGCTCCTCCGCCCGGTGCTGAGGCTGAGCGGGGTGGCCACGGGGCCGAGCGCTGGCCGCAGCCGCTCCGCACAGGCACCGGCACCTCCGGCAGCCTCCTGTCCCCTTGACTCGGTTGCTAAGTGTCCCCAGGGCTGCGGTGGCTATGCCAGGCCGGGGCCTCCCGCTGGAAACTCTCTGGGTGGCTGCACGGCCCCATTCTTCCCGCGGTCGCTCCCTGACTGCGCGTCCCCAAAGCAGCGCAATAAGCTTTCCGGAGCGATGGTTATCGGCTGCCCTTTTCCTCCGCTTCCTCTTTGTACTGAGCCTTCCACGTGAGTCCAGCCCGGGAGACCTCCCAGCCCCGGCGTCCCGCGCCGGCTCCCTCCCCGCCGCGGCCTGATTGCCTTTCAATGGAGCCGGGAGCGAAGCACGGGTTAATGCCCGCTGACACCTGCAGCTTGGCTGGTGCTGGGGACATGTGGGGGAGGGCGCGCGGGGGGGAGCCGGCGAGGGGGCGCAGAGATCGTTGGTGGCTTTATTATGAAGAGCTCAGCAGGCCTGGGGCCTTCTATTGTCCAAGTGGCAAATAAATAAATAGAAGAAAGCAAGTCTTCCCTATGGCTCAGCAACGGGAGGTTAACAGCTGGACATGACATGACAAATTGGGCATTTTTCTGTGGGGGCCGATCCTAACAGCTCCGTGTGAGCCCGGGCTGGAGGAGGGGGGAGGGATGGGGAAGTGCTCCGAGCAGGGCAGAGAGGCCGGAATTTTCTGCCGAGGGCCCTTTAGCTCGCGTGGGGCTTTCGCTTTGTGCCTGGCGCCGCGGGATCCTTGGGGAAGGAGCTGGTCTCGAGCTGACCTGGGGGATTCTCCTCCAGAAGGGAACCGTGGGCGCCTGGACGCTCGTGGCAGCCCCTGCACCTGCCTCGCGCGCGGGGCGAAGCAGACGCAGAGGTGACACGTCACGGGCTTCGTCCTGCCCGGGAGGCCCACGCTGCAGGGCCCCCTCGCCACCCAGCGCCGCTCCGGGGCCCAGCAGCCACGGGGGGCCCCCAAATCAGGCTCCACGGTGCCTTTTAACGGCTAATAAACCCCGGAATTCACCAACAGGAAAAGCCGGGGAATTAATCAAATAGTGGATCTGCAGTGAATTACGCGCCCGCCTCCCATCTGCCCACTCGGCCCGCGCACCTTCCCCTCCCTGCCTGCAGCCCCGCGGGTTGCTGCGGGAGGGAGCCTTTATGGCAGCGCCTGGAGCCCTCGCCATTTGTCGTGGCTTAATAGAAAATGTGTTAAACATACAGGAAATGGCCCAAATGTTACCAACGGGCCTAGTTTATTTGATTTGTTTCTCCTTTTCGGGGCTGGCTGCGGGGGGCGGTTGATTTTGTTTCAGAATTTTGTTGGATGTAATAGCAGCCGGCGTGTCCCTGTGCAGGTACTCCGGGCAGTGCAAAGGGACTTGCGAGCTCCTTGCCTTTGCCGGGATGTCCCCTCCGGCTGTGCCTGGTCCTGGTGGCAGTGCACAGTACCTTCCAGAGGGACCTTCCAGAGAACGGTGTTTTCTGAAGGCTTCTCCCCAGGCTTCTCCGCCAAACTCTATCCCTCCATCCTGTACAGCTCCATATTTCCCGTCTTGTGGTCCACAGTCCCCTGCCCTACACTCTGCAGCGCTGCGTGCCAGCCCAGCCGTGGATGGTGCATGTGAATGTCTTGAGCCTGAGCTGAGCCCACAGCTTGTACTCGCAGCCTGGGCTCCTTGTGCCTCTTGGTGACCTGCCAGCCTAGCTCACATTAAGCCTCTCTTAGTGTACTCGGGAAGTCACCAGCACCTCTTCTGAGGGCCTCCGCGTGCAGGCACTGTGCAGTCCAGACCTGCTCGCAGCACTTCTAGACAGTCCCTCTTTGCGCTGCGGTGCCTCTCTGAAGGGTTTAGAAGGACAGGAATTTTCTCTGTGCAGCCTGTGAAAACCCCAAGTGGTTCAGGGACCTGATCATAGAAGGTCACAGAATCATTATGGTTGAAAAAGACCTTTAAGATCACCAAGTCCAGCCTTAACCCTTCAACACCACATCTGCTAAACCATATCCCTGAGTGCCTCATCTACACGGTCCTTGAACAGCGCCAGGGACGGTGACTCCACCACTTCCCTGGGCAGCCTGTTCCAATGCTGGACTACTCCTTCCATGGAGAAATTCTTCCTAATGTCTAACTTGACCATCCCCTGGCGCACCTTGATCTTGCTGAGATTCCGGTTGCATTGGGTTCCCATCATCAAGCGGCTGTGACCAAGCCCATCAGCTCCGGGAGGAGCTCCTTGCCCTCTTCCGTCTTAGCCGATAGGCCTGGGACTGAAGCAAGGCCCTCTAAAGCAACAAGCTCGAGCCAGGCTACCCAGCAAATGCAGGCAGCCTGTTTTTCCTGTGTGGCAGACACCAGTGGAGCCATCACCATGGCTCTGGTGTGGACAGGCCAAAGGAAGTCAAAGGAGCCATGGTGGGTGGTCAGAGGGGAGACGCTATAAACCCCATCAATCTCTTCCTCAGGCTCCTGTGCATCTGCCTGCAAAGGGAGGAGGAGGCGATAACCTGCTTTTCTGCTCGTCATTGGTGCTTTGGGAGCTGGAAGGGGGAGGAAGGGGGGAAACGCCAGCTCCGATTCCTTGGCAACTGTGGGCTGAAATATTAACTGGAAGAATGTGCCCAAGACTTGGCCCCCAAGCTGCCTGCTCCTGCTCTGCTTCCTGGGGGAGAGCGGGGAGGGGGCAGCATGTTTGCACAGCCCAAGTGTCAACTAATTAATAGGAGTTTATAGGAACATTTCCAGGGCAGCCGGCTCAGGGGACGCAGGGAGAAGTGGCCCATGTTTCCCGGAATCCCAACTCTAACCCATGCTCTTCTCCATGGGTTAGAGGGGCAGTAGTTGTTCCGATTTGCGTCGGGGGCCACTGCTCATCCTGCATTGCTCCTGCCTGAGCTGGCGCCGCGTGAAGCGGTACCTGTGGTTTGGGCCAGAGGCTTCCTCATCGTGTGTGCACACTTCTCCTCCCAGGGTTTCTGGGGGCCTGTTCAGTGACCAAAATGGGTGAACTTTGCAGAGTCCTTCAGCTGTTGCCTACGGTCAGCTGAGGAGCGATGAGTTTCATGTCCTGCTCTGAAGCCTCAAAGATGCAGGTGGAGAGGAGTCTATTCTAACCCACAGTTTTCCATGTTGTCTCAAATGGTGTAGAGAAAGTGCAGATGTGGTGTAGACAGTTGGTTCCTCAGGCAGTGTGGACATCGGTGATAGGTTCTGTTTTAGCATCTCTGCTGATCTGTAATTTGTTCCCAGGGATTGGCTGCTGCTCTCAGGCTTCTCCTTTGTCATGGTGGGAGGAACTGCACAAACTATTTGGAAAGGATCTGTCCTGGGGTAGTGATGGGCTTCCCAGAGAAGGACGCGAGCTGCCAGCATTCCCACTGGGAGAGCTTCATGTGCATCCCAGGAGTCCCAGAGCAGTCCTGCAGAGCCCACGTCTCTGCCAAGGAAAGCTGGTTGGACACCTCTGCTCCCAGCCACTCTGAATTCAGGGCCTACCTGGCTGTGATCTTTGAACAAACCAATAAATGAAGTGTAATAACCAAAACGGTGATTGTTTTCCTCACAGTAGCTCTGGAAATCTCTCCCTGGGGAGCACAGAGCTGCCAGCCTCGGGTTTTAGATCACAATCCCACTAACCTTCCTGTCCCCTGGGCAATAGTTTACCGCTGCTGCCCTCAGAGCTAGGCACTATTTATTATATATACTGGCCTCTGTGTGTGGCGGTGTGTTCGTAAAGCCTGATTGAGCTGTAAGGAAAAGTGCACTCGAGGGGAAGGAGGAGACAAATGCCTGACTTGGCCTCCCCTAAATATGAGCTTATAGCCTTGGTGGGTGCTGCCGGGGTTCGAGACGGTCATGGAGATGTGCTGAGCCGAGCCCCAGCTGCACAGAGCCTCCGGCGGGGCCTGCACTCACCCTGCTCACCGCTGTCTCTGGCGGACCCGAAGGGCCGCAGGAGCATGAGATGCCCGAGCAGCGAGCTCTGAGTCTGGGGCCTGCCCAGCATTTGGACAGCCCAAGCTGCACAGCCCTGATCAGAGAAATTGAGATCTCTGATCATACCAGTCCAGCTTTGAGCAGTGAGAGGTGGGACCTCAGCATGGTCTCACCATGGGGACGCTGAGTTCAGGGCCTGGGAAACGTTGCAGCCATCGGAGGGTGCTCAGAGCATCTTAGATCTGTCTGAAATGTCCAAGACTACATTAGCACCAAAATCACCTGAAGGCAGCTGTCTGCTTTCACATGACAGATAGGCCGTCAGGTCATGGTGGGGAAGATAGTGCTCTGTCTCCTGCCAGCACCCGTCTTCACCCTGGATTTGAACCCCCCTGATCAGAGTGGCAGAGTCCACCCTTATGGACACCCTTGTCCCATGTGGGCTAGGGACCTTTGCAGTTACTGCATGGCAGGGAGAGGATCCCTACCTTTCTGTAAGATGTCTTAGCTGCTTGCCTGGGCAAGACTTCTGCGTCCTGCCCGCTTCCCCAGGTGAAGGGAGGTTCATGCTGCAGTGCTGTGCGGTGTCTGTGGTGCTTGTGTCTGCGTGTGCTTGTGCACAAGTGTGCACACGCCTGCATTCAGTGTGTCACAAGTGCACAAAACCCGCAGCAAATCTGCACAAGTGCCAGAGGAAGGGGTTTCTGGCATGGCTGCTTGTGGGTCGCGGTGCTGTTACCTCTTAATGTTGTGAGTGGCCAAGGGGTTCAGCAATGCTGTAACTGGACATTCCCATTTTCCTTTGCCCACTTTAACCAGTTGGATACAAGTGTGAACTTGGTCACTGATAGCACAGGACAAGAGGCAAGATAGATCTGGCCCCATGAGACCCATCCTTGGCCTGACATCGCTAGGCTCGCCCTCCCAGTGTCACCTGCAGCAGGGATGTGCTGCAGCTCTCAGCGAGCTGCAGTCGCTGCAGTCAGCACCGCTGGTCCCCCTGTGGCTTCCACTGCTGCCCGGGTTAGGTAAGTGCCTGCTACAGAGTGACGCGGGAGCTGGTGGACGGACGGCGAGGCCAAGCAGGGCCATGGTGCTACGGCACAAATGCAGTTACACTTCACAGGAGTAAGGGAGAGCTATAAGATCTTTAATTTTCCAGGAATCTCCCCCCTCCCCCTACCTTTTGCTTTCCTATATAATATTCCACGCTGTAGCCTATAAATGCTGCTCTGAGCCCACAGCCTGATTGAATTTGGAAGCCTTTGTTTACAGATGTCTGGCTGTACAGGGGTATTTATTGAATTTTCCATGAAATGTTGCTCCTCTAATGCTGTAAAGCACAAGCTGCCCACATCAGAGGAGCTGCGTGTTAACGGATCGGGTTACGCAGAGAGGCTCCGCTCTCCCTCGCCACCGGTCCCGCTGCGAGCGAGAAAGGTGGGTGCTGGATCCCTGCGCGGGAAAGGCCGCTCTTGGCCACCAGGGCTTGGCAGGGGACGCTCACACCCTGGGGAAGAGGAGGACACTGGTTCCTGGACGTGCTTGGTCCTGCAAGGTGACAGCTCCACAGCCACGTGCGATGCAGCCCCGGCTTGTGCTGCTGCGGGCAGAGCTACTTGCTGCAGATCACAGCAGGTCCATCGTGGACTTGGAGCAGGTTCTGGCTTGGGGCTGCTATAATTACTGCTCTGGCTATCAGCAGCTCGGAAAAGACCTTGATGGCAAGCAGGTGCCCTCACGACTTTTTAGTGCCTTCCTCTAAGTTGTGTAGTTTTGCGGCACGGTCAAAACATGAAGGTGGATAGTCTCACAAGGCTTTTTCAGTCACTTGTAACCAGGCTCCGTGTTTCCTGGCTCATCTAATCTGTGCAGCCTCTCCACCTGGGCCCCACAAACAGACTAGCATCAGCCAAAGAAACAGACGGGAAGATTTTCCAACGAGAATGTTGAGGATCCCCTCGGAGCATCCTCTGACCTCAGCGCGTCGTTTTTAACCTCTGTATTGGAAGGGAAACGAGGGAGAGTCTGGTGTTCGGAGGACACATCCGGGACCTGCCGTCCTTGCAGTGGTAGTGGGAAGAATATGTCTTCCTTCCTTATGGGGGAGAGTACAAAACCATCTTGCAAAACTCTGGGTCAGAAGCCCCAGGATCTCTGATGTAAAATAAATGATTCTCGGGAGAGAGCATGTGTTCACCATGTTAGAAAAACAAGCCCCCTGCGAACTGCACATACCAAACTCTGCCCAGAGGAAGGGACTTCAAGGGTGGACGGAGGGAGCAGGGCCGGCATCGGAGCGCAGCCTGCCCCCCTCGCCCCTCTCTATCTTCACGGAGGCGCGGGGAGGGGGCAGGATGGCTGGGGGCTTGTTTTCCCAGATTTGATTGGTTTATTTATCCTTAGTCCAGGCTCCCATCTGGTCCAACTTCAAACAGGGGCTGCCGCAAAGTGTGGAAGCCACCAAGAGAGATTCTGCAAACAACAGTTGTGAAAAGTATATAAATATTCCCGGACATAAAAATGACTGTGTCTGAGGACACAGCTTGGGTTGGGATGGTGGGTTCCCCATCCTGCTTGAGATAGGTCCTGGAGAGTGACTGAGACAAGGAGAAATATGTGCTCATCTACAGTGTACATGTGCATGTGCAAGGGCAGAACAGGCCTGCTGCGTGCTGCGACGGCCCGGCCCGGGGAGCGAGGAGAGGACAAGGAGAAAGCCTGTCTTTCTTCTCCCGATGGAGCAGTTGGCATGCAAAAAAAAACCATCCACTGATTTGGGTGTCAGAATTGGATCTGAGGTTTGTAACTCGTCAGGAAATGCAGTGTAGCATGTCTCATGGTGGACATCCAAAGTGTAGCAGCTGCATTTGAGAAGACTTAGGCAGCTGCTGGACTGAGTTTCTTGAAACTGAAGATAGAGGGAAAAAGCAACAGCGTTTTTGAACAACAGTATATGCTTGTCCAGGAGCCTCTGGCACCTTGGAGCTATGAAGCCTGTGACTTCCAGACAGGCTGGTGGGTTTTAGATCCGATCAACTTATAGATTGTGGTTTGGACAGAGTAACTTTGGGGAGAAAGGCAGGGGCCGGTGTTCGGTCTGGCCTAATCCGGTGTCTTTGTTGGTGATGCTGAAAAGGACATGAAGGCCATGTTGAGGAATTTGTAGGTAAAGTGTCACTGGAAGGAACTGGAAGTATCTGCTGCCTGATGCCTTTAGCCATGGCCCTTCTGCCGTCCCATGTGGTAGAACCCCCACCAACGTAGCTGCTCTCAGATGAGATGCAGACCAACCCAGAAGCGGGTGTTTCTTGGATTCGCTCTCGTTCAAGTCTACAAGGGCAGTTCCAGATCAGAGGGTCTGCGCCTTGCTGGCATCCAGGGACTTAACCTGCAGCTTGGGGACACCTCGACATCCACACGCGTGTGTGATGGGGGAGCGGCGTGCGCTTGTCAGGGCGTTTTTTGGCAGGGCGCGTGAAGACCTGGCCACCAACCACAGATGGAAACAACCTTCTGCTCGACTGGCAGGGACCTGAGTGCTGCCCCTGATGCTGAGTGCCCGCTGGGTTTGTGTCACCGCCCTGGCCTCCAGGGACCTGGCAACAGAGACGCAGCTCGGGGGACGAGAGCACCTCTATCTGCGCTGCTCTTTGTGGCAGCAACAGCATCAAGGGGCAGCCTCCTGTGCAGGGGTTCCCCAGAACACGGGGAGGGCCCAGAGTGCAGGGGAAGCTCGCGGACAAGATTCCCGGGAATCTTGCGAGCTCGGCTGCCTGGGACGAGCGTGCGGCCCCCGCGGAGCCCCGGCCTGGCCTGCGGCAGCCACTCTCCACAGCGGCCCTGCCTTAAACCTGATCCCTCACTTTAAGGGCCTGCCTGGCACTTAGTGGAGACCGTAAATAGCGGTTTATAAGCGATCTTCACGCCGATCCCACTGCCGCTGCTCAGACATCAAAGTCTATAATTCTCGCCCTCCCGCGTCCCGAGCCCTGCAAAAGCAGAGCCTTTGATGTGCCCCCCCCGCGGTCCCTGCGCGCGGGGGCCGAGGCGGGCCGGCTGCGGCCCGTGCGCCGCGCGGCGCCAGGCCCGCTCTGCAAGGCCTTTTATAAGGTGTCTGCCGTCACGCCGCGTGTTCCCGGGCCTCTTATCCCCCTTGGCAGACCCGCGTGGGGCGACTGCGCAACAGCCGGAACAGTTCGGGGGCAGCTTGATGGGGGCAGCTTCCATAAAACACCTGGGCTCTCCATCCCCCTTCCCCCCAGCACCTGCAAATTAATGGAAAGTTCTCCTTCCAAGAGGGCTGCTTGGGCTGTTTAACTCCGACGGCGTGCTCAGAGGGCTAAAAACCAGCCCTGCTTCTCGTGGCGGGGACGGCTCCCCGGGCCCTTGCAGCAGCCCGGCTGCTCTTAGGACAAGGGTAAACACGTTGGTACAAGAGCTTGTTTGCTGTAAACTGGCCACGACGCTCTTTAAGGGGATGTTTAGAAGACGTTTTCTGGCTCTCCGAGCAGGGAGTCTCTGAAACAGCCTCCCAGTAGGAAGCGAGGTCAGAGCAAAAGTCTAGCTAGTTTTAAGATGAATCTGGCTCGATTTATGGAGGGGGTTGTACGAGGAGGTGCTGGTGAGGGCCCCTCAGGGCTCTCCCAGCCTTGCATTCCTAAATGCACCATGAACTGCTCTTGGTTTGCAGCCGTCCTAGGGGTTGACTCGACAGCCCTGCTGGCCTCTCCGGACGGAGCGGGACACAGTTCGGCATCCTCCTCTTGTGCACGAAAGCTCGCCTGGGCTGCTGTCCCCAGGCGCCCTGGCCTCCCTGCCAGCTCCGCCGAGCCAGCTCTGCCACGGCTTCTCCAGTGCAGCAGCCGGCACTGTTCTGGTCCCCTTCCAGCTTAGTCATACGCCTTCATTACCTTCTCACTTTGAACTACATGTCTCTCCTCTTTCTTTTAAGCTGGGCAGTTTTCTCATGCTGGTATGTGTGAAACTGCAAAATAAGGCTCTAGCCTGTGATGTCCCTATGGTTGGGGGGAGTTGAAGCAGGCAGGTGTCCCCAGCCACAGCACAGCAACTTGAGAATCCCTTCCTCCTTTTTCTGACTCTTTCTGCCTCTGTTTTTTAGCCCCTGGGACTATGGTGAGTCCTTTCAAGATGTGAAACCAAAGCGGCAATGTTTGTTTACAAGCACAGGCTGTGGTGGTGGCTCTGGGAAAGACACACATACCCCTGTTCACATGCCTCTTATACCAAGTGATTGTCCAGCAGCAGAAGTGTTTGACCATGTTATCAAAGTGCTGGGAGAAAGAAGAGCGTGTTTGCTGGGAGAGAGGTCTTTCTTCTGCTAGCTCACATGGCCCAAACTGGGCTTGTGTGTGGGATTTGGGACCATGCTCTCACCCAGCTCCATCTCTTCCAGTTCAGTCCCTCGTTCCCCACTTAAGGGCCTGCAGGGTCAGGCACCAGAGCTGGGTATAAGTTGCATGTAACGCACAAATTAAACTTTGTGCATAAAAAAGCTGCCTGGTGTGGTGCGAAATATTATAGCTTACAAGCCAGGCACTGCAAAGTTGATAAAGGTGTTTGGGGTGTTGGGAGGGTTTTGATGTGTTTTGCAGCTGGGATGGTGGTGGATTTATTTATTTTTTTAAGTGAATGTCTGCAGAAATGTATCGAGAGAGTCTTGTATGTGCTACAAGCTGGTTAGAAGTGAAGGGACATGAATCATGTCACCTGTCTCTGTATTTAATCATATCAAACTGGTTTGGTTCTCCAACAAGTCAACATATATTATCTGTGTAAAAAAAGGCATTTTACAGGGCTGGGAGTCTAAATATCATTTATAAATATTTAATTCTACAAGTGATCTTTGCAAAAGAAGGATAGCTCTTCATTATCATACCTGTGTCTATTGAAATATCACCATTATTTATTATCCACTGTTGCTGCAGCGTCCCGTCTGGGACTGGAAGAGTTATTTTGCACAGGAGGCCACCGCTAGCCCAGTGCCTTCCTTCTGCTCACAGGAGCTCCAGAGCTGCTCCAAACCCAGCAGGAGGGTCACGCCACAGAGATGAAGTGAAAAAAAAAAACAGTCCTTGCCCTGCTCGCCCTCTCCCTGTCCCCATCCCTGTGGCTTCGGGCTGTTTAATCTCTGTGACATTCAGCCCAGCTTTGCCCTGCTCTGTTTTGACTCCTGACAAGCCTTTCAATTTGCTCTCCTCTCTGAAGAGCTGAGAAGCCATTGATAGCTCTCTGCCTGAATTATTGAGCCTTGGCGTCGTGTTTCGGGCCCGGGGGAGCAGCCCGGGCACCGTGGGCTCCCAGCAGCCATCGACCGCCCGGGCTCAGGTTCAGCCAGCGCTGGCTTAGGCCAGGCCCCGGCTCTCAGGTGGCCCCGGCTCCCGTGCCGGTGCCTTTGGGCTCTCTGTGCTGTGTTTTGAAGCTGGGACCGGCTGGGCAGCATGTTGCCTCTGAGGGTTGCATCCCTGCACCAGTGTCCTCCCTGTCCTTGGCAGGGATCAGAGGAGATGGGCTTGTTCCCAGTCCTGCATATTCCAGTCCTGGCTGCGGGACCGGCATCTTGGTGGCCAGGAAGAGAGGTAGGGAGAGACCCAGGAGGGTGTCTGCCCAGAGAGCGCGCTGTACCCCGCAAGCTGGCATGTTTCTGTAGCCAAACACAGGGTTTTCTCTGATCCAGGCAAGCGTGCTGCCCTCAGCGCTCAGCCCATGTAGCAGAGCGGAGAGGTCTGGCCAGGCTGGAGGAGCGGTTCCCTTCGTGTTCGACAGCCTCTGATGCCCTACTGCTTTTAGGAATAGAGCTGCTTGCTGCTCTGCGGGGATAGCAGCCCCCCTGCTCTCTGAGATGAGCCCGAAAGGAAGGGAAGGCAGATGCAAGAGCATCTCAGCCGAAGGGCTGTTTGGCCCAGCAGGCCACGTCTGAGGAGCACTAGAAGGAAGCAAGCTCGGGGCAGCAGCACGGCTGTGGTTGCTGACAGGGCATGGAAGGACTGGCTTCCTCCCTACCTGGGTAGGCTCCCGCTTCCTGGAGAGGGTGACGGAGAGGGTATGGACCATGCACGCACCCGTCTGAGCAAGGGTTGGAGCGCACACGCCGCCCCAGGAGAGCACACGCCGTCCTGCGTGGTGAAGGAGAGCTTCTTGCCAGGGCTGGGCATTCAGGGCCCCGCCAGCACTGAGCTAGAAGAGCAGACGTGGTCAGGAACAGGTACGGGAAGGGTTGTCCTGATGCGCAGCAGGGATCAGGCGTCGTGCTTGTGGCCAGCCTGCCATGTCCGAAGCCTTGAGCCCTGGGTCTGAGAGGGGCCTGGTCTGGGAAAGAGAGCTGTGCAGCTGAGCTGGTGGAGCCTCAAAGAAGCATCAAGGTGTTCAGCTGGATCAGAAGGGACAAGGGATTATTCTGGGGAGAGAGTGGGGACCTCTAACTTTGCTCTCCCTTAAAAATCAAACGTTGCGCCTCTCTGGAGAGGACACAGTGACAGCGAGTATCTCATTTAAACCCTGCTGGCATCTTGCCTCAACTAGCAAGGACTTTCCTCTTTTGACTGCTGCACAGGCTGATCAGAAAACAGAGACCCATTTGAACAACAAATACCCTTGTTGTTTTCATACATTGTAGTGAATTGTTTTCCAAAGACCATAGAAAAGTGTGTTGACATGCTACAGAAAACCAATAACATTTTTCACCATTTTTCTCCCAAAGAATACTTTTCATTCCCTTTTCTTGTGCCGGCTCTACAAGCATAACACGGTGACAGCAAGCAAGGAGGGAGCCGGCATCCCTCAGAAACCAGCCCCAGCCCGCGGGCGAGGGCCCCGCGTGCCCGTTTATCCTCCTCCTTTAGAATTCAGATACTTTCTCTGTCCCTCCCTTAGCCACCTAGAGCATTTTGTACCTCCCAGCCCTGGCCCCCCTGCACCCTTCTCTTAGAGGCCAGCAGGATATGGGGGCATGACAGGGCCTGGCCTGTGAGCCCGAGTGCAAATGCATTTAAGAGCCAGGTAGGGGGAAGAGGAAGGGCAAGTGTGGATTTTATTAAGTGATAACACATCTTCAAATTGGATTATGGCAAATTTTCGGGGGCACCGCAGCATTGATTGGCTGGGCCGGGGCTGGAGAGGCTGGGTGGGAGCGTGTCAGAGCATGTGCAACCGGATCCCTTCCATTAGCCTGATCAATAGCCACCATGGCGGGGGAGTGGACGAGAGTGTCGACAAAACTGCATAAATATATATCCGAGAGCCAAGAAATCACATTACAGCCAAAGGATCCGAGCACAACACGGGTAACCCTTTCACCCGAGCACCCAGGGCATGGGGAGCATTAACCCTTTCAGGACAGGCCCCTGACGCCAGCGCTGGCAGGAGCATTGACCTGGTTGTGGATTGCCTTCACAGCATGAAGAGGTGACATCTGCTCAGAGGTGGCCCAGAGACAGCCCCACGTCCCCATGGCCAGCTTGCTAGAGGCCAGGAGGCTGCAAGATCTCTGTCCTGTGGTTGTAACAGTGTGTGCTTCAGGGCAGGGATGTGCTCAGGCCCTGGCAGGGTGAGCGGTGACCGAGTATTGGGTCCCCTCCACCCGTGCCCTGTGCAGCATGGTGTGTTGTGGCATGTTGTGAGCATGGCTTAGAGGTCAGATCTTGCACCCATGTGATGCGTAAGCAGAAGGAACTGGCAAAGGGCTGGGGTTGCCACAGAGCTGAGCCAGCCTTCAGCCTGCAGCCCGGGTCTTCCTCCATCTGTTCTCCACCAGTCGCTTGCTCTGCAGGCCCAGAAGACTGAGTATTGGCCTCTCTTCTTTCCCAGAGGCTTGGGAGTGCCCACTGGCACGCTCAAGTCACATAGTTTGGAAATAAATACAGGGACGAAAGATAGGAGAGGTTTCCAGTGCTCTATAAGGATGGGTCGCTTGCCATGTGATGTTTTCCTTGGATGCTGCATGCAGCGTCCCCGAGCTGTCCAAGGCAGGCGGCGCTGCGTGCGCCCGGTTCCCAGCAGCCGGAGAAGGAAAACTGAGCACTTCTAGCGGGAGCGGAAGCAAAACCGGCGCGTACACGTGTGCGTCTGGCAGGGAGAGAGCAGGGGCAGAGAGAATTAACGTCAAGGAGAGAAATAACACATTTACAGTCTTGAGAAATAACATATTTACAATCTCTTCTTCTCTGCTTCTGCAGCGCCAGCATCTAGTCCCATCTCTGCCCCTTCTGTGCTGGGCTCCGTGAGTCCAGGGCAAACACTGTTACCTGGCAGCACGAGGAAAGAGAAGATCCTTGAGGTGAATAGGTCCTTGCAGGAGGAACAGCACAACGGGCCTCACAGCCCTCCCTGTCCCCGTGTCCCGGTGCGGAGAGCCAGGGATGTTCCCATGCTGTCCAGGCCTTCCTGCGCTTGCCTGCCGGGTGCTCCGGAGCCCTGGGATTTCGTGCTTCTCTTCGCCCAGCCCCTCTTGTCACATTCGCAGCCCCAGCCGTGCCTTCCTTCCCAGTCCTGTTTTGACACTTCTAATTAGCAGACATTTAACACCTTGTTTTGCTTGGACTCTGCCTTCAGCCAGACAACACATCGATGGCCTTTGACTGCTGCCCTGACCCCGGCTAACCTGGCGGCTCGGAGCTCTTGGCACGGCTCTGAACACATCCTGTCAAATTTCCTCCCTCTGCCGTGTGCCCCTCAGGCCCACGAGCGGGGCTGGGGCAAAGGCAGCGCACGGGGCTGCGCGCGGGCCACGACGCAGCGTTTCCCTTGGTAAGCGCTTTCCTGAGCATGATTTAAAGCGCCGAAGCAGTAAGTGGGGAAAAAAAAAAAAACTGTAATAAAGTCAGCACTCTGCTTATTAAGGGGAAAAGGCTGTGCTTTGCTTATACTAACATTAATTAGATAGATATATAGGAAGTGAAGAGGCCTCTAGGAGATTTATACAGGGGCTCTGGAGATGGATGGGTGGCCTGACAGACAGTGGCTCCCGCAGACGGCCACGCGCACAGTGCACAGGAGGCAGTGATGGGCAGCGATGGTCTCGTGGGTGCTGCAGGGCAGGTGGGATGTTGAGACCTTCCAAAATCACCTGGAGGTGACGTAAGGCAGAAGGAGGGTACTGTGAAGGCAAAGTGTTTCTGAGAGCATCCTCAGAGAGGAGCGTGTCTCCCTCTTCTGTCCCCTCTGCTGTTCATCACACAGGCGTGGTGTTGGATGGTCTTCCAAGCAACAGTCTCTGTCTCTCAGCCTCCAGAAACCAGTGGTCACCTGGATGCCGGTATCAGATGGAGGAGACACTCAGAGAGACACTAATTTGTTGTCACTGTGAGATTTTTCTCCCTTGGTTCCCTTTGGCGCTGCAGCCATCAAATCTTTTCCTCGCTGCTCCTTGTGCCAGACAGACAGCAGAGCACTGAAATCATCAGAGCTTTTCCATCAGCCTGCTGCAGAAAGCTTCTTCATTAACATCTGAGCAGAGCAGGTCCCCTCCTGCTTGAGGTGTCCATGCGGGGCGTGCGAGTGGTCCCTGGCCCAGCCTGCCCACACGTTGACTGAAACGAGCCCACACTTTGGCCATGCTCCATCCTGGCTCCTGTCAGCGGCTCTGCCAGTCTGAGGAGAGCAGAACTTCTCGCAGTCCTTTCCCCCTAACGCTTACTCTGTTGTGAGTCTGAGGGCTCCCCCACGTTATGCAAGAGGAGCCTCCATGTAGAGAGGAGCTCGGGGGTGCCTGGAGCGGCTGTGGCAGAGGTAGGAGGAGTTCAGCTGGAGTCTCTTGTCTTGTTCCGTACTCCACGACAAGCCCGTCTTGCTCTTGGGTGGTGGCTTTTAGAAGGATTGTGGTCGCTGCTGTCAATGAGAGGCTGAAGGCTCTTGTGATTTTACCCCCCGTTGCTCTAGCAGGGCCAGGCAGTGTCCGTGGGCTGCATCAGGAGCGCCTGTCACCCTTTCCTACCTTCGCCTCCCCATCCTGATCTCTTCATCCCACCCAGTGTCCCCTCCTGCAGCCTGCATTAAATATAGTGGCTGACTTTGGAGGTGATTAGTAATAAAATTTTAACAAGCATCCATATGAACATCTTTCTGTCATTTTTATGAGGCCATTTACAGCAGGGAGATATAAGAGCACCTTAAATCTCCCCCTCATAGGAGGGGTCAACTCACAAGGGTGGAGGAGGAAGGCCCAGTGTGTCCCCTGTCCCAGGGGCAACAATAGGAACCCCCCATCCCCACCATGGGATGAGCAATTCCCCGTTGGCAGACATCACTGACCTGCTCTCTCTCTTGCCTGGCTCCCTCCTACGCAGCTTCCAAGGAGCCTGTGAGGAATGACTGTCTCCTTAGCAGGCTGTGACAGTGGCGGCCCCCTCTGTGGTACCAGCAGTGGCCCAGGTCATCACCCTCACGCAAGGCACCTGCTTGCAGAGGTCGCCTCTCTGCACAGCGTGGTGGGAAGCACAGGGACTCGTTGCCAGTGCCCGGGGCTGCCGCGTGCGCTGCGGCGGGCACAGGACTGGCCCTGGGGACCGTGTGGTGAGCTCGGGTCCGAAGCAGCGTGACCACTTCAGTGCTAAAGTGTTGCGCTTAAATAAGCTGCCCTAGGAAGACATGTCCACAAAGACCATTTTGCGTTCACCTCGCAAGTTTGCTCACTGCAGTATGAAATGGGATGTTTCCTTTAGCTTTGCTGAAGCCTAGATTTGGGGCCTAAATCTGACGCTGCCTACCTTTTTTAAGAAAGACTCGTGTAAGTCTTACACCTTTCCCTGTTTCTGAAACATTTGGCTGCACACCAAGGACACATTCTGCTCTTGGTTACAGCAGTGCAGGTCTCCATTGACTTCAGCAGCGTAAGTGAGAACAGAATTCAGTCCCAGGTCACCAATATATATGAAAGCAATTGAAGAAATCCTTTGCAGGAGCTGGAATACGTTAGAAAGAATAAGCCTGTGTGTTTCCTGCGTAGTTACACATCCATTCTCTGGTCCTGTTTGAAGGTCTGGTTTGTGAATAGGGATAACTTTCTGCCTCAGATTTAGCATAGCTGAGCCAGCCTTAGTCCCAAATCCAGCCAGTTTTGGCGCTGACCGGGGCAGAGGGGGTCGGACGTGCGATACCTTTGCCAGGGCTGCACTTAGGGTGGGTGGCAGAGCCCAGAATAGAGGCAGCCTGTCCTGCCAGCCGAACCACACGGCCTCACAGATGCTCCGGGATGCTCCTCCCGTGCGGTTGTTCTGCTTCCTGTGCCAGGAGTGCTGGATCAAACAGACCTTTGCCGAGTCTTTTAATATTAAGCAAAAACACCCAAGAGTTGTGGTCTGAGTTTTAGGCGGAAGTTGAGGTTTGTTCCTTTTTCTAGTTTTGTTTCTTCAAAAAAAGGAAACATACCTTTGAGTAGTGAAATCAGAAAATAAGGAAGCAAAGTGAAACTCCTGGTCTCAGAAACATGTGCTTGTTTTTCTGGGAGCAGTGCATGGCCCTAGAGCAGGTTTGCAGCTGTAGTTTTACATAGCTCCTTCCAACTTGCTATGCACTATCCAAGCACTACGTGTGTGTTGCAAGCATAAGTACCACGTGGGCAAAGGCAGAGGACAGTTGCCTTGCTCCTGTCCAGAGCTGGAATTGCAGCTCACTATTGTAAACTTGTCCCTCTCTGAAGACGACAGATCCAACTATCAACATAGAATAACCTTGCGGAGCAGGTGGCAGGGCTGAGCAAACTGATCTGAGCGAAAAAATGTAGTTTGGCCAATAATAAAAGTAAGATGAAAAGATCAGCATAGATTCTTCTGATTTTCTAGTGAGGAGGACAGAAGTGAATAGATTGGCTATGTCAAACTGTTACTTCTCACTCAGGTGACATTTTTACATGGTTCAACACATTTCATTCTGAAATCTTAGGATACAACAGTTCTCTGGTTTTCACCAAGCAGGAAAGCGATCCTGCAGCGCTGCCATTCCCTCTGGGAAGCAGCTCCAATAGACTGATGTCAGGAAGCGGATCCCTTCCCGCACGCAGGCCGGGAGCGGAGCGCAGGAGCGCTGCCGGCAGCTCGTTGGAGAGGAGGTAGCGGCTCCTGCCCGGCCAGGGGGATATTGGTACTGCCTCTGCTCCCGGGCAGCGGGTGGGAGGGCTGTGCTTCCTGCTCCCACTCTGCTCCGTTTTTCCCCTTGGAGGCCTCGGGTTGAAGACAGCATCGCTGCAAGCAGGAAGGAGCCTATGCTTTCTCTGTGCATGTGCCGCGTGCTGCTCCCAAGGTTATTCCAGTGGTTGGGATACCCCGGGTGAGGCTAGCGAACGGGAATACCCCTTGCTTCCCAGTGAACAACCTTCTGCATCCTCAGTGCACACAGACACTGCTGTGCGAGGAGCGGCTCCTCGCCACGTGCCGTCGTGCCGTGCCCTGGGCAGGCAGGGCTCGGCCCGGCCTCTCCGCGGGGCCGTTTGGGAGAGCTCGGCTGAGCGACACAGCTCGGGGCTCCTGGCACGGCGCCGGCGCTGGGGGCCGGCGAGCGGGGAGCAGGGCTGGAAGGAGCCCCCGCCGGCGGCGGGATGCAGGGGGAGCCCTGCTCCGTGGGGTTGGAGCCTGCTCAGGCAGCAGGTCAAAAAGGCAAAGTTTCCTGGGAGGTGAATTATCAGTGGGAGCAATATCGGCAGGTCAAGCACATCGGTGCTGGGGTAATACAGTTAAGGTGCAGAGCCTTGGAGGGAGCCCGGCCGAGGAGTGCAGCGTTAAAGCAATGAGCCCGGCTTAATCTGCCCCAAGTGAGGGCAGTGGGGTCTTTAATATTGTGTCAGGCTCGCAGGCCCTTGTTGGCGGGTTATTCTTCACAGCAGCTAATGCCACTGGGCTAACTGAATTAGCCCCTCCTTCCGCGGGGTGAGTGTGGGGTTGCCGGGAGGGCGATCGTGCCTCGCAGCTGCGGGGACTGCGAGTGATGGCCTGGAAATTCAATCAGGTGAGGAGCTGCCGCCGTCCCCAAAGGACACGGAGCAGACTGGGGAGGAGAGCCCGGGACGGGGTCCGCTGGGGACTGGCTCCGTGTTGTCCCCAGGGAACGTGTCCTCCAGCAACCGAGCTCTGCTTAGGGTGGTACAAAGTGCTGCCGGGTGTCCTGCTGCTTGCCATCCATCTCGGAGCACCGCCAGGCCTCCAAGGAAACGCTGTCCTCACCCGCGAGCTCATATCCACCCCGCTCACCACTGGGTGCAACACTCCCCTCCTTACCAGAGCCAATCGGGGCACTGAGGCCGCTGTGCCTTGCTCAGAAACACGTGGCGGGCCCCAGCTGCGCGGGGAACACCGGCTTCGGTCTCCGTCACACCTGCAGCGTCCCCCTGCGCTCAGGAAGGAACTGGATGCTAATCCATGAGCGGTGGCCTCGCCCGAGGAATTGGCAGGGAGGCCTTTTGCCTGGCTCTGCTGCTGGGATGGGCTGTGCCATCGACCCCCTACTGCAACGAAGGGCCAGTGATTTTACTCGTGTGCTTTGTAAAGCCCCATGGGATGCGCGGGCAAGGACTGATGAGGGCCTGGGTGCCCTGTGTCCAGCCATCATCCCCAGGAGTCACTTTCTGTCCTTTGGGTAAAATAGAAGAATCATCTAAACATCACAGATGTTTGCAAGTTGTCCTCCAAAGCTGCTGCTGCTTTTTCTCCTTCCCAGGCTCAGCAATTGCATCCTCCGTTCTATCTAATTAAGAGCAAGCTCTTGCTGAACACAGCACCACGTCTTGAGTTGGCAACGGTGCCCGTGCCCACTGTGCCCGCCGTGCAGAGCCCAGCACTGCTCCCCAGCATGTCAGGGCCCAGGAGAGCCAACCCTTGAGCGCTGGGATTTGTCACCTCCAAAGGCAGGAGCTGCTGCTGCGTCCGTGGGGGCTGCGGGGAGACAAGACAGATGCTCTGGTGCTTGGTGAGGCTCAGAGCCTTGGGCAGAGAGGTCCTCGTTCCCCTGGTGCAAAGACCAAGGTGGGAAGGGACCACGAAGAGCCGCTCCCGGCTCCTTTCCGTGGCGCCCCTTGGATCCTCTCCAGCTCCTCGCTGCTCTAACCCCATCCCTCGCACTGCTATAAATGGAGGCTTTGGCTGCCTTTAAACAGTCATATCTATCAGACAAGCTCACGTCGGCCATAAATTCTACAGTAATGATGATTTTCTAAGTGGGCCGACTGGAGCTATTTCCGCCTCAGCCTCCAGTTCCCGCACGTGTCCCGTCCCCCTCCCCCAAAGGGGCTGCCAGCCTCATTTGCTGTCCCCCTAATTATCATTTCTCCCACGTGCGCTTGGGCAGAGGCTGGAGCAGCGCTGGCCGTGCCGCCCGCTCGGGGCTGGGGATCCCCTGTCCCGCCAGACCCGTGTGTCCCCACAGGCGGCCTCAGAGCAGGGGAGACGGCTGGGGGCCGAGTCAGGGCTGCCTTTCTCCGGCGCGGGCAGGGAGAAGGGGCCGCAGCAGCCCACATATGGCTGCCCTTACAGCCCGCGGCGCCCTCGCCAGCTGCCTGAAACAGGCCCGGCGTGTGAAAGCCGTAATTACAGGTAATCCCCCCGCCCCGCGCATGGTTTGAATTTGGCACCGCAGGAATGTGGAAGGGAGAAGGGGAAATACTGACCAGACGCTCTGCAGGGCCAACATCTGTGTGAGCCATCAGGGCACATCTGGCTGCGGCAGCCTGTGTTTGGCAGCCCCACCAGGTACGGGGCTTGGAAAAGACGATTTGGACCATCAGGGCTGTCTCCTGCCCCCACTAAGGGCAGGGCATGGTCCCTCCCAGGACAGGGAGCCTTATGCTTCTGCAGAAATTATTGCTCCCGTCACCTGATATTGCGAGGAGCCTAGAAATTGGAAGCTTAGTTTGCTTTGGGGAGGGTACCCACATAAAATCAGGCCACCGCAAGGTAAGGAGCAGTGAGGTTGAGGCCGGTCGGTTGACAGTTCCCACACACTGTTCCGCACTCTCCGTGGGTTTGCTACGTGAGATTGGGCCAGTTGCACACGGTTTCTGTTCCATAGCTTTTTCCATACACAGAGTATAGCTGTCCTGGATATATTTAGTGTGCATTTCTCTAGCTCTTCTGGAGAGGGGAGCGGCTGTGCCAAGGCTGGCGCTGGATTGCGGCGTCCCCCAGTGAGACGCCTGAGCAAATGAGCCGATTTCTGCATCCGTGCGCAGTTGGGGTCAGTGCACTGGGTCTTACCCACTTTCTTTTTGACTTGTGAGTAGTGCCAGAGCCCTGAGCTTTTGGCAGAAGTCACCTCCCGAGGTTCAGTCCTGCAAGGATGAACCCTTCTGCATGCAGAGCCCCCAAGGCAAAGCAAAGGATCTCAGACCTGCCCAGTGCGTGTGCTGGGCAGAGGATGCTGGAGAGCTTCTAAGGAGCAGGCGGGGGATCAAGGCCCTACATCTCCCTGCTAAACAGGCCTTCGAAGAGTGCCGCTTCATGAAGAGCCTGCCTGGTGCTGCCCCAGGAGCAGCAGCATCTCCCGTTCGCATCCCTTGCAGGCCGGGAGGAGCCGCCTGGCCTCGGGCAGCGAGGAGGCAGGCGCAAGCACATCGCAAGGCGGCCGGCTCCCCGGCTAAGCGCCGGCTCCGCGGGGGCACTGCAGGTGTCATCGGCATTGTCTCTTTGGAAATTAATTTTCCTGTCGATTTCCTTATTTCTCTTAATTGATGAGGGGCAAGTCTTAGGCGTGTTGCCAGCGGCACCAGCCAGAGCCTCCCGTAGGTATCAGTGGAGCCAAAAGCCCTAGTGCTGAGGGCTGGGGAGCATAATGAACTCTCAGAGGACTCATTGCAGCTCAGCCCACGCTCTAGATGAGCTGAGGAATCATCTGGCCCAGCTATTAACTGTCCCATTTAACATCATAAATTATTAACCTAATTTTGAGGAGGGTCGGTGACGAATCATGCTGATTTTGTCAGCCTCTCCTCAGCCTCTCGCACAGCCTCCCTGTGCGGGGGCAGAGCCTGAGGAGCTGGGGAGAGATGGGGCTGCGCTGCGCCCGTGTGTGGGGGCCGCGGGAGCCCCCTGCCCCGCGCTGGGCTCCGGGTGCTGCCGGCCCCGAGCCACGAGCAGTTAACAAGGAGGCTTTTTAGCTGGGTTAGGCTGTTAACAGGATGCTTTCCGGCTTGTTTAAGCAGTTAACAGGATGCTTTCCGGCTTGTGTAGTGGGAAAGGCCTGGGGTTAGGAGGGGCTGCTCCTCTCCTTGTGCTTGAAGACTGGTGCTTGTTTGAGAAGCAGCGGCGGCTGCTGGAAGAAATTTTATACAAAATAGAGGGAAAATGGATTCTGTGGTATAATGGCACCAAGAACTTTTTTCCTGCTAATCGGAATCTAATGAAAATTTAAGGGATTTCATCTTTTCTTTCCCCTTCATCTTTCTTTGAGAAGAGAGATGCATGCAGGAAGTAGGGCCTGAGAGCTGCGCTCAAGTGAGTGGTTTTTTTAATTGAATGGAAAAATTTTGAAGCCACTCCGTTGGTCCAAAGAACATACCATTCTCAAGGAGAGCAGGCTCCGAAATCCTTGTAAAACGCCTTTGTCATGTTAGCATCAGAAAATGAA
The DNA here is from genome assembly GCA_013398735.1 of Nothocercus julius. NCBI lineage: Eukaryota > Metazoa > Chordata > Aves > Tinamiformes > Tinamidae > Nothocercus > Nothocercus julius. The sequence goes on from VZSV01000099.1 coordinate 2,009,186, forward strand.
CGTTTTGTTTCCCCTGGAACAGCTGTCCCACGAAAGCGTGGAGCTGCCGCTCCCCATCGCTCCAACAGCAGCTTATTGCGGGGCGTGCGGAGCGGCTGCTGCCCTTGGGGTCAGGATCAGCAGGCTGCGTTGCTGCTAATAAAAATAAAATAAGAAACAAGATAAGTACAAAGCAGTGCCCTTGGCGGTGACAGGAGGACAGAAAGGTGTCCGAGCCTGCACCGCATCGGCGAGAGCTAAGCTGACCCCGCAGGCACGCCGTGCACGCGCAGCGCAGACCCGCGCACGACGGACGCCCCGCGCACGCGGATATAAAATACAGCGCCCTGCAATAAAACATGCACTGCTAGTCTATATATTTTGCAATCCCTTTAAAGGTTTTTTTTCTTTAAACCCCTCACCCCGGCTCCCTCCCCATTCTCCCCCCAAAAAATTATTATAAAGAATTATTGCCATTAGTACGTCTTTCCCAGTGAAAGGAGAAAATCGCCTCATTCATAATTTATACCCTCAATTACTATTAATAAAGAAATATTTCAGCAGAAAATCGCCTGGGAAAATTACACGTAACATTGCATTAACATTCTATTTGAACATTTTCATCACATTTGTTATAGAGTTAATAAGAGGGATATGCTCCCCTGACTTCTTCATGAAATTATGGGCTGCCTATGATAGTTTAATCTTTTAGACTTTATATAATATATTCACTTTACTAATTGAGCTATCCAAGGAGCAGTTAGGGACGTTCTTAAACGTGGAAGACAAAGTAATCAGGGCCGTGACTTCCTGACTGGAAGATCTTCTTCCGGAGATGAGGAGCCACACATGAGAGGAGCGCCTACATGTGTGTTCGTGTGCAGATGGGCCTCTCCATTAGCCCTCCCCTTGATGTCCTGCCTGTGCTTGAAAGGGCATGTGAATTAAATGTGTAGGTGATTTCCAGACCGGTGAGGTATTCCCAAAAAGCCCCATTTGTGTTTTGGAGTGAGAGTAGGGAATGGGAACAAGTTCTTTCTGGAAAATAGAAGAAAAAGGAAATGTCCAGCATGTGGAACTTCTCAGGAATAATACATTGTGTAGGGAAGTCTTTAGGCTCAAATTCACCCCCTCCATCGTCACACACAGACCTTCCCCAAAACCCAAGCCAGGAGTGGAGCGAGGGGTGTCTTTCCACCCCCCCGGTAGCTCCTGCTCATCTTCTCAGCGTGGTTTCGCAGCTGGTGCGACGCGGGCTCCCCAGCGCTCAAAGGCTCCCGCTGGCCAGGGTACAAGGGACCCTAAAGCGGGCCAGAGTGGAGGAGCCGGCTAGGGTGAACGGGGGGCGTGTTGGAAGATAACTAAGCTCAGCATGATGCACCGTGGGGACCTCTCTGGCCTCTTTGCTTGCCTCCAAAAAACCCGAGCAACAGCCAAGCCATCGTTGGTAGGGACTGGGACATGAAGAAGCTGTTCTGGTGCAGAGGAGAGGCAGAGGGAACACAGGCACCATAATGCTGGTAATTACATTCTGATGGGCTAGGAGAAGGTAATCCAAAGCTGCAGTGAGAAAGGCACCTCTCAGAAGGGTTGAGTTTGGGAGCTGAGCCGCGGTCAGGGTCCCTCCACGAGCCCCGTTTTTCCCCGGTCTCGGCTCAAGGCTGCCCTCGACGGCAGCAGACCGCGGCCTGGCCCGGGGCCGTGGAGCGGGGCCGCGCGGCGGCGGGAGAGCAGCAGCACCGGCTCGTGAGCCGCCCGTCCTCCGCGCTGGGGCTGCCGTTGCAGCCACCCCGCGGGACTCAGGCCGGGCGTGGGGTGAGGACCTACCGGCAACGCGTCTGGGGCAGGACAACGTGCGCTGTGCCCGCCATGCTTCCCGTTGGACTTGAGGATCTCGCAGGTTTCTTCCAGCCATAAGGATTCCGTGATTGTGCCTGAGGCTAGGGCAGAGGTAGTGACCAGGGAAGGGGCTGCGGCAGCCATTCCCCCGATGACAGCAGGCCGCCGTGCTGACGGGGCGTGCGGCCATCTGGACCACTGCGGAGCTCCTCGGGCCGCGCAGCAGCCCGGGTGAGGCCCGTCTCCTCGCAGCCCTGAGCGCGCCGGGAAGCGCCGTGTGGGGGGCGGCGCAGGCCGTCCCGCCGCTTCGCGCCGCT
>VZSV01000099.1:2011415-2030324 GCA_013398735.1 Nothocercus julius
CGTGGCGCCTCGCAGGGTGCCCCCGGCTCCGGGGCCACGGACCGGGCCAGCCTCGGCCAGAGGAGGCCGCCGGCCCGGCCACGCCAGGATGGGCCACGCTGTAAACAGGACAAGGCTTGTAAACAGGGCTCCAGCTGGGATAAATTTAGCTCGCTGGGGCTGCAGCGCCGGCGCGGCGGGACGCGGTGTCAGGGCATTGTGGAGAGGGGACGGCGAGAGCGAAGCTGAACAAACAAGCGCAGCTTGTCGCCTTTTTTTTTTTTTGTCCCCGCGTTGTTATTTCAGCCGGACAATTGCCCTGCAGATTGAGGGAACGGGCTGGAGTTCAAGTGAATTTGGCTTCCGGTGCCTCCCTTTTTACACCGTGCTCTCCCGTGGGAGGCTGCCTTGGCACGCACCCCTGCGCGTATGCGTACCCGCATGTGGGGCGCAGCGAGCACGCCCTCCGGGGACCTCTTGGTGCTGTGCCGGCACATGCTGTCTGCTTTGAAGCCCGGGCGAGGCCAAGCAACTCGGCTTTTGGGGTCGTGTCGTACTTTGCTCCATCAGCCGCCGTGTTCGGCCAGGAGCCCAAGTGCAAGGTAACCCTTGCGCTGTGCTGATGGGCACGTGTCCCCGTAGGCAGACACGGAGCCCTGGAGCTGTCCCTTTCCTGACGAGGGGACACTGTAGAGGTGAAACTCTGTGGGGGACTTTAAAGCCAGGGATCAGGACTCCTAATTTTTTTTTTCCTAGTTCTGTCATGGGTTTTAGACAAGTCATATTTCCCTGACAAAACCATTCGTGATCTCAAGAGCAAAGGGTATGGATCTTCTCTGTCAGTCCAGCTCTGCTAGGACTGGTCTTTTCTAAAGGCCGTGTTCGGGGGCAGCCCAATTTCCACATCTTAATTTTATTTTTCTCACATCTCCCTTTTACACACACACGTACACACACACACATACACACACTTCTATTGGAAAAATGATTTTAATACCCATGGCACATTGTCCTGGTGTGATATAAAATCCAATGACATGTGGCATTTGGAAAAGGTCACTTCCCCCATCAGGATTCATTATCCTGCCTCAGCCTGGGAAGCCGTGGGGCTGCCCCCTCCTCCGCAGACCCCCGCGCCCTCCCGGGCTGTGCCGGGCAGGCAGCGAGAGGCGATGGGACAGCAGGCGCTGCGGCCAGCTCGGCCGCTCGGGGAGGGCGCCTCTGCCAGCGCTCGTGTCCCTGGCTGCCCTGTCCTTCCCACCTAGATCACAGGGGCAGGGCAAGTGGCAGTGCAGAAGGGTGAGGAGCAGGCGGAGGGGACGGCAGGTGCGTGCCAGGTGCGGGGGCAGCCTCCGTCGGCCTCCCCCGGTCCCTTTCTGTTCCCTCCAGAGCTGGAGCCGGCGCTTGCGGTGCCCGTGGTTGCAGAAGGGAAACACTCCCCTTCCTTGTTTCACTTGTTTAATTTCTGGCGGGGTTGGTTTGGAAGCGCCTGTGGGTGTCAGCGCTCACGGCACCAGGCCGAGCCGCCTCGCCAGAACGGAGAAGAGAAAGCGGAGGGGCTCTGGGCAGCCCGGCTCCCGCGGGCTCCCCCGGGCTGGCTCCTGCTCCCCCGCCGCAAGCTCTGCGTCTGCCCGGCCTGCGGCAGCGCTGCTCGGTCTCTGCCTGTCCTCCAGGAGCCTGGCCACTCTGTGCAGCTGCAGGACAGGACTCCTGCCTGACAGAGGTCCCCAGTGCCCACTGCAGATGAGAAGCTGGCAGCCCAGCTCGGATCTATTCTCTGGCAAGGACGAAGGGCACAGGAAGGGCAAATCTGCTCTCCCGCTGTGCAAGAGGGGCTCAGGGGATGCCTCCCTTGCAGGGCTGTATCAACTGAGGTCCACTGGTCCCCAGCGAGTCATCTCCTGACAGGACGGGGGGAACTGCAGGCCAGGGCTCGGGGCTTCCCTTCTCAGTTTGGTCACAACCTGACTTGAGGCACCTTGGGCAAGTCTTTCACCTTTGTAACCCCGTTTGCCACGCATGGGAGAGGGGATCTGTAAGGCTGGGTTAGAGTTGGTGCGTTGAACGGGCAGCAGTCCGGGCGCTACAGGAAGGGCAGAGGTTGAGCTAGCACAAGAGAAGGCTCTTTCCCAGGGCAGGAGGTGGGAACGGGAGCAGTGGTTCCTGGGGAGAGAAGAATTTGCATTATTTTTGCAACCGGGATTGGAATTTGATGCTTGCTGAAGATGACTTTTCAGTGTGCTGAGGGTGATGGTAAGTGTAGCCCCTTCCTACCATATAAACACCAATGAGTTATGGGTACCCCAGCCTCTAATTATGCAGTCAGCCCCAAATAGGCTGTGTCTAACGAGGCTGACAGACTAATATCTCAAGAGCCCTTAATGCGTTATCATCTCTTGCTGTATGACCTCATATTTATAACTGCTCTGGTGGGAGGTTGAGAAATGTCCTTCTCTTCCCCCAACCCCCTCCCCAACTTTCCCCCCCTCCGGAGCCACAGCTCTTCAGCCTCATCTGTTAGGATCAGGAGGAGAGAGGCGAATTCTCTCCATCCATCACGAGCAGAGTTCGCGCTATTAGATGATTAAAGACATTTTTTATAATATTTGGAAGAGGCTTTGAAACGTCTCTCAAACAGGGTGATGAATGCGTGATAACCCTTGCTTGGCTGGGGCAGCGCTGAGGACGGCAGGGAAGGCGGCTCGGCATGGGGCCGTGGTTGGTGGCCAGCTTGGCTTGCCCAACAAGCTCGTTGAGCCCTGACAAGGTGTGATTCATGAGCGGGCACCTGCAGGAAGCTCTGGCCTACAGGCAGTTCCTAGCACAACGGGGGCTTGGCGGTTTCCGAGGCTTCAACGGCTCGAGGAGACAGGAAACTGCACCCGCCACCTTCCCCAGCCCTTATGCAACAGGCCCCTGGGCTTGTGCAGGGACTTGCGCTTGGGGCACCTCCTGCTCCCGCACACGGGGCCACCACGGCCGCGCAGACCCTGCGTCCAGGCGGCTAGAGAGGAAGAGCAGCTCGTGCCCATGCCTGGCTGAGCTACAGCTGTGTTTGCTGCCCCTCTCCCCTCCGTCTCCCTTTCCTTGCCCTCTCTGAAGGTGTTGCCGGATGCGATGTCTCCCTCTCCCCAAAAATTCAAAAATTCTACCCCCATAGGCTCCATCTTTAGGAGGTTGCACCCTCACACTGAGTGTGTCAAAAAAGATCGGGGAGATGATGGGCACGTTGACACTAAAAGTCCTGCTGGTGATATATTGGTCTAGGAGCCCCTGAAGGCCGAATCGCTGCTGTCGGTTGGTTGTTCCTGTGGGAGAATGGAAATTTGTCCTCGGATTGGGGAAGAAACACCCCTCCTTTGATCACAGATGCACTATTTCATAATCTCAATTTCTTGTCAATTGATTGCCAGATAGAAGCGACAACCAAAGAGGGCCCCAGGCGTCTGCATCTGCCACTCATCGTATGATTTTAACTCTCCCCCTCTGTAAGTTTGCATTATTTTCTTCTTCTTGTTGTTATCTAAAGAAACCTTTCGCTCCCTTCCCCTCAGAAAAGACTCCTCGAAATCCCAATGCCCTTGTCAATTCAGTGTTACAGTTCAATGTACTTAGAGCTGAGAAGGGTTAATGCATGATTAATAGGTGTTTTATTAAAATGGTTAATCTGTCATTATGCAGTCCAAGAGATCAATAGATTTCTTATAATCATGGCTTAAAATCATCTTTAGCGCCACTGCTCATGGGCTTAAGACCCTGGGTGACAAGCTGAGTGGATGTGGGAGTCTCCTGTTAACCCCTTGTAGCCCTGTTGCCATCCCAAGCGGGACCCACGTTCTCCCACAGCATGAGAAAGGCTCACAGAGGGCTGCGTGTCCTGCTCTGGTTACCCCCAGGATTATTATTTATGGTTTTAAAATTGTCATGGCTGGGTGAGAGCAGAAGGGGAAGGGAAAGGGAAGAGACAAAACCTGGATGCACCTGGATAACTGCCATTGGTTATGAGTGTTCCCAACGCCGGAGCGGTGCGAGATGGGGGTTTGGGTGGCGCATCTCAGCGCCCTTAGTGCTGGTACAGGTGGATCTGGCTGAGTTGGCTGGAGTTTGATACCTGGGAAAAACGAGAACTCCCTGATTTTGGTGCTGCCAAAGCCCAGCATGGCTGCCTGGCCCCTCCAAGCCCTGCCTGGCCCTGGCACAGCGGGGAGATGCTCAAGGGTTGCGCGGCCTACAGGATGTCACACCGGGTGCCACCAAGCCTTGGCGAGGGCCTGGGCGGAGCAGCAGCGTCACTGAGCCCCGGCCCCAGGGAGCCCAGCAGCCCGGCTCTCCCTCGCCCCAGTGCTTTCCCAGGCTCTCCCCCTCCGCCAGCTCCTTCTCCCAGTTGGAATTCCCGCTCCAGGCTGCTTTTTGATAACTCTGGAGACTGTGACAGATCCCAGAGACGCTCAGACCCCGACCCCCAGCGTAGGGTCTCTGTGGGAGGGGGTGCTGTTTAAACAGAGTGACATGGAGCTGAGGCAGTGCAGGCGAGGGGAGCGCCCCTTCCCTGTGGAGCCGGGCGACGCGCGGGAGCCACGCGGATACAGCGCGGGGCAGCGGAGCCAGGGCAGGGCAGCGGAGCCGGCGCGGAGCAGCGGAGCCGGCGTGGGGCAGCAGAGCCAGCGCCACGCTCTCACCGCGAAGCCCGGAGAGGATGTGCAATCTCTGGGGTCCTGACATGGGCCCCCTCCCCTGGCTGTCTGGGTTTCCCCCTCACTAATGGTTCGTCCTGCTCTTTCCCACCTCCCATTCCGGCCTGTCCATGCTCAGCCAGCCAGACTGACGGGAGCGGCCTTGCCTGGCAGGGAGTCCCGGGTGCTGCCCGCTCGCCCGGGGTGGGGATATTGCTCCCACCCCCCCCCGTCCCAGCCCCACGGGTGCTTGCCTTGGGGATGCATGGAGATTTTCCAGACCCCCAGGACCCAGCCTTGTCTTTCGCTGCCTCATTGCTTATTTCTGACCCATTATGTTCGACAGGGAGAATTTGTTTCTGTCCAGAGCAGATGCCCGGATAGTCTCAAGCCTCAGTGGATTCATCATCCTGAGCTTTTGTTTGTGGGTCTCCAGGACCCTCTGCCCCACAGCCAAGCCCAGATGCTTCCCCGTTTCCCGCCCAGAGCCTCCTGCCCGCCCGGAGAGCTGACCCCTCTCCACAACGCGGGTGCCCCCAAACTGCAGCCCGGCTCCACGGTCGCACTGCAATTGTCAGGACTGTGGGAAGAGCAGGGTGCATTGTCGGGCTGCAGGAAGAGCAGGGTGCATTGCAGGGTGGGCACTTTGGGGCCTCGGGAAGCGCAGGTCAGAGCAGCAGGAAAGGGGTGCAGGGCTGGGTCCGTCCGCGGCCCTGGCCCTCCCCAGCCGTGCACATTCCTCCACAGCGCCCGGAAGGGGGGCCAACCTTTGGCACCTTTATTGACACTCCCTGAGTTCATACTGCAGCTCTACAATCTTTCCCTGAGATTATTAAGAATTAATTGATCACTTTTATATTCCCCCCGATACCCAGTGCTGCCTTGAGACAGGCAGCAGGAGGAGGGGAGGGAGCCAGGAGGAGGGTGGGGTGTGTACAAAAAACACACTGATAAATGTTAATTACTCTTTTACAGCCCTTGTCAAATTCCAAAGCAAGTCGTAAATTCATTAAACTCTAACGGATTAAGCACATGCAGCTTATTTAGTCGCCATAAACAAGATCATTTGGATGTTGATTTTCCCTTTTTTATTGCTCCAGCGTAAAAGAGGAAAAATAGGACCAGGGAAGCAGTTACTAGGGAGTCAGAAAAGTTTGAGGTTTATTTCATATCTTGCTTTGTTGCTCCATGTTGCTCTTTATGGCCTGTTCGCCTTGGCACTAGCCTGGGTAGTGTCTTTCTGGGGAGCATCGTGTTCCCAGGAGCCGTGTCCTGCCCCCGGCAGCTGCGAGCGCCCAGCACAGCCAGGTGGCCGTGCTGCACATAGGGCTTCGTGTCCTGGCTGCATCCAGTGTCCGCCTCCCGAGCGCAAGGCTCTTCACGGCCCAAGCAAGGTCTGGCCAGACAGAGGTGCCAATCTTGCAGCCTGTCCAGGGCATTTTGGGGCTGGGTTGGCCCATTTAGCCTCTCTTGTGCCACAAAACATCTTGAAATATGTTATATCCAGCTAGGATTGATCCTGTCCCCAGGATGCACAGGTTGCAAGGCAGAGTTAGGGCACCCATTAAAGCACCTCTGCTCATTTAAGGACGCTTGTGCGCTCAGTCAAGTGCAGTCCCCAAGGCACTAGTTCTGCCCAAGCAAGTGGGACACGTCCCAGGCCAACGCCAGGTGCGGAGTTGAGGAGCGAGAGCCGGGAAGCTGTGCCGGTCGCCAGCCGCCGCGCAGGGAGGGACAAGGCGCCTCGGGATGCCGGGGACGCAGGGGCAGGAGCCGGGTCTGGTCGCGGCTGCCAACCCGCTCCCTGAGTTTGCCATCCTGTACTTGCACATGTTAATAATCCAGGCTGACCTGCTGAGCCATGGGGAAAGGGGAAGGAGAATGAGAGGAGGGTCATGGAGATTAATTAATACTCAGGGCTCTAATTATGAGTTTCTTCAACAGCGGGTTCTAATGAGGAACAGGCGCTGAGACAGCTCCGAGTCCTGCCGCCCCCCAGCTGGCCCTGCCGAGACATCTCGTGACGCCTCGCAGGGCGGTTTTACAGGGAGAGGGAGAGGAGTTAGCCCCGGCCTCCGGCCTCTCCCCTGCGCCTGCTGTGCCCCCGCGCGGGACTGAGGTGGGCGCACTGCTGCACCAGCCCCGCGCGCGCCGGGGAGCATCCCGAGCGCACCTGGGGCTGACGGCACCCGCAGCGCATCGCCGGCGCGGAGGTGTCCGCCCTCCCAGGGCTCCATTCCCGGCCAGCAGTTCCCTCCTGCTGGTGGGAGCCCTTTCCTCTCGGCAGGTACAAAGTGCACTGATAAGTCCCAGCGGAGGCATCTGTGCCGGCCAGGCGCCCGTGCGCACCCCAGCCCCAAGCTGCTCTTCCCACGGGGTCCCAGCACCTTCCCCTCCGCTCCCAACAGCTCCCTGGGGCCAGCGGATTTATGAGCACGGAGGTGGCAGCGAGGGGTTAACGGAAGGACCGTGTCCCATGCTAAGCAGTAGCTAACAGCCACCAGCTAATAACTTTATGGCTTCAAAGCAGAGCATTTATCATGCTGAAGTTTGTTTATGCACTAGTTATATGGCGCATTATACCCGATCTGTGTTTGGCTGATAAATTCTCAATGACAAGCGAGGCTACCAATAGGGACCTACTGAGTCCAAAAGACCAGTAGCTTTTTCCTGAACTCTGCTTTCTGAGATAAGGATGTTTTTTCCCTCTTTTGTTTCATAAGGAAGAAAAAAAAAAGATTCAACAACCTGTAAACTCAAAAAAAAAAAAAAAAAGAAGAAGAAGAGTGAGATTTTCGTTCAAGATGAATTGCCCAATTCTGTGGTCTCCAGTCATGGGACTGAGGAGAAGGGAGGTTGGCTGGTGAGGACTGGGAGAGCTGTGAGCAAGGACCTCTCTACAGGCGTGGTGATGCACGTGAGCCAGTGCCAGGAGCTTCTGCACGTAAAGAGTGGGTGCTGACGGCTCCCTGCTGCATGCAGGGTCCAGATATCTCTGGGAACAATGTACTTCAGTCCCTCCTGCCTTTAGGAAGGATATTTTCTGGGTATTAGAAGTATTAGAGGGCACTCTGGGAACCCTCTTATTCTGCCTAATGCTTCTAAATTCACTAGAATAAGGCCTAATCACGGCACTGGTGGATACTTTCAGGTTGCACCTCTATGCGATTTGTTGCTGAGCGCAGTGCAGCTGCTGTGCTCACCTGTACCCCCGGACTCACCCCCGGACAGGTTAAATTGCTTTAATCCTAATAATAATAATAATGACCTTCACATTTCTGGCTTGCTCTATCAGAGAGCCAAGCCCACTTCGCAAACAGTACCAAGCTCGGCCTCCCGACTCCGTGCAAACAGGATGAGTCAGGATTATTTTTCCTGCTGCAGCAGCGGGGAAACTGAGGCATGGAGGGAGGTGCTGCATGTCTGAGCCTACCCAGGCTGGCTGGACCAGAGCCTCTCGCCTCTGTGCCCCTTGCTTTAGCCAGCAGCCCTCGCTCCACTCTGCTTTGGGTGCTTGGGGCATCGAGGCACACGGGCAACGTCCCTCTGCACCCATGGGCACCCTCCTGAGGATGCTTTTTACACGCACCTGTGTGCGCTCCCCTGGGGGAGGCATCCTAACGTGGGAATGTCTGCACATACGTGCGTGCATACACACGTTTTCGTCGGCGTGGTGTCTGTGTATAGTTGCCATATAGGCGGGCGTGCAGCCCTCCGCCGGCGCCGCGGGCGCCGCTCCGCCCGGGTGCCTGCCGCATCCCCGGCCGGGTGCGTGTGCGTGGCGTGCGGCCCCGCTGTGCGTCTGCGCCCGTGCCTGGGTCCTGGCCCCCGCAGGCTGTAAATACTGCCAGTGTGTCGGGGGGGTTGAGCGGTTTATGGCTCAAGGTCAGGCCCATGAATCATAAAAAGGTGTCAGAAGGAGCATTAACTCGTAGCCTTCGCGCGGGCTCTGTGCGGTTGCAGGCAGGGCCCCCGAGGCGGTGATTACAGGGTGCACCTTCCCCTTTCAGTTTTACAGTAAAAGGAAAGCAGTAAATTAGAAGCCCACGGGCTGGGACCGGCCGGCACGTGAAGTACCTGCTGGCCCGAGGGGCAGCGGCCGGCCCTGCCGTGCACCGGCCCCGCGTGTCCCCGAGCAGCGCCGGCGTCCAGCGCTCGCCCCGCAGCCCGGCCGGGCGGCAGCGCCTCTCTCTCTGCACCTTTTTACGACTCCGGCTATAATTAACTCCAGTCATAAAATTTTTTGAATCCAAATAGATATAATTAACGTTTAATGCCCCTGTTTTCTTGCGAATTGTCAGGACTATTAAGGGCTGAGTATTGATTGAAGAGGTGAGGCAGATGTTTCTGCTACTCGAGCAGCATCGCCAGGACGGAGGGAGAAAGCCCGGAGAGCGGTGGGGTCCCTGCCCCGGACCCGGCTCGCTGGAGAGAGCCGGGGTGCCAACCAGCCTGGCTGTGCTGGGCCTGGCCCAGCTTGGCCGTGGTGGCCGGGAGCGGAGGGGAAAGGTGCTCGCCCTGCTCCTTCCTAGCGCTCAGGTCCGCGGCCGGCAGCGTCTCCCGCGCTGAGCTCCCCTCCTTGCAAGCGTGGGGCCTCGCGGCTGCGGGCTGCGCTCGAGGGGCTGTCCCGAAATCGCCGCTCCCGGAGAAGGGCTTTCGGGGAGCAAGGTGTGGAACTGCCCTGCTCCGTCCTCGTGCAGCAGCAGCTGTGGTCAGAGCATCCTCCCAGCCCCGGCACCGCTTACGTCTGCCTTGGGAATGCCGCTCTTCGCGGTGCCTGCCGGGCTGGCGACGGGAGAGCGCGACACACGCAGCAGCGCTTCCCGCCGGCCGCCACAGCCGGCATCCCTAAGGAGCTGTGCAGAGGGCCCGGCCTCTTGGGAAGGCGCCGGCCTCATCTCCCCGGGCACCTGCCAGCGTGGCCGCCTTCCTCACCTCCCGGACCCGCGTCTGGCACCCGCTGCCTGCGGGTCAGGCTGCCACCGCCTGCCTGCTCTCGGTAATAGCAAGGCCTCGGGGCAGGCCAGGAGCCGGGGATCCGGCCTGGCAGCTAGCCAGCAGGGAAGGGGCTTTCTCTTGTCCTGGAAAAGGTGCTTTTCCCCGCAGGGGAACGGCGTCCCGAGGCCGGCGCGGGTGGTGGCGGGGGCAAAGCGGGTGAGCAGAGCAGACGCCCGCGCGCACAAAGGGCGAGCGTCCCCGTTGGCACCCGCGGCGGTACCATGCGGGGCTGGGCCGCGCCGCAACAGCCGCCGCTCTGTTCCCGGCGCCGCTCGGCCCAGCTGGGCGCGGGGGTGCCATGCGCGAGGCCGCCGCGCTCGCCCCACGGCCGCCGCCGACAGAAGCGGCCTTTCTTCGCCCCCGCACAAGCCCCGATTGTCCGGGCGCTTCCTGCCCCGCCGCGCGTCCCTCCTCTTCCCCCAAACAATTCTGCTAGGAGAGGGAGGGCTCTCAACATCTGCATGCCCTGAGCTGCGCGTGGCCATCCCAGGATGCCGGGGCCCCTCGGGCGCCTGCGGCCGCTCGCGCCTCCGTTTCCCTGCAAGGGCCTCGGCCCTGCCATCCCTCTGCGTGTTCACGGCGGGTCACCCCAAAGAGCCAGGTGCCTGCTGGGCCAGTTGCCTGGGTCCTGGAGCACGAGATGGGACAGTGAAAGATGAAGTCTGGGCAGACATGGGTCTTGGAAGGCCTGGCCCGGGCAGGGACTCGGGCTTGTTCTGGGGCCAGCGGCAGGGGGAAGGGAGATCTTGTAAATGGTGGTGGTGGCGGCTGCAGGAGGAGTGGGGCAGCTGTGTTAAATTCAGCACTAACCTCAGTGACATGGCGAAACTTTCTCCCCATGGGGGAAGCAAAGCGGCTTCCCATCACCAGGGATGCGCTGGCCTCATGGCCTGTCATGTGGAGATGCTCCTGGGGGCTCAGCAGGACCTTCTCCTTTCTCCCCGCAAGCACAAGGAGAACAGCAAGTTCCTCTGTTAGCTGGAAGATCACAGTCCTTTGCCCAGCTCTCCGGGGATGGACATTCCCGGTGCCGTCTGGGCAAGGTGCATGGCCTGGGAGACCAGGGCACAAAGCCGCTCTCCTAGCAAATGAGCAGCAGAGAAGGGCCCAGGCGTCCTGGCGCCCGGTGCTGTACTCCATCTCAACCGCGCAGAGTGTGTCTGAAGCTGTCAGGGTGCAGGGACATGTCTCTGGTTGGAGCTGAACCCCAAACTGTTATCTCTGTTTAACTCATCGCTGCTGAGTTGCTCTGCAAAGCCGCTCGCTGCTCCAAGAGCCGTGAGGAGGAGGAGGGTGGGGACGGGGCTCAGCTTCAAATCAATGCTGAGCACGGTGATCAGGATCTCTTGTCACCACTGTCGCTGTAATGGCCGGAACAGAAATGCTGGGCTGAGCCAGGTCTTGCCAGAGCATAAATGAGGAGGAGACCAGGGCACAGCAGGGAGGCCAAGGCAGCTCTGAGAAGAATTCCCAGTCCTTCCAGCACCTGCTCCAGGAGCAACCAGAGCCAGCTCTGCTTTCCCTCCACAGCCGTGGGTTGCCTTCACATGCAGACCAAGTGTGGGGGCAAGCGGCCCACACGGAAGAACAGTCTGGGGGTCTGGACTTTGCAAATTGGGCACGGATGTGAAATGAGGAGTGGGGAAGTTCCCTCTTTCCATCTCTCCAACTACCTCAAGCCTCCTCTGCACCTTCCCTAAGGAAGGGTTCAGCTGCTGCCCGTCGGGGTACGCAGGGCCCTGCTGCCTGCGGTGGCATCCTGAGGCACGTAGGAGCAAGCGCTCCGGAGCAGATCTGGGTTCAGTGGGTTTCAAGGGCTTGGGGAATTCCCTCCGTTCCCAAGCTAGTCTCCAGAAGCAGCCTTTCCGACGTGCATGGCACACTCGCGGCCTGACCCGTCTCGCTCGTGCCCTCTGCTGCTGCCGCGGCTGCCGACGGGGCTCCAAGGTCGTGTGGCCGTACGGAGAGGCAGATAATACCTAGTACTGCGGCATCCCCCTGCGTCCTGGGCCCCACCGATCTCCCTGCCTGCCTGCAGTCTCCTCCTTCGCTAAGCTTACCGCCTCGGGCAAGCCTGAGAAGGTGAAACACCGGCCCTCAGCAAGGCCCCCATCCGATACGATTGTTCCTAGCATGATCTATGCACAGGTTCCATGGTTGCTCCTGGCTTGGAGCCAGGGCAGCCGGTGGGATGCAGGGGCATTGCTGAGTTGTTACCTCTCTGGAGAGGCGCTGCGGGAGTTGTCCGTTTAATTCCAGAGGAGCAATGTGTCACGGCAAGTGAAATGGGCCCGCCGGTGGATTTATTAATTTTTCCTTCCCTCTGCCTCCTGCCAGGTGCTGTGCTAAGATCCCGCGCGGCACAGTCATCTCGCTAAAGCCGAGGGGGGCTTAGTGCTTAAATGGTTTTCTCGCCGCTGTGGAGTTTAGGGCTTGTCGTCAAGCTGCGATCGTGCCGGAGCGCCTCGGCAAACAAAGCAGCAGGGAGGGGGAAGCGGGAGAGCCGGGGGAGCCGGGGACAGGTCCTCCCAGCTGCTCCGGGAGCGCATCCCATTCCCAGCTCCACCTGACTGCTCCAGCAGGGAGAGAAGTTTGGCTGCTCCACAGCAACCGGAGCTGCATTTGGTGCAACTGTCATTAGTTGAAACCCATTAGAAATACCTCCATTAAATGCCTTTCATGTAAAAAGAAAAAAAGCAGAGCTTGCCCGTGTTTCTTAAGCCCTTGATTTAATAGAAGAGGTTTCAGGTTCAGCGGTGGTCGGAGCGCTCTGAGCCGGGACCGTGGCCGCTCTCCCTCCCGGGGTTTGCCAAGGTGCGAGCGCGGAAAGGGGCCCGCGGGGCTGAGCGCCGCTGCAGTAACGTGCTGGCTCTGCAGATGGGGATAGCAGAGCTCCCAAACCAACCCCGGCTCCAGATGCCACTTCAAAAGATTGCCCTGCCTGGGAGAGGGAGGCCGAAAAGCCCTGGTGCCGCATCCTCTTGCAGCTCAGCCTAAGGGGGAGCCCGCACACTCATCCCGCTCCCCTTCCCTCTGCAAGGAAGCACATGGCACACTGGGAGCAGCAGCCGGTGCCGGGGCACGCGGCGGGAGGAGCCGCCGCGGGCACCCCGGAGCCTCTCGCTGCGGTGGAATTTGCTGCCGCCGGCAGGTCGCCCGAGTCAAGCGTTTGAGCAGGATCCAGAGCGGGGCTGGTAGTTTTATGGGCAGTAATAGTATTTGCAGCCCTGCTCCCTGAGTCCCTGAGCCCAGGGGTAAGGGAGTCCCCTTCCCAGAGAAAAGCAGATTTTTTTGCTCTCCCATCTCCAGCCTTTACACCTGGCCAAAGGCAGGAGTGGTTCTGTCTTCAGTTCCTGGTTTGCCGAATATCCCGTGGAGCTGCGGTCAGTCCCACCATGGGTTCCTGGGGCCTGTGGCCTTCCCAGTTCCCCAAGCAGGGGAAAACTGTCTCCCCTGCAGGGTCCGCAGCACCAGGTTGTGTTGGTGACATCCCCACATGGCAAAACAGCCCTTCGCCCTAGATTGAGGCTAATGCCCCTCGTTTTTGCAGAAAGTAACAGGGATTTTCGTTTTTCTCTCCTCTCCTTGATTTTGCGTTGCCGTTGGAGGCGGTGGCCTTGCTTGGCAGCCCCGTGCCCAGCAGGAAGGGATCACAGGCAGCCCCGGCACCCCCGCCTCGATCTCCCATCACCTGCCATGGGCCCCGTGTGTTTCCACTTAGTCGACATAGTGGAAAGCTCTAAAACATATGTCTGCTTCCCAAGGAGGGAGAAGAAAAAATCGCTTCAACAGCTTGGTCCAGTTAGCAGCTCGGGCTCCTGACTGCACCGCTGGCTTCGCAGGGACTTTGGGGCCCTGCACGAATGGCCAGGGTCTCTGGATGGAGCCCGGAGCGGGTGCAGGGGGACGGATGTCCCGTGGCTGGCGTGGGGCACCGTGGGAGAAGCTCCTTCCACCCCACCCTGGGGCTCCTCCCAGCTCAGCTCCCCATCCATCCCATACATTTACCTAACGCTAATGAGACGTATTGATTGGAATGATGGGATTTGTAAAGGTCGCAGGGTTAAAGTACATAAAACCAGCCTTTCTGGAGCTGCAATATCAGGGCCGATGGGTCTGGTGGGAGAGATTAAAGGCCTCGTGCTGCAAGAATGGAGAGAGCTGACAGCAATTACATTTCAGATGTGTGCATAGTTATAACCCCCTCGCCGAGACAAGCGGCCACGTCCCCACCGCTGCAGAGCAGCTCTCCAAACCACATGTCCTTTGCAAAGGCAAGATTGCGGCTGAGCACACCAGAGAATGAAGGAATGAGAGAAAGGAGGAAAGGAAGAGAAAAAGGCCTGTAATATGTCTGGAAAGGTGGTGCCGGGCTATGTCGCTGTGCCTGGGCTTGTGCCCTGTTTAGGATTCCCGGCTGAGTTGCTTATGGCATCACCACGCTAGGATCAGTTGTTGGCTGAATCTAAATGTCTCGAGTGCTGTGGTCACTTTTGTTAGAGCAGGACTGTGACTGCTAGTAACGAGCTGGCAGGTCTCTAGAGCTGTGTTTGTTCCCTGAAAAGGTCTTTCTTTCTCCAGCAGTTCATTCCTGAGGGCTGGAGGAGTCCAGATCCCCAAATCTTCTTATAGGCAAATGGAGCTGGTTGGAGATTTGTCCAGGGTTTGGGTTAACAGGCCTCTCCAAAAGGTGAATGAAGCTGGACGTGGCTTTCGCCAGAAGCTTCCTCAGCTGCGGACAGGATCACGTCCCTGAGACCTTTGGGAGGTCAGTCCCTCACACCTTCCTCTGGCCTGGTCCCACCAAAAATATCTCTCCTCGAGCCACAGAGCCAGCCCAGCTCTAATAGTTGTTCACTCCAACCTCCCTCCTTTTGGGCTGTTCTCAGCAGAGTATTTTTGATCCAAAACAGAGGAGAGTGTCAGAGCATGGCCAGGCTGCTGTAGCACCTGAAGATGATGCACATGTTGGCATCACGAACCACCACAGGCTTGTGTGCTTGTCTCAGATACCTGCATGGACATGGAGTGTTGCACAGGTGCTTAATGGGTTACCTGGTCCTCCAGGTAGAGAGGAATGCACAAGTATGAGCGAGACTGAGGTTTGGGGTGTGCTTGCACTAAGAAAGGATTAGCGCTGACTGTCTCTGTGCATGGACACAGCTAAATCAGCTCTGCAACCAGGCTGGGCCTGGACTTTAGCACACAGCGTTCAGTAACAGCAGCCTTTTGGCCCCTGCAACGTAGTTGCATGCAAGGGCTTCCCCTGCTCTCCACATACACATGCCAGATCTTTAAATTCTCCCTGCAAACGGGGCCAGCAGGGGATTTGCTGCAAAGCAGCAGCCCCAAGCACTGGAGCTCCTCACAAGGCTCAAGCAGCTGCCCATGTAGCTCTGCTTTATTTATCCCGCCCGCACACTCCCTTTCCCTCTCTCACATGGTAATGAGTGGTTTGCACTGGGAACTAAATGAAGTTGATTGCCCACTGGTGTCTGCCATTAGTGGCAATTAGTTAAAACATCAGAGTATAAACAGTAAATTGGCTCTAATAATTAATACTAGCACTCAAGCATATGAGAGACACAGAGACTGGGAGAGAAGCAGTGGCAAGCTTGTAAAATCAGCTGGGGCTGTTTTAATTAAAAAAGAAGGAATGTGAGTAACACAGTATTGGAAAAAGGACAAAAGCCATCAGGCTGGCGCTCATTAGGAGCACGGCAGGGACGAGGAGTCGCCTCCAGCCTCCACGCTCGGGTGCCCTGTGAGGCCTTGACGAGGCGGCCGTAGCCCTTGGGTGCGGGGCAGCCACGTGTGTGATGAGTTTCAGCCTGGCTCTGCTCTCCTTGGAAAACCTTCTGCAAGAGGCAGGGATGTCTCTGGACAGCGGGGTGAGGATCTGCTCCCTGCTACCGTAGATGTGAGTGGGGCAGATGGAGTAGCCCCATGGGCAGATTGGGAAGGGGACAGAAGTAATCGGATCAGAGGGACTGCCTGGTTTGCTAGCTCCTTCCTCCCCCCGCCTTCCAGAGGTATTTCTTTCCTGAGCTTCCCTATGGGAAGGAGGCTACTGGGTTCAGTGGGTCCTGGACAGGAAGGTCGTGTTTGCTCTTAGACTGATCATCTTTTCTCATGGGTTCTGCCATGCCACTTGGCCGCTCTGGAGAAACCTTCGTGTTTTCCAGCCAGCGGCTACGCAGGGTTCCCATAACCCTGCCCTGAGAGAGAGCCCTCTGCTCCCAGGCTGCCTCAAATATATCAGCTTATATATATACACAGACACACATCTATATATATATACACACATACACATATATATATGCCCAGGATTGGGTTCTCCCGCCGCAGGGATGCTCGGGCTGCAAGGGCAGAAGTGCGTGAGGCTGGCGGGGGGGGCTGGGAGCCCGCCCCTATATTGCTATTAATCATCAGCGCCTACGTTAACCATGCTAATGTCGTCAGTGACAATAGCCCATCTTGGCTCTTGATTTAGGGTCTGTGAACGGAAGCCGGGCTCCTGGGAGTAAATGCGTGAATTCTCCACTGATACTAAACCTTCTAATAAATCTAACGCGCACCAAAAAGCCCTGGGCACTAAATCCCAGAATCCGGTAATTGAAACCCTTAGAGCTCTCAGGGAGGAGGAAAAAAAAAAAAATGTAAGCAGTGAGTGGGGATGAGTGTGTGATTTTGCAGAATATACATCCTATCTGTGCCTGATTAGCTCCAGCGGACACAAAGGAGAGCTGGCACCGTGCAGTGAAGCACCTCGTTTTGGGGACCTCCTACCTTTAAGCAGGGGGCTCTGCACCACGCCAGGGAGTCTGCGGGGTGCTCACGGTGAACTTGCCGTCGTCCTCCCACGGCCACGTGGCTCGGCCGTCCGCAGCTCCGCTCGCTCGGGGAGGAGGTGGCGCCGGGGCTCCCTTCCGCCTGCTGCAGGCACCGGTGTGGGAGCCGCGGCAGCGCCCGGGTTGTCCAGCCCGATCCCGGCCGTCACGGCGCAAATGGATCCAGATGAGTCTTCAGCAGGATGAACCTCCGTGTGCTGCCCCTGCCGTCACCGCGGGGCCGATCTCAAGGGATGATCCCGCTGGCTCACGGGAATCCCAGGCCATCGGAGGATCCGCGCACCCTCCCAAGAGCTCCCCGCAAACGTCGCGGGAGCCGCAGCACCCTCATTTCTCAGGTCACCGCTTGGCTAATGGTCTATTAATTTGTTCAATTGTCCCCTGTGAGGCAAACTCGATTTCTGCCTGCGATCCCTCCCGAACTGTCGACGCGGTGATGGATAGGACGAGCGGCTGTCACCGGGCGCCCACCGCGCGCCCGGCCCCACGCGCCGCTCCGCCGGGGCCAATCCGTGGCCGCGTGCCCAAGTATCTGTCTCTGGCAATGAAAAATGACAGAAATATTTAAGGACAAATAAGGTTTACAAACCCAATTTAAAATTATTACGGGAGGCCCTGGCTGCAGATGGGCCCAAGCTGATTCGCAGCGGCAATCAAATCGAATTTCCTTATCGTTGTATTATTTTAGGGCGTTATCTGGCACCGTAATGCAGTTATAAATTCAATTTCGGCCGCCAGCGTTCATTGTTTACTGTCGCCTGTTTGCCGGGGAAAATGTAAACACTTCGCGGCCCTCGGCTGCAAAATTAATTTCTGGCAGAAAACGGGAAAGGGGAGAAAAAGTGGAAGGTGGAGAAAAAAAAAAAGGGGGGGGAAATAAATAAATAAATAAATAAATAAATAAACAAAAAGTCCCCACTGGCACAGCCTCGGCGATGGCAGCCCCTTCTGTGTCCGCCAATGGGTGGCACCTGGGGACAGGAATCCCCTGTGGGGACGGGGCTGCTCTCGCCCACCATCCGCCTTCCTCCCCGGGACAGGAAGAGGACGGATACGCAGTGACCCGCCAGGGCTGCCAAGGGAAAAGTTGAAGGTCTCCCATTAATACCAGACTAAAAATGACAAATTCATCTTCTACGACAATTAAATGAAGTCGGTAATTGATGCTAATTGATCTTCAGCCACGAGGGCTCCCACGCTGCCGCCGCCGGTGCCCCTCTCGCCGGGCGCCCGGCCCCGCGCGTCGCGCTCGGCCTCTCCCCGCTCCTCGTTCGCGGGTGATTTTTTTTTGGAGGCAGGTACCAGGCCTGGCTGAGTTAGCGACAAAGGATTTATAGCCTACAGCTGTGTAGGTTTCCACTTAATTTTTATAAGCCCGGCATAAGAGCCGGCAGGGGGTAAAGCACACTTGGATTTTCTCTACTTAAAATATTACAATGTTAGCACTTTTGCTTGAGCCCTGAAAAAGGGGCAGTGGGGGGGCTGGATGTGTGTGTTTGGGTGTTTTTTCTTTTACTTTTCTTTTTCTTTTTTTTTTTTTTTTTTTTATGAGAGCCCTTTAATCTCAAGCCAATATGTCAAAATCAAATTAAGGCTTGGAAAGGGAGCGGGCTGAGCGTGCCAAGCCCGCGCGCGCGGCTGTAAATGTGCAGTTGTTTCTGGGCGTCCTTATTAAAGCGACGTGACTGCTGCCCCTGAAGGGACCGTGACGTCGCGTCCCTCCGGCGCGCGCCGCGAGTGGCGCGGGGACACGGGGCCGCACTCAGCCCTGCGGCGGCAGTGGCCTGGCCTGCCTGCGTCCCTTGGGACGGTGACGTTGGTCCGAGGAAGCCTTGGGGACACTCAGGGCATGGGCCGGTGTCCTTCTCTCCAGGGCCTGTTATCACCACGGGAATGGGGCCAGCTGAAATGGGGTTCTCTGGGACGGAGGAGAGCAGCAGGGAACAGGGATGGTTTGTGCAGCAGGATTGGCTCGGTGCTCTCACACCAGCCCTGACTCCAGCTCCTGCAGACAGAGCTGGATGGTCCTTTCTCCCTGTGCTGCGATCCCACGCACGGAGAAGAGCAGCTCCTCAGCAATCCCGACTGGATGGGCGCGCAGCCGGAGCCGCAATTCCCATGGCGCGATGCCCCTCGTCCCCCTCGGCGGTGGCGCGGGGAGCGGAGCTCCCGTCTCCCCCTCTCAGCCCTGCCGCGCTGGGCAGCGAGAGCCGAGCCAGCAGCCAGGGTAATTAGCGCTGGCGAGCGGCCGCGCTAATGAGGCAGCGCGCGGGATGGGCTCTGCGTGGCGCTGGGCTGTCCTGCTGCCATTTGAGCTCATTAGGAGCCAGCTAGGAGCTCCAGTGCAGCTGCAAAACCTCCCCGGCACCTCCCGGGGAGGTTTTGCACCCGCAGCAGTGACGGGGAAG
>VZSV01000099.1:2031452-2041819 GCA_013398735.1 Nothocercus julius
CTATTAATCCTGACAAATTATGACGTACAGACGTGTAATGCAAACTGATTCATCATACATTCAAATCTGCCGTGCCGGAGCAGCGGGAGGGCAGGCGCAGACAAGTGTATTACACGGATAATGTATTTGACGTATTAATAAAACGGGCCGCATTGCTCAATCTGGAGCGGGGGGGCGGGATGCCGATACATCATGACAGATCACATATTGATGGAATCCAGATGTTTGGAATCATAGTCTTGGGGCCTTTCTTGTATTGACTAGAGGTAAAAAATGCAGCCTGTCAGCACATTAAATCTCTGCTTGGCTCGCAGAGGCTGGGCGAGCGATTATTTATTTCTAGAGCACAGGGAAACTGCTCCCTGCTTCCTCCATCCCCATGGCCCAGCCACCTGCCTGCGAGGGGAAGCAGCTTCACCCCCCTGCTCTTTGGTCACTTGAGGACTGCAAAGGGCAGCGTGAGCCCACGTTCGGCCCCAGCTTGTAGCCAGCAGCTGAAGCGGTCCAAAGGAGCTGCTTGGCTTTGCTAGGGATCCTGCTGCTCTCCCTGCTCGGCTCCTTGGGGCAGGGATGGTGCTCAACTCTCCCTTTTTTGCTTCTTGCGAACTAGGCATGAGTGATCTGAGTAAACGCTGCAGGGGAATGGGAGTATTAAATACATACATACATGCACACACACGCACATATATTTATATATATGCTGAAGATATTTTTAGCATTTTGCAAGGGAATGTCTTCTGTTACTCTTGCTTTCATGGGAAAGGTCATTGTGCCAATAATAACTTCAACTTTGAGCTTATTTTACTCTATGGACTCCCTTTTAAATGATTTTTTGTTTGTTTGTTTAAAGTGATCTTTGGGTTGGGTATTTCTTTAGGGTTATTCCTTGTATTCTTAAAACCCGATTGACTTTGGCTTGGGCATACAAGGTGTTGGATACGCAGTATCCATTGCATGCACAGGATAATACACAAATCTATGAATCGATATCTTTGCGGTTATTGTGCTGGGGGTGCTGGGGATGACTAAGCTTCATGCTGACTCTGTGCAGGGCCGTTGCCATCCTGGTGAAGGTGCCGAGCTCTGTCTTTGCGGGCCCTGCCCCGGGAGCTTGCCTTAGTGACAGGGGGAGCGAGAAGATGGTTCAGACATAAATCATCCTTGCTGGGGAGGCCGGTTTAGCTCAAAGCAGTGTAGCGGACTTCCAAAGTAATAAAACTTGCAGCAAGCAGAGAGGGATGTTTGTCCGCAAGGAAGAGCTTGAGCAGCCAGGGCACCGTTTGCTTGGGTTCGGGCCAGCGACACCGCAAGCTCGCGCTCGGACCCGCTGCAGCGCGGGCCCCGCAGAGCGGCCGGCGGCGGAGCGGGACGGGCACGCGCGAGCTCCGCGAGGACACGAGGCCCAGAGCACCTTCACGCGCCTCCCGTGACCTCCATGGGCCGTGGAGACAGTAAACACCTGGGATGAAGGGGCGGCTTTTCCCTGCTCGCATAAAGGGGTTTGCTCTTTCGCCAGGGCTCCTTGCACAAGGAGGGACCGATCCCCAGCTGGTCGTGGGACAAGTGAACAAGCCCCAGAAAGTAGCAAGGTCATTTTTCAAGCTGGAGAAAAGCAGGTTAGAGGAAATATAAATTGCACTGAGTGAGCAGAACTTGAAAGCAGGGAGGGCTCCTCAGATGGGGAGCCGGGGAAAATGATGGAGGGAACGTAAGAATGACAAAGCATGTCGTTCCAGTGGAGTGCGAGACGATTTGCTTTAGCTCATTAAATACTGCAATAAAATATTAATAGTTATTGTCCCTCTATTTTTTGTAATTATCCTTGCAAAGAAGGATCTGCTGCGAGTCACTAATGTATTCCCAGCAGCGGGTTGCTTTTTAATACAGCGACGGCAGCCAGGGGTGAGAAGGGGGGGAGTGAAGGCGTTTATGTGTGGCCAGAAAATAGTTGTATGATCAGGGTCGTTAAGGAACCGGTGCTGTCTGCAGAGGGAAAGCGGCACACAGAGGAGAAGAGGAGGCTGCCAGGAGGGCGCTGGCCAAGCCTGGCAGTAAATCCCACGCGAGCGGCACGGGGCTGGCGAACGGGAGCCCCGGTGGGTGCTGTGGTGCTGAGCGGGGCTGGACAAGGGACAAGATTTGAGGAGGTCTTGTGTCCACGTCCCACCCGGGTCCAAGGAGGGAATTTGTGTTTCCTGGTGACCGCGGTGATTTTGTCCATCTGCTGATGCTCCCCATTCCCACGCCTGTCCCATCTCGCTCTCCAGGTGTGTCCTCCTCCCACACAGCCTGCGGCAGAGCTGTCCGGAGTCCTCCGTGGAGCCCTCAGGGCTTTAGACACTTCCCCATCAGGGATTCGCGCACTGAGGGGCAGCTGTATCCTGCCCATAGCAGGGAGCCAGCTCCAGGGACACGGTAGGGGACACCGCGTGGCCTCAGCCCGCGGGCCCTATCCTTGTGCCGTTGCTGCCATTCATAGTGGTTCTTGGTGTCTCTCCCGGGCTGAGGAGCCTCTGCTCCCTCCTCCCGCTGCCTGCCCAGCCCCGGAGCGGGGTTGTGCCTGCTGCTGCTCCGCATCCTCTCTGCTCCCGTGCCGGCACTCGCTGGTCCTGGCTGAGCCCTGGCACCAAGCGGAGGGAGGCAGTGCCAACACTGAGGCTGCGGATGGTGACAGCTCTTGCAGGAAGCTTTGGAAAGGTGATGTCAGAAATCTCCTGCCAGGACTAAACAGCCCCTCTAGGATTTGAGGCTTCTACTCCAGGGACACCATACCCCATCCCAGCGTTTTCTGGCCACACAAGGCCTCAGTCGTCATTTCCCTGGAGGAAAGAGCCGCGCAGAGAGGCACGTCACGGAGCGCGGGAACGCTGCCGGCTCGAGCGCCGCGTGGCTGCCGAGCTGGGGCTCTGCAGCGGCTGCTGCTCCGAGCATCCCCCCGGCAGCACGGGCCAGGCTGGCAGGCGGTGGCAAATGCCGTCCAAGCACTCTTGCGCCTGCTCCCCGTGCACGAGACTAGCACAGAGGTCACTGTCGGGTGCCTGGGAAAGCCTCGTTTCTGCAGGGCGGTGGAAACCGCTCCATCGGAGCAGGAGACACGGGGATGCCGGTGCGGCTCCCTTCCTGCAGGCAGGAAAGCCAAGCTCAGCGGGGCCCAACGCTGCCGTGAGTGTGGAGCCGGCCCATCCCTGCGACGCTCCCGCCGCCCGAGCCAAGGGCAGAGCCCTCGTGCTGCTCCCGTCGCGCGCAGCCTCGGTGAGAATCTCCTGCGGCCACTGCTCCCTGTCGGGCCCTGGCCTGCCTCGGCGCCCATCAGCTGGCCCTCCAAAGAGAAACGGTGCTGACAGGTACCTAAGCGAGGCAGAATTAAGGGAAATGATAATAAATGTAGATGGTCAGGTGGGGGAATGAAATGATCCATCTTTTTGCATGTGAGCCAGGAGGTGTTGGCGGGCGCCCCCCGCCCCGCTCCCATTCAATCAGGCCCTGTCAGCCCTCCAGCAGGCTGGCATTTTTGTGAAGAATCTCTCGGCTAAAAATTGTTGTCATTCCTATTTCCTTGTTATCAGTCGGCGGCACCTCGGCGGAGCCCAGAGATTAACGCCGAAGCGCCGGGCGAGCATCCATTCCCGAGGAACCTTATCCATTACGGCGCGCGCGGTGGGTCCCTCCCGCCTCACCTCCCCCATTCATCATCTTTAACGCTGACAGCCCGGCGCAGGCCTTTCAAATTTATCTCGCCGCGTCCCGGGCAGGCTCTATCCGTCAAACTGCGCGAGAGGGAGCGAGCGGAGCGCGCTCTCCTCTCCCCAGTTTGCTGGGGAGGGAGGTGGGGGGGAAACCTGCCCGTGTGAGGGACTCGGTAAAAGATTGGTCCGAGATACACAATTAATCATGGCTCGCATCAATTTGCTTGATTTACTCCCCGGAGGGAGAAGGGGCGTAAACACGGCGTGTGCAGAGGCAGTGTGGAAACATAATGTGTCTGTCTATAGGAAAAACATTAACACATCATCCCCGTTGTGGGTGATTGATGGGGGAACGGAAGAGGGACAGCCCGGAGCTGGCAGGGTGACAGCAAGCCAGGAGCTCGCCAGCGAGACGGCCCCGCGGAGCTGAACCTCGGGGGCCAGCGGTGGGGCCGCGCGCACCTGGGCGCGTCGGAGCCGCCCCGCGTGGCACCGGCCGCGCTCCCGGAGCGGCCTGACGCGGCCGCACGGAGATCTTCGCGGGAGAGGCGGCATGGGAGCTGCGGGACATCTCCCGTGCTGGCGGCAGGAGCTTCCCCATGGCATCGGCCGCTGGAGCGGAGCCACAGTGGGTGTCCCATCCTGAGCCATGGTGCCCTATGCACAAGCCAAAGCAAAGAGGCTTCTGCATGCTAAAATTTCCAAGGTGCATTTTACACCAAAATGGGTCGCAGTGCAGCTCCCTCTGCCTTGGCTTCTCCCCATCTCCCTCGTACTTTCTGGTTTGTAAATAGCTTTGCCCATCTGAAAGCGCTGGCGTTGGCCCTCACGCCGTGGTCGCCTGCTCCAGGTGGCGGGGACCTTTCAGCACGAGACCCAAAAGTGCAGGGTGCTCTTGTGAAGCTCTCTGGGAGCCTGCGGGGCGGGAGATGCCATAGGAAGGAAAGATGCTGTCATTCCTGGGTTGTGCCATCCCTCGCTGGCTCCGGCAGGGAGGAGAGGCTGGCTTTTATGGAGAAAGTTACTGCTGTATTTACAATCCAAACATCCTTGTAACCAGCCGCAGGGTGGAGAAGGAAATGCGCAGAGTGTGCGATGATTTAATGTGTCCTTCTCCAGCGTCTTTCAGCTACGGAGCCTCCTCCCCACCGGAGACGCGCTCAGCCGGGCTCCTCACCCCGCTGCCGCAGGGCCCCAGCGCGCGGGGCCGGCACCACCGCCGGGTCGGGCTCAGGGAGCTGCAGCCTGGCCACCCGTGTCCCCAGTGCCCTCCTCATCCTCCGGAAAGGCTGCACGCCCTACGGGGTTTGCCAAGTCAGAAATGCCCAAGACTGGTGAAATCCGCAGGGAACAAAACCTACAGCCACCTTTCTCGTTTCCGTTTGCATGGAAGCTGGTTCTATGTCCAGGGGTACGTGTGTGCTGCCTCTCCCCCCTTACCCTTCTCCGTCCTGGCTGGGTTTTACCAAGGGTGATTACGGGTCTTTCAGTGCCGTGGCCTGATGGAAATGATTGCAGGGCCATAAAGGCTGCTGGTGCCTGAGCCTCCCAGCAGTCTTCCTGCTAGAAATAAAACTTTGGGGGGGAAAAGGAAAAAACAGATCAATAAAGTGGATGTGTGCAAGGAGCCCCACGTCACGGGGAGCAGCCCTGCCCAGCGTTTGCTGCTCCCGGCGCTGCTGTTCGTCCTGCTCTCGTCCTCCCTGTGACGGGGGCATCAGGTCCCTGCGACACCCAGCTGAGCTCAGGCAGGATCCAGCCCCATGAGCCACAGTTCTCGGGTTGCTTTTGATTTAAATATACCATTTTTCTTTTTTCTTTTTCCTCTCCTGAATTAATTGCATCCGAAGAGGGTTCTGTTTCGTCTTATCTCGTGGAAATTACCTATAATATTGTAGTGGCTGTTTAATATATATATACGTATGTATATGGTGGATTTTACAGCCCATTTTTATCACCTTTTTATTATCTCGGGTCAAAAGCTTTACTGGGTTGCATTCAGGGAATTATGCAAACTAAGAGAAAATACCATAGCAAAACTATAGATTTTCTCATTAAACTCTGCTTGGACATGTAGTTATTGTAGTAAAACTCTAGTAACTATTACAGGCCCTAATATAAAATTATAGTTTGACACCTCAGCGCGATTGGCCTTGCACTGCGTTTAAATTAACCCCTTGCTTGCCTTGCCTGCTCAGGCCAGCAGCCCTTGCTGGAAGTGGTGATGGGGCCACAGGGGATATCAGACGTTACAGGTAGGGAAACCAAGGTGCTGAGTGGGGGAGTTATTGCCTAGGACATAAAAATCAGCATTTTTTCCCCTGTGGCTGCCATAGCTCAGCCTAGTCCTAGGCATTTAGATACCTGGTTAAGCCAGAGTGTGGAAGGGACTTCACTGAACTCCCAGCAGATAAAGCCAAGCAAGGAAGTTGGAGTTTGCTGGATCAGCACCACAGTGCTCAACCTGAGCCCTCTCTGTGTGTTCCATAAATTGCTCAGCTCCCACTGCTCAAAGACTCCTTAATTCTCCCAGTCGGGCTTTGTGAGCAGTGGATTTAAGGAGCAGTAAGCATATTCAGTGGCTTAATTAGCTCAGACAAGATTTTATTCTCAAATGCACTCAAGTAAATCTTAAGGGATTCCATTCAAGTGGGTGGTGTTAGTCCACCCTTGTAAAAAATAAAATAAGATAAAATACCACCCACGTACGTATTTAAGCAAAGCTCTGTGCCTCTGCCCTTAATGCTGCAGCAGCCTTTGGAGTTTTCTGGGGACAATTTTGGGCAAGCTGTGTTTAAAACAACATGTACAGTCCAGCAGGGATGGGGGGCATTTCCTTCTGATTCTCTGATTAACATTTTAAAGCCATGTTGATAATAACCTGGAGTAGCTTGACAGTTCAGCAACTTCATTCGAGGGAAACACTTAATCATATTTATTATGTAAACACCGCTTGCCATGCCCCCCATTAAATTATTAATAGTACCATTAACATATTTACATATAAATCTTATAGCAATTGATGGAAATGGCTTCAAGAACCTTGCGTTAGCTCCCTTTTTATAATGGATTCTCTTTTGCAAATACCCATTCATTAAGGAGACAAAATATTAATTTTTTTGTTAAATGTTCACATCGAAAATGTCACTTTTTTGGTGTTGCAAATTGCCATTTATGCAAAACCTACTGACTTTGTATTTTCCTTCTTTTAAAAAAACAATCTGTTTAAAAATGCTGCTTTAATAGGAGGAATTAATGGGAGTCACAGCAAAGATATTGCAGTGATCTGTTATTTTTGCATTTTCATTACTAATCTAGTTGATAAGCCAAACAATAGACATACCAGAGGGTTGGTCCCATCACTCCAGCCAGGGAGGCATCCTAAAATGGCCCCAGTCCTACAGGGTGAGGTTGTATTTGCAGTTGTATTTGCACACTCCGACACTGGCACAAGTGTCTGCAGGATTGGGACTTCTGACTGAAACATTAACAGTTTCCATGGATTGCAAAAGTTATTCGCCATAGTAGGGACCTCAGTTACTTTTTTTCTTCTTGCAGTCAAGCCCCAATTTTTGCATTTGTACTCATCCCCGCAATGGTTATTGGAGATGCTGGGCACCAAAGGCCAGCTACTTCACTCTTTGAGTGTATTTCCTAGGAAAATGAGTACGATCTCCTTTCAAAAAGTAGTGGGAAACTGAGGGGAGTTGGTGCCACGGTGGCAGCATGGGAGCAACAGCAAAAAAACAGGGGTAGGAGATGAGAAGGAAAGATTTATCATACAGAGAATATGAAAGGAGTGTTAGGGAAGAGAGATTAACTTAGTTTGGTAACTCTTTGCCTGTTTCTCCTGCACGTTCTGTGTGTTTCCAAACCAGGCCAGCCCTGACTAATAATCCTAATTAGGCTCTATGCTATGATTCCTTAATACCTTCCAGGTAACAGTAGCCCAAGTGATTCATTCTCAGGATTGCCAGTTTTCACAAATTTATCGTAAGACTCTGAGGATTTTTCCTCCTTAAAGTTCCAGCCTGCGCAATCAGGTGGTGATACAGCAATCTCAGCTTACACTTAAATAAATAGTAAGGTTTGCTTTTAGCTGTGTGATCAAGGCAGAAGGTTTGAATATATGATGCAAGCAGAGCCCTTAAATACTGGAAACGAGAAGGCAGAGACAACAGCGGTCGCAGAGCCGTGGAGTCATAGGGTAGTTTTGGTGGGAAGGGATCCCAGGGACCTACTGGGATCACCTGAGCTGGGGCCTGATGGGATGCAGAGCAGGACTCTGGTCATAGCCCGGACAGCTCGATACAGGGCTTAATAAGACACTTTTTCCTTCGTAGAGAAGTGTTTAAGAATAACACCTTATTATGGTAATACTGAAGCCAGGGGAGGACCGAGGAGGCAAGAAATAAGATTTTTTTCCCTTTCTCAATTAAATGAATATTCTCCTAACCCATCTCACCCAGCCCTCGTGTGTGCTGTTACAACTGTCTCTAAAAACTCTGTCTGATTTTTCAAGCAATTTCTCACGAAACAGGCACTTTCAGAAAAATCATAAGAAAGCAATCGTTTCAAATTGGTCATTTGGGACTCAAATTACTAATCTAATACATTTTTTATTGAGGGTTCCTGAAAGGTTCCATAAAACACAGTCTGTGAAGCTGCCCAAACTTGCCAGCCTCCGAGTTTGACAAATCGAACCCAACAATCCACTTTGCAGCTTGGGTTTAGGGCCCGCGAAGCCGCCACCGAAATGGAAGCGTTTATATTTCTACATCAATAGTGCCTATCTCGGCAGCTCTTGAAATTCCCCAGGGCGGCTTTTTTGCCTGCTCAAGGTTTTTATTTGGGAGGGCTGGTGGAGGAGGGTCGAGGGGTGTTAACAAAAAGACTCTCCCCAACTCACCTCTGCCCAGGCAAGCAGAGGGCTGGGAGTCAGAAGAAGTCTCACTTCTCCTTATTATCTAATATCCTACATTGTGAGGCTCCTAAAATCTTGTTATGGTACTATTTTGAGGATATTATTTAATACCCTAACTTCTTAAGATCAGCACCCCATAATGCGAGGCGCTGTGCAGAAGCAGCCCCGGCCCTCAAGGGCTTGACGTCTGAATGGAGAAGGAAGCCAAAATGCAGAAAATACCAGGAATTGTTGCCTTCCCTTTAGAAACAAGTGCTCCAAGCATGGGACGATGGGTGAGCTCAGGCAAGCAGGTTCTGGCAGTGGCGACCATAGGGTGTCTGGCGTCCCTCTCTTACATCCAAGCCACAGGATTTTATTCCCCGTGTCGCGGAACTTGAGAACGGGGACAAGTTGCCCCCCAGGGCAGCAGGCAGCTGAGGTTCCCGTTTGCAAAGCACGTCGGCCTCTAGTGCACAAGGCACTAATCAAATACATATTAATTATTATTTTGGCAGATGCCGAGGCCGGCTCAGTGCCGCCTTGAGGTAGAACCAAAAAAAAGGCGCCTCTGTGATCGGGTTTAATAAAATGCAAAAGCAGACTTTGCGGGTTGACAGGCAGCCCCTTCGCGGTCCCGGTGGGGAGGCAGCACAGAGCAAAGAAAACCAGGCGCAGCCGTGAGATGGGTGCCAGCCCTGCCTGCCAAGAGCCCCGGTGGAATTGCCTGCCCTGTAACGTCCGATGGCCATCTCTGTGTTTTGCAAGTGCTGCTGGGGGAGCAGTGCAGAAAGGAGCTTGCGGGGGGCATTTCCTAGTCGTGCTGCTCTGG
Organism: Nothocercus julius; assembly: GCA_013398735.1. Lineage (NCBI taxonomy): Eukaryota > Metazoa > Chordata > Aves > Tinamiformes > Tinamidae > Nothocercus > Nothocercus julius. The sequence goes on from VZSV01000099.1 coordinate 2,040,874, forward strand.
TCTGGCCAGCAGAGCAGCGCGGAGGGGAAGGAGAGGAGCGGGGCCTGGGGACACGGCGGGACACGCGGCAGGGAGCTGGCAGGGCAGAGGCAGGTCGCAGCGTGGATTGGTTTCCAAATCCAAGAGGTGCCACCTCCACACCTCCTGTCTTCGCCGCCATGTCCTGGCCGCTGGCTCTTCTCCCACTGGGAATGCTGCTGCCAGGCCCTGCCGCGTGCCTTGCTGTGCGTTCCTGCAGCCCTGTGCGCACGGATCTATGGAAAACCACACCCAACAACGCTGTGCACCCTCTGGGGCCGGTTTTCCAGGGCTCCCCACAAGCACCTCTGCCTCTAAGCTGCAGAGGCCCCGGTGCAACTCGCAGAGGTGTCAGGGCACGAGCGGCGCCTCCGCGCTGGGCCGGGCCGCGGGCTGCGGTCTGGATTTCGCCCTCTGCGAGGAGCGGCCTGCGCTGCTGCCGCGGGGCCGGTGTCCTGCGCACTGCGGCTCGGGGCGTCGCGCCCGGCCACCCGTGGTGCCTCCAAGGGGGCCCGTTACGGTTTACGGGGTTAGCGTGGAGTTTCTGCTGCCGTTTCCGTTCCAATACGGGTGTAATGCACAGTGTAGGCAAAAAGGGGAGCGAGGGCTGCTTCCTGGCACAGCCAGGGCAGACGCGAACTGGGGCAGGCGCACATGCTTCCCGGCCTTTTCCAGCCCGGCAGTGTCCATCCCGAGGCAGCAGGATGCTCAGCCCAGTGCCAGGGAGTGATGACCCTCCTTCCGCCCGCTGCTCCGGAGCTCCCTGGGGGTGCTTTCCCCGCGGTCCCGCTCTCGCGCAGCACTTGCAGGACGGGGTGCAGCGTGTCTGTGGCTCGCGCTTGGCTCCCGTTTGGTCCCCCAGCCGCAAGCCGTGCTTGCAGCAGCCACGCGCAGCACGGGGCCCGCGCGCTCCCTCGGAGGGGCCGCT
>VZSV01000099.1:2042089-2064441 GCA_013398735.1 Nothocercus julius
CGAGGGGAGGAAGGCGGCGCCCAGGGCCCGCGCACGGGAGCAGCGGGCGGCCGTGACGGAGCGTCTGCGAGCCGAGCGCTCCGCGGGCTTGGACGCCGAGCGGCCCCCGGGTGCCAAGTGCTGACCTGGCGCTCGCGCCGCCGCGCGCCGCAGAGCTGCCTTGGGTTTAGACCCCTGGAAGCGGGTGGGAATGCGGCCCGAGGTCTTCACGCTGCCGAAAGAGTCCTTGGATCCATGGCCAGGCCTTTAACGGGGTCACGGCTGTGGAGAGGCGATGGAGGAGAGCAGGGGTGAGGCTCGGGGCAGGGGGACAGTGGCCTTGTCCTGGTCCTCAGCTACAGGCACAGCCGCTGTCACGGCAGGGAACGGCAAGAGAGGTCTGGGCGGATGGGGACCCAGCCAAGGGCACTCGAGAACGAGGGAACAAACAAGGACTCGCAGCGACCCCCGCGCCACTTATCTCCCATGTCAGCGTTCCCGCCAGGATGAAATTATCTCTCCACAGAACGAGCCAACAAGAGGAACTGCTCTGAAATCCTCGCTGGGCCGCCGCCGAGCCGCGCTGCTATTAGCCACTAAAAAAGTGTTTCCCATCCTTAGAGTTAAATGAGGCAATAGCTCAATCACGGAGCGGAAAGCAGCAATAGAGACAGGGGTGCGAGTGCCTCAGGTCCCGCAGCCCGTGCGAGGCGTCGCGGTGAGCGGGGCTCGCCTGTTTTCGCTGTGTTTAGCAGCAATGTTACTCAGCAAGCTATTTGCAAATGCCATCCTCCAAAGTCCTTTTTCCCCCCTCGTTAAAGTTGCAGCGATAATAGGGTGATTACAGTGCAATAAGCTAAGCGCAATCCTTTAGTGGCATCACCGCTATATTCAGATCTTTAAGAAGGAAAAAAAAAAAAAAACCTGTGTAAGTTTTCTTATTATACACATTAAAGGCAGGCAGTATGGTCTGATCAAAGACAACACCACCCCTGCGCTCTCCCAGCCACCTCCTGTCCCTGCATCTTGTCCCCCCCTGTTCATTAGTGGTCACAGCTGTGCAGTTGGCCAATTACTTGGGAATAATAAGTACATTTTGCAGTAAATTAAATATTAATTAGTCCTTGGCAGGTTGTTGTGCTTTTTATTTTTTCTTTTTTCTCATTCCCTTCCCTCCACCTGAATAAACCTAGAAGGGATGTGACACTGTCACCGCCTGTGTTGGCATGTGGGTGGCAGTGGGAGGCTCCCCTTTGGCCAGTCTCCTTCTTGCCTTGCGGTCTTTCCTGCTCTTCTTCGGAGGGGTTCAATGCAGCTGGGCCAGGACTTTTTAAATCCGTTGTCATCTTTTTCCAGCCTAGTTCAGTGCTATATCCCGGGCGGGAGAACCCTTGGATGCTGTGGCCAGGTCTGAGCTACATGAGCAAAGCCTGGGCAGTCTTTACCTGTCAGCAGATCCCAGGGTAAAACCCTGTGCTTGTCCAGCTCTTGAATTTACACTCTGCTAACAGCCCGCCAGGCTGCCGTGTGATGCTCTATGCACCGGTTCCCCCCTTGGTGCTCTTGAATGCAATTAAGCATTTAAAAAAATATATACAGTTTGACAGTATGCGGGTAGATTTGTGTTTTATTTACAGTTTTGACTTGGGGACCAATAAAACCACAGCTGGCTAATGTGAGATCTAAAACTTCCATCTAACTCTTTGCCTTGGATATCTTTTATATGGTAAACTATTTATTTGTGTTTCATCTTCTACAAGCTCCTCTTTCCATGCTGAGAAGCCGAGAGCTCCGGGGGCTCTTTGAAGACTATTTGCTGTAGGATAGCAACTGGAATTCTCTTTAAACATACGCGCCTGCTTTGTCCTACAACCGGCCTCTCGGTGTCAACATGCAGTTTTGTGTGGGTTTCCTGTGCAGAGCTAACATTTGCACACTCCCCTGGCAATTGTGCTTACAGATCCCACTTGTTCAAGCATGTCCCATCATTTATTCCTGCAAGTAAGCATGAGCAGCAGTTACTCCACGTGTCAAATTAGAACAGCAGCCTCAAGACCTCTTCAAAAAAGGAAGATTGGCCCTGCAACAGCAGGTTATGAATTCCCGCTGCTCTGATCAGGTACGAGGGACGTGCTGCGTGACCCAGATGGCCAAGTCTGAACTGCAAGTACCTGGTCCCCTTTCCCTGAGCGTTCAGATCCTCATCAGAGAATTAAAATGCAACCAGCTCTTCTCGGAAAGGGTTATTTGGCAGCAGGATGAGACGAGAACATGTAAAATCCCAGCGTATTTCAGTGTCACATAACGAGCCGCCCGCACCTCCGGCCGTGCCGCTGGCCACGGACTCTGGCTGCTGGCGGAGCACGTGCCCGGGACGACGGGCGTCCGGCCAGAGACACCAATCCCGCTAGAGCGCAGAGAGCTGCACGACCCCGGGGTCGTGCTCTTGCCGTAAAAAGGAACATGAGCCCTGGCGAGATGGCAGCGATGTTCCCAAGGATGCCTCTGGGAGGGAAAGATCAAGAGCCGCTGCTCGTAATGGCCTTGGCTGCCGAAACAGTCAAAATAATAACAGGGTGGGGAGGATGCTGGGCGGGCTGGACCGAGCCAGGGACGCTGTGCGATGGGTGCTGCGACTCGCGCCGGCACCCCTCGTATCCCCCAAGGCTGAGGCCTTTCGTTCGTGCAGCCCAACATCTGGCTCTTTTTTAAATTCCAGTGGAGATTTCTTTTATGTGGGTAAAAAAACAGCTGGGCCAAGTTCTAGGAAGACACAGGAGGGAAAATATTTTCTTTCTTTCTGGAGTTATTTTTTTCTCTCTCTCTCTGTTTTCCTTTCTCCCCTTCCACTGCCGTCTCGCGGCTCTCTCGATTCACGGGAGCTCTTCCTCAAGGTGAAATGAAGGCTCCGGGCAGCGTTCGTGGTGCCGGCAGGAGAGGGCCGGGGGTCAAGGAGGGTGAAGCAGGGAGGGGGCAGCGCAGCAACGCAGCCTGATCTAGTGATTAAACAAAGGGATTCAGCCAACATGTGTAAAATTAAGTGATCAAGAGTTGATTACAGAGTGCATTGATTGTGTACTGATGGATTAAACAGAGTCGTGCTCGGGATGCGATTTTCCGAGCCGGGCACGGAGAGCGCAGGCAATCGACGTGTTGGCCAGAAGGACCCGCTTCTCCCAAGCCCTGGCTTTTATACATTCTCCGGATAAATCTGCAGAGAGGCCCATGGAATTATAATCGATTATCCATTTCTCAAAGTCACTTAAGGGCCCTGAGCTACAAGCTAAAGTGCCGGTGCTGCGAAGAGGCATTGGGTATGCGCCGGCATGTGCAGGTGCTGGCGCGAGGGGAAAATGTGGCAATGACCCTGCGTGCTGCAAGCTGATGAATCTATTTTCTTGTAGGAAATAGTTTTGACAGTTCAATATCTGTGTTTTCGATATGTGCCCCACACACCCCCGAGGGAGGAGAGGAGAAGAGAGGAGCAGGAAAGTGGGGGGAGGCAGTGGGTGGGAGGCAGGGAAAGACTCGGCCCCATCACCCCTTCAAATTATAGGCAGCTTAGTATATCACCAACTTAACAGGCTGCCCTGCAAGCGAGGGGCGCGGGGGCCGCGGGGCTGCCGCGCGCCGGGGGCCGCTCGGGGCTGGTGTTCGGGGAGCGGGAGCCTCGCGCGGGCGGCTCCCGGGGTGCCCGCAGCGAAGCCCCTGCCCGCCGGCGCTCGCCCGGACCCAGCCTCTTGTTTCACCAAAGCGCGAGGTGCTGTCCCGTGTCCAGGCTGCTCCTGTGTCTCGGGATGCGCCCGGTTGATTCCCCAGCTGATCCCGCGGCGGGCAAGGAGAGGCCAGTGCAGAGCTCCAGGCTGTTGCTCCAGCTCCGGACCGTGCTGCTCCCAGGAGGTAGGAGCCACCCGCGCACGGAGCAGACCCCAGGCGGCTCTGGGGCAGCGGGTCCCAGCTCTTGCGTGGGATCACAGCCAGACACTGGGGCGTCTCTGTTAAACTCCCGCCTTCTCTGCTAGTTGCCACTGTGGTTATTTTTTGGCAGTTGCAGAAGGTATTTTGCTCCGGGTCTCTTCGCCCCGAGGATTCACGTGGAGCAGGGAGAGCGACTGCGCACTTTGGTGGAGCAGCCAAGCAGCTCTTCCCCTGCACCTCACTGCTCCGGGCCAGCAGCTGTCCCAGCTCGGTGGCCAGCAGAGCACGGGACAGAAAGTGACCCTGTGGCAGCCACGGGACAGAAAGTGACCTTGTGGCAGCCATGGCCGTGCACCATGTTGCCGCAAGTGGGAGAGGTCGGAAAGCGGGAGAGCTGCTGGAAAGTGTGCTGGGACCCGGTGTCTCATCGCACAAGCTCCTGTGAGAAAGGACCTTTTGACAGACACAGGGAGGAAATGCTGTTCCTCATCCGCTCCGTCCCACCACCAGGCACCCCATTTCAGATGTGCGTGTGGTCCTGCGACTGCCCTGCTTTTTGTGCTGGGAGCAAACCACCCCTGACTTTCCTGCCAGTGCTGCGAGCCAGAGGGCCACGAATTACCTACAGGGCGCCTCGGACCCCCAAGTCCAGGTGGGGTGCCCTGCAGCCCCCTCTTCAGAGCCCAGTGGCCACTTAGCTGTGTGACAGGACAAGCCCCACAGGACGAGGGCAGCCCAAGGACGCAGCTGTGGGAGACGCTCTGTGCCCAGGCTGAGGGTGAGAGCGGCAGGATGGACCCGGAGCCTCCCTGCGCTGCCACCGCTGCCAGAGCCAGGGACCCTGCTGATGCCGGGGAGAGCGAGCTGCTCCCTGGCACGGTGCTTTGGAGAAGAGGCAGCTGGTCGGAGGAGCCTCAAGTCTCCCTGCTGTGTCCCTGAGCTTGTCCAGGGACTTACAGCAACAGCGGGCAGGGAAGCTGCGGTGGGAAGAAGGGATCTGTCCCTGTTGGCATTCCCCGCTGTCCTTTGGTTTGGTCCATCTCCAGCAGCGTGCACGCTCCCCAGCAGATCCCGGGCCTTTCCCAGGTACAGGAGAGGAGCGCGAGGAAGGAGGCGAGCGCGGTGCCCCTTCCTGGCCGGGCCGGGGCAGCGTTGGGCGCCGGCCACACCAAGCCGCGTCTCGTACGGAGCTGGACGCAGCGCGGCGGGAGCTGGGGCAGCATCCGCGTCCGCGCTGCCCTCCTTGCCTGCGCTCCCTCCGCAGCCCTCCCGGCCGCCCGCGGTCCTCTCATCGGGAATTCATTGTCTTGTCAGCCTCGAGTTAGCCGGCGTTCGTGCCGATCATAAATTACCCCGCCCGGGCCGCTGCTATGCTTCAGCACAGACAAAAAAATTGCACTCCATCACCGTGTCTCCCGGCTTTTAGTGGTATTGATCAATGCTGCTCCCTTCCCGCCCCCCCCCCTTTTCATTTTAACGGAGCCGGTTAAGTGCAGTATCTTATTTTGTGCTGGGACAAATGAAAAGAATATTAGCAAGGGCTGAAATATATCTCTTTTTTATCTCTCTGCTACTTTTTTATTGAATCTTTCTGAGTAGGTGGCTTTCCGCAGGATGACAGCCTCATGACAGGCTCCTCATTAGAGCCGAGACAGTAATTGTGATGCATTTCCCTGCACGGCCTTTTCACTTCTTCCCCCCCTCCCCGTCCTTTCCTCCTCTCTCCTTTTCCCCTGATTTGTAAAGTGATTGGATGTACAGACTCACTCAGTTTCTTAAATTATTGCCCAGCTCAATCCATCTTCTTCTATTCGGCGATGGGCAGCCGTGATCTCCGCAGACTGAGGGCTGGGAGACGCGAGAGGCGGGTTTGGACATCCTCCCCGGTGCCGGCTGCCGTTAGAAACGCGGTGCCAGCTGAGCCGGGACGGAGCTGCACGGATGCTGCCTCTCTTCCAAGGACCGGCCCTCGAAACAGCCTCCGAGGAGCCCAGGCCGCTACTTGAGCGTGCGTTTTGTGCCGGGCTCCCCACGGGGCGGCCGCAGGCTGCGTCCCCAGCTGCTACGGGAGGAGCAGCGGCCGCGCTGTGTGACTTCACAGCCGCGGCAAAGCCGGGCCCTCCAGCATCCAGCTCACCTGGAGAGGCAGCTGCAAGAGCAACTCATTCCTTTGGAAGAAAATCAATATTTTAGCAAGCTTTTCCGCCTTAGATCCATCTGTAGTTCTTTTGCCTCGGGAGAAATACGTACATTTGCTATGCTGGTCAGCAGCCCAGGGCTTTGCCGCGGAAGCTGCGCTCTGGACAGGGCTCTGCACCGGGATGCCAGGCGCCCAGCTGAGCTCCTTGCTGCACCCCAGTTTGCTCCTGTGGTTGTAGGAAGTTGCCGGGTCCTTCTGTGCCTCTCTGTCCCCTCTTCAGCTCACTTCTCCCTTGTGACGTACGTGAGCCGGAATCGCCCCGTGCCGAGCGCCTGCCTGCACCGTGTCAAACACAACCCGTGTCCAGCTGTGCTGGTGCCCTGTGGCCGCTTTGCTCTGCGAAGAGCAGAGAGATGCCTCCTCCAAAGCCTTTTTGAACAGGAAAAGCCACTTCTCAGGACCCCATCTCCCTTCCTGGGCCACGCAGACCTCCAAAGTGCATGCGCGGCACAGCCTCTGTCGCTGCAGGAAAGCGCACAGTCAGGGCATGGCACTGGAATCACACCAGGAATAACCGTGTGTGGTCCAGCCCAATGGTTGGGGAGACAGAACAGCAAAGAGCAACGTTGTTCATGCTCTCGAACTTCATTACTGATCAGTTTTGCTCCTGGAAGTCGCCAGGAGCCAGGAAGTGCCATGTCCCCTTCACCCACCCCGTGGCTGTCATCCTCCCCGGCCTGTCCCTGCCCAGTCCCCACTGGACGCCGCGCGGCTGGCGAGGAGAAGCGCTGGCGTTTGGCTATTTCCAAGCTAATATGGGGCTTTCTTTGAATTATTGTTTTTTGAGGTGGAAGGGAAGGAGGCTTGTCACACGAGATATCTGCTATCAGTACACAAATAACAGCCGGCCCATCACCGAATGGAAAATAATCGCCGTGGAAACTGAGTTGCGGGGGAGCCAGGAGGGATTATTACAGGCGCTGGCAGTGGTGATGCTGTCAAGGAGCCTGTGTCAGCACTTCCATTACCACCCACCTGGTTTGGAGCAGCCCAAGAAGCACAACTCAGGGCCGCAGGGCCCCAGAATGGGGTCATTTCTATTCAAAAGAGTTTCAGATCCACTGGCTTTGATTGGTTTTAAATGATGGAGTGTTTAAAAGAGAGGCAGAGAGAGAAAACAGGAGGATGAAATGGAGGGAGGCATCTCTCTCAGGGGAATGGGAGTTCTGTACTCACGCAAGTGGAAAACTGCTTGAGATACTGGAAAATTTGGAGTTGGGAGAGAAGTGCTCGTCCTCCTAGGGACAAGGTGAAGCAAGGGAGAGTTTCAGATGGCCAGGAGGAAGGACAGGCTGGTGAGAAGGTGCCCTCCAGTTACTCGCCCTGGGATGGCCCTTAGGACAAGGTGAGCAGATCCTTGGTCAATCTGCAGCAGGGAACATCCCCGTGAGCGTTTCCTACCTGATGCCCACCTGCGTGTGCCGCCTGGCACCTGCAGGGATGCGCCGGCTGTCCGGTAAGCTGAGCAAAGAGAATTAAAAAACATTTATTCCATTAACTTGGCAACTTGCTGAGCTCTGGTTGGAGCCAGCTCTCGCGTCCTGTGGATTTTGCATATTGGGAGTGACGTGGGAGCGTCGCGCGCTCCGTGCTGCGCAGCGCCGAGGGGCTGCCCGCGCCCTGTGCTGGGCAGCACTTGGCCGGCTCTGTGTTTTTCCACTTAAATGCTCTGCAAGCCAGGATCTCCCATTCTGTGTGCAGCAGGCAGGGAAGGGATTCGCTTCAGCGTGGCCTTCCTTAGTATGTGGGTTCATAGCGCGTCTCTGCATCGGCTGTCTCAGAAACTCAAGGGGATGAAGCCAGACAGAGGGAAATCATTAGAGGAACTAACGAGTCTCCTCAGCAGAGATGCTGCTCCTCTCCCGAGCCCTTGCCGGCTCTGACCTCGTCGTCGAGCTCGTGGGGGGATCTCATGGTGGGATCTCGTGTGGGGATCTCACGCTGTTGTCTGCTGCTAGTGGGCCAAGCGCCCCCGGGGCAATGCCGGGGTAACGAGGCTGCTGCTGGCCCTTCCTTTGGCTCGGGACATCAAGCACCTCGTGTGGGGTACGGTGGGGGTGCAGAGGGGACGACTGCTGATGTTGCGGGTGTTCCCCAAAACCGCAGCCCAGCTCCAAGCCTGGGTCCCCGGCCCTGTTTCCAGTCACTTTGCAGTGAACCAGGAGGGCTGAGGGAATTGGCAGAATTATGCTGCTTTCTGACCAGTGTAAGAAAGACCAGGATCTGACCCAGGATCTCCAACAGGAACAGGAGGGTTCAGTTTGATCCCCACCAGGGCTGGGATCCACTTGCAGACTCCCTCCAAGGGAGCCGGCAGAAAAAATCCTCGGCGCAGGGGTGCGTTTGCGTCTCGGCTTTCAGAGCCGGAAATACTCGGTTTCGACACTTCAAGTTAAACATTTCCTTGGAGGCCGGGAGAGCAGGCAAGCAGCGGGAGCGCCGAGGCGCTGCCTTTTCATCTCTCCGGCCCCGGCGAGCCGGGGGCCGGCGGCGGAGGGTAAACACTGGAGCTGAGCCTGCCGAGTCACCCCAGAGCCAAGGCAGAGAGAGGGGCAAGGAAAACAAAAACACAGCTGCCCAAAAGCAAAAGCCTGAAAAGAGCCATTGAGCGTCTCCCAGGAGCAGCTCTGCGGGGCCGCGGGGAGGACCCGGCCCGCGAGCACGGGCTGCCGTGGCTGGCACAGCTCCAAGCCGCGCGACGCCGAGATTCGGCCCTCGAAGTTCGGGGTCCCACGTGCTGCCGCATCCTCCGCTCTTTCGGGAGTGGCGGGACGCTCCCGCTCCGGAGAGGAGAGGCAGGATGTGTATCTCCAGCCCGGCTGCACAAGCGCAGCCTCGGTGCTCGGCATTCCCGCTTCTCCTTCCCGCGCTGGGTGCGCGAGGGGCCCGCGCTGCGGACACGGGCGCAGCTGATGTGGGCGGCCGGCTGGCCCGGGGAGGCCTGCGTGGGTGTCCCGCTGCCGTCAGGGACGGTGCCCTCCCCGCTGCCTGTCACTGCCGTCACGCAGCCCGCGCCGGAGCGGGGCTGTCCCCCCGGGCAGGAGCGGGGCTGCTCTCTGTGTTGCGCTCAAGCGGCAGCGCGCGGCGGGGACTTGGCTGCGTGTGCAGGGCCCGGCTCCTGGCCCGGCTGGAGCCCTCGCGCTTGCACGAGCACCGGGCACTTGTGCTCACTGGAGCAAGGGGATCTGTCCCCGCTGTCACAGCCGCTCTGAGCGGATGCAGCGTGACAGCTGTCACAGCCTTCCTTGACATGAATTCATTACAATATCGTTAGCGTCGCTGGTGGCTGAGGCCACTGCTGCTCATTTCTGCTGTTGGGAATGGCCAGGGAAGGCATCAAGAGGCTTTCCCATGGCCGGAGATCCCTCCTGATTCCCCAGGACACTCAGGTACCAAGAAGGCCCCTCTGCTGCGTGGACAGCAGCGTGCACCCCGGGGAGGAGCCCCAGAGAGCCGGCGGGGAGCGAGCTCTGCTGCCAGGCCACCCATCGCAGCGGAGCCGCTGCGGTCCCGGCATCCAGGACCGCCCCGCGGCTCCTGCAGCAAGCAGCCCCGGCCCCCTGGAGAGCAAAGCCCGGGAGACGCTGCCCCGGCTCCAGCCTGCGCCGGTGCGGAGGGCCCCGGGAGGGCGGCAGGCAGCGTGTTTACGCGGCCGTGCGCGGCCCCGCAGCAGGGATGCAGCAGGATTTCCCGTCCGCTCAAAGGCTGCCTGTTTATTTGGGGAGGGAGGCGCAGACAGCGGCATTGTTCCGCGGAGAAGTCGGGGTTATAAATAGCAGGTGCTCGGGGACACTCCTGGGCTATTCTGGGCCCCTGCTACACAAAAGTGGAAAAACTCCAGCAGGAAGGTGGAATTATTGAAATGCCGACCTTTCCCGCAAGGGTCAGCGGGAGCGGCATGTTTGGGTTTGGGCTGGTTTCTGGGCATTATTTAAGCATGGAGGGGGGCGAGGGCAGAGCCTATGCCTGAGAGAGGGGGGCACATCGGGATCCATCCATGGCTCTGCGTGTGCATGGTGGGCAACCGCTCAAGTCCCGAGCAGAGATGGTGCAGGTGGCTGGAGCCATCCGCAAGCGGGAGCGCTCCCCATCGACAGCCAACTCGAAGCAGTGCCCACAGCACTGCCTTGCTCTGACTTGCCGCCTCCGTGCCCCGGTTTCCCCCATGGGCGGTGGAAGGAGAGGCCTGCGAGTGCCCCGTGGGCAGCCCCGTGCAGCCGGGCACGTCAGCTGTGCCCTGCGCGCAGGCAAGGATGAGCCAAGGTGACACACAAACTTCTGTCAGACCCTTCCTCTCGTTAAACGCCCGCGCCAGGCGCTTACACAGCAAGCAGCAGGGACCCAGTAAAGCTGCTCACACCAATGTTTTATCCTTTGAAAAGGTCTATTCCTTTAACGGGGATTCATTTAACTGGGCTCTAGCATCGTTAGGAGCCATAAAATGGCACCTTTTGGCTTCTGATTGGGAGGCCACGTTGCATGTAGCCCCCTCGCATCCAGCACCGGCTGCTTTATTGTGCATTACTGCCTCTCACTCAGATTTAACCAATTTGATCCATGTCTAATACATAAATAAATAATCCAGCAGGAGGGTTCGCATTAGATGACAACAGGCAGCTATAAAGCTTGTTTCTCGCTGCTGGAGCCATGTGAGCCGGGCTCCGCACGCCCTCTCATGAGCAGAGCTGCTAATACAGCTGGGCGAGAGGGGCCGGGGGCCCCGTGGGCTTTCCTGTTTTATTGAAACTTCATTGTTTGCTTAGAGTTTTATTTTATGTTAAATAGACACCGTATATTCCTTATAGAGGGGGCAATAAAGTTTCTGAGATGGAGGAAATTGGCTGAGGAGCAGAGATTGAAATAGGGAAATCTGGCTGTGCCGGCAAAGTGCAAGGGCAGCGTTTTGGGGGCCGGGAAGGGTCTGCAGCTGCGCCGGTGGCCCCACATGTCCCTGCTGCTGAGGTGTGGGGTCCTCGTGGGACCCAGCGCTCACCCATCTGTGCCAGGTGCCCAAGGCGGGTGAGCAGCTGCCTTTGGGTCCCCCCAGGACCAGGGGGTCTGTGGTCCCTGGGGCTGGGAGCATGGGATCCATCTGCAGGCCCTTGCTCAAGGTGTTGTGCCCGAAGCTAAAGCTTCCTCCCCTATTCTCCTCCCCGCAGGCAAAAAGAAGGCGACGTTGTTCGACAGCCAGGCTCCCATCTGCCCCATCTGCCAGGTGCTCCTTCGCCCCGGCGAGCTGCAGGAGCACATGGAGCAGGAGCTGGAGAAGCTCACGCAGCTCAACATCAGGTAAGGAGCCACCGGCACCCGGCCGGCTCCGCGCCACTGCGATGGGCTTTAAAAACTACCGCTCTGCAGGGGGGTTAATAAGCCCAAAATCTACTTTTCCCCTGCCCCACCACTTTGTTCACTTCCCCTCAGTGGTCCAGTTTGGGGACATTTGCAGCATGGTCCTTAGCATGTTGGAGCAGGTCCTTAGCCGAGCATCGCACTGCCCCTCCACTGCCTCTCGCTGCCTTCTGCTTTCCCCGGCACAGCTAAGTCCTCTATTTAAAAAAAAAATAATAATAATAATTGCATTTTAACTGCTAGCAGTTATTTAGGAAATGGCTGCAGCCAAGGGTTGGCAGATCCCTGCCCCTGCCTTAATAAAACTCAGCAGCCTTGGAAAAGAGCGTGTTTATTTCAATTATTAATGAATTCCCCGGTCATTAAAAGGTGAGAAAAGAAATCAAACTGCCGACTAGGAGCTCAGTTACGTCACCAGGTGGTAGGAAAGGGCGGGAGAACGTGTGGGGATGTGTGTACACGTGTGTCGGGGCACAGCGGCTCGCGTGGCTCTGGCAGAGGAAGCAGGATGCGGCCCAGCCTGTGCTCAGCACAGGGTCTTTTTCCTAGGAAACGAGCAATAAGCATTACCAATCAAGGAGAGAAATGAAGACAACCCCCCCAAAAAGTGGGTCTGAGAGGCCCCAAGTGCAGCAGGATGGGGGGAGCTCCCATCCGTCGCTCCCGCAGCAGGGATGCGGAGGAAGAGCGAGGGGGGAAAGAGGGAGCAGCCAGCCCATTTATCCCCTGCAACACCCGCTCCCCTCGCGAGCGTAATTTATGGTGTAATTTGGGCCACATCCAACTTAATAAAGGGCCACTGCAAATTAGCGAACAGGTTTAAATGAACAGAAGCAATTAGTGCTCGGAGGAGCCCATCAAAGAAGTTGGGCCAATATTGGAGCGAAGCTGGGACCGCGAGCCAGCAGCGGAGGGTGGCTGGCGCGAGGCGGTGATGGGAAGGTGGCGTTTAATGGGAAAGGAGAGGAAACCCTAAATCATAAAGCGTGACAAGGGCCATTGTGGGCCAGCTGACAAATGAAAAAGAATGGCATTATTCCTTTAAATAACAGCGGCAGTTAGAGAGGAGACAGCTCGCTCGGGCTCGCCCGCGCTTCCCGGCCCGCTCCGCTCGCCCACGCAGACAGCGAGGAAGCACCGGAGGTCTTTATTAATTATTAAATAATGACCTGCTCCACGCCGTGATAGATAACGTTGGGTCTAGCCCACGGGCTCGGGCGGTAGAGGCTGCTCTGCGACACGGCGGCTCCGCAAAGGTTTGGGGATGGGCATGAGCATCCTCCGTGGTACCAGGCACGGGACGCGAGCAGCTCCGCTCCCGGGGAGCGGGGTGGCCCCTTCTCCCATTCCCCCACCTTTGCCGCCTGGAAGAGCCGGGAGCAAGAACACATCAGCGAGGGGAGAGAGAGAAACTAATAATGATCTCAAATAACCCAATAAACATAAAAATAAAATGTAGGCCTATAAACGTGACGGGCACCGGCAGCCCTGGCCGCTCCCTGCCAATACCGACTCGTTACCGAAATGGCCGAGCAGCTGTTACTTATCAGTCTGATGGGCAGGAACGAACTGGGGGGCTGCTTTCCAAAGGCCATTTCCACCACCACCCCCCCCCTTTTTTTTTTTTTTTAATTTAAAGAGGATACGGCCAATCATGGCTTGCGCTGTTAAGTTTTAATAAACCTTAACGATTTGCAACAAAATCATAAATTTCCAGCGCTCGGGGTGAGGAAGGCAGATCCCTTCGCGCCCCTTGGGCCTGCAGCGCCGGTGGCTTGGTGGGCACCGTGCCGGCCCTGGTGCCGCGGAGCTGCCGTGGGGCCAAGGCAGCCTGGGTGCCGCCCTGGGGCCCGGCGCGCAGCGGGAGATGCTCCCTGGGCTTTTGCAGCATCGGTGAGGGGCTGGGCAGCACTGGGAGGGAGCGGAGCTGCTCCCGCTGGCCGCCGGTGCTTCCCAGGGCTGCAAGGGCCACCAGGGCTTTTCCTTGGAAAAGGGGGGGTGACAGCCGGGGTCCTCCCCTTGCTCTGCCCGCGTCCCGGCGCTTCCCCGCGCCGCCTCCTCGTGCGGGTGTTGCCGGCTGCTCGGTGGGCCGGCCGAGCCCCGCGCGGCTCCGCGCGGCCAGGCAGGCCTCTCTGAATGCAAATTTCATTTCTGAGCCACTGGCGCTGTTTCAAGAGCCGGCAGCCTCCGAGCCCTTCTCGGTGTTACATATGTAACAGCCTCATTGAACTTGACATGTCAAATTCAGGCCATTTGTGCAAAATCTCCCTTTAATAATACCGTTTCATTTTGCTCAAATGAGACTTGAATGCATGTAAAATGGAAAAGGATATTTAAGCGCTAACATTAGGCAGATGTCTTGCCAGAGGCCGATTGAATATATGAGATTTTGAAGTGCTTAACACGTTTTCGGTGCTCCCTCTTAGAATATGTCACCTGGCTTTCTTTTTTCTCCCCCTCCTTCCATTCTTTTTTTCACCCCTCTTTAAGTGAACAGTATAAATTGAAAGAAAACAAACCTACAAGCCTTGGCTTTATGGGGTTTAACTCTTGCAGGGCAGGACTGTTGGCACTCCTGCTCCGGAGAGGAATTACCTCGCGGCTCACCCTGCGGAGCCCTCGCGCCAAGGGGCAGAGAGCGGCACCGGGCACGCCGGCCCCGCTGCGCTTTGCAGCAGGGGTCTCGCCTCGCCGCACGGCTCCAGGAGCAAAGGTGCCAAGGTCCTGCTGAGCCGTGAGTGTCGCCCAGGTGAAAATAAGAAATAATAATAGCCACCCTCTCTCTGCACTCATGCCCTGTGCCCCCAGCCAGCCCAGTCCCTGCAGAATACATGAATATTCCCTGGCTCATGTGCATTAAGCTCACCTGTGCACTAGGTGCAAGTCTCCTTGCTCACATGATTTATATTTACCTTCTTTATACCTCGTTGGTACTACAGGCTTGCAGGAAGGGGCTCTTCCTTGCAGTGTCAGCGGCCGCAGGCCCCAGCTCACCGTGTTCGACTGCAGATGGGCAGGCAGAGCGGGGCCAGCGGGTAGATGATGAGAGCGGCGAGAGCAGCACCCGTGGTGCCCCCGGCAGGCGCCTGGCCCGCGCGGAGGGTAGCGCCGTGCGTGGCACTGCGGCTCAACGCGATGAGCAGAGCCGGGGGTGCTCCAAGGTGCAGCTTGGCTGGGGCTTTCCTTCGAGAGCTGCTGTTCTCAGCTGCCTGTGGTGCTGCCGTCCTCAACCCGGCTGCGCTTCCCTGCTCGGGTGTCTGCCTCCCGCCGCAGTTTCTTCTGTGATGGATTGACCGTTTCTGAAAATTGTGCGGAAGAAAAATGTGTTTTGTGTTGTGTGATGGCAGACCCAGAAGCTACAGGCAGTCTGTTGAGGAGTGCATGCTTTTGGGGGTCCCAGGAAAATGTGCCTGATATCTGGGCCAGTTTTTTCCAGGAACAGAAACGAAGGCGGTAAGATATGAGGAGGGTGAACGGAGGAAGGAATGAGGGCAGAGCAAAAGCAGGACGAGGACAGGAGCCAGGGGATGTGTTAGGGGCGAAGGACAAGAGAAACCCAGCAGGTTGAGGGAGAAGTTTAAAAGCAGGTCCTGGAAGTGGCAGGGCTCTCCTGGGAGGGAACAGCAAGACCTGCCTGCCAAATGCTGGGGATTCAGAGGCACCAGAGTCCTCGGCTGTCAGAAGAGCAGTGAAATGACCTGCCAACACATGTGCCTTTCCAAAGGACTGAAGGGTCTCCGAGACCCTCGCACTCAGGAGGCGCGGGGCTCTCTGTGGAGACTGCCTGTGCTGATGGTTCTCAGTCTGTCCATGGGGCCTTCTTGGGGGAAAAGTAATTTATTGGCCATTTAAAAAATGGCAGGAAATCACATTACAAATATTGCAGTTGCTGAATCAAGTGCTTGAAGGGATATGTGTTTTTGCAGTTTGTCTAACAACATGAAAATGTTGTTCTTGTAAATGCAGTGCTTGTTTTTAAAATGTGTTTGGCAGGGGGTGTTTTTATTTGCCTGCATGTCAGCATCCTGGAGTTTGGCATAATACCCATGTGGACACATCTGACGGATGTGCCGGGGGAGCGGAGGGGAGGCAACAGTGTCCTCACGATGCTCTGCGGCTGTGCAAACCCTCCCCTTCCCCCTTTCCTTCCTGTCTATCCTCCACCCTGAATCCTGGCCCTGTCTGACCATACTGGTGTTTGAAGCCCATGCCCACCTCCTCGTCCCCATTAGCCATTCCCGGCCTGGGTGGGTGGTCTCATTGCTCCCTGCCACTGTGCCAAGAGCAGAGAGATGCCAATGTGTGCCCAGCATCACCAGTTACACCCGGAGAGGCATCAGAGAATAAGTTATCCCTTGATTCTTTGATGATGAAGCTTTTCAACCAACAGAGAGGGCACCAGAGTCTCCTGCCTTGGGGCAAATGGAAAATGCTGTTTGCTGGTGACCTCAGAGATGCCATCAGGAAGACGGAGCCAAATGCTGTCAGGGGAAGGAGGGCAGAGCAGGATGCAGTGGGAATGCCTGTCTCGAAGCAGGTGAAGTGCCCATGCAGGGGTTGAGCTTGGCTGTCGGAGGCAGCCTTGATCCATGTCAGAGGAGAAGAGCCAGCCAAGAGCCTGCGGTGGCTCCAGCTCCAGTAGCAGCTCCCAGTGCGTCTCTGCCCAGGCTTAAATCTCTCGTCATCCTCCTGGAGCTCTCCCTGTCCCTCGTGTGCACGTGTACTCTATTCCCCTCGCTCTTCTTAATCATCCTCCATTGGCAGCCCAGGGTGAAGCAGAAAGTGCTCCCTCTCTTGCCCTCACTGTGCTGAGCATCCTCATCCTGCCAGGAGAGCTCCAGGCCCAGTGGCATAAGGAGCAAGCAGATGTCCGGCAATACAGTTTCGGAATCGCTTCATCTCAAAGGAGTCTGCTAAGTATCATGTTATCCCAAAAGGCCCTTGGAAGAGACCTGCTCGGGGCCGGAGCGGGTGGCTGGTCTGGAGAGGGTGAGGTGGCCGTGCTGCCACCTGGCAGGATAAATAGAGTGTGTAAAACCCAAATTAGCTGTGTTGTCAGGTGTCACATCAGGGTCACGGCTCTCGCCTCAGGTCTCCTCGATTTATGCCTGGAGACTTGAACACGGCAGCCAGCCGCTTCTCCAGGCTTCTATGCCGTAGGTCCGTGAGCCTCTGAGTCAGGGAGATTAGAGACACCTTCGAGCGAGAGGGTTTTTTCCTCAAAGCTCCATTGAAGTACATGCTAATTCCCTTCCTTAGAGCCAGCAGATATCTGAGAGTGCCAACAAGTGAGTTTGCAACCAGAGAAAAGCAACCACATGGCAGCTCCCTCCTGCTCCTCAACTTCCTTCTCTTGTTCTTCCTTCTTCTTCCCTCTTCTTTTCTACCTTCTTCTTTTTCATGCTTTCTTCCCTTTCTCTCCCTCTTCTTCCCCCTCCCTCTCTCCCCACTCCCCCCTGGTATCAAAGCGACATCTCCAAGCCAAGTACTTTTAATTTCACCCGTGGCCCTTGCTGACACGGTGGATATGCACAGCAAGTTAAATTCCCGCCTGATCAATAAAGCAGAAGCAGTGTGTCCGACTGGTCGATATTTTTTTATCTGTCTTCAGCCCAGTCCTGCTGATGACAGCCCCCTGTGCTTCAGCAAAGGCACTCAAGGGCATCAGGCTTTGGCAACACAGCTCTTTTTTTTTTTATTTAAATTAAAAAACCCAGATGCCTACAAAAAAAAAAAAAAAAAAAAGTTCACGGAGTTTGGCCTTTGCTTAATAACGTTTTATGATTTATCTTAATTTTTAATTGAAAAAAATTTGCGAATTAATTGATTTCTGGGACTTGCCAATTAACATTGTAATTGGGTGCATGATAAATTCTGAGGGAGCATCATTTTTCTCCCTCTCCCCCTTGTCACCGTGAGGGGGAATCGTGAGGGCAGCCGCTTCCTCCCCGTATTCCCCCCTGGCTCCTTCCCCAGGTGCCGCTGCCCTCCTCCCCCCTTGCGGCTGCGTCTTAAAGAAGGAACAAGAAAGCTAATAAAGTCGTGTTATTAGAGTCTCGCCAGAGGTGACCCCTCCAGGCATAAATCGCCCCGGGAGATCGAGGGGACAGGTACTATTAAGTGCCTGACAGTACTTTGCGCCAGCAGGACCAGGCACCCTCTCCCTGCACATCCTTCCATCCCCGGTGCCAGGTGTTTGCAGCTCCCAGCATGCTGGCAGTGCCGCCGCTGGCCTGAGCAACTCGTGACACGTGTGCCTGTGCCCTGGCGCCAGCCCGTGCCTGCTGTCCCCACCCCGCGTCCATCCGCACCGTCCATCCCGCCCGCGACGGCGCCGCTGTGCCGGGAGCTCGCGCTCATCCCGTGCTGCCGTCACGGCCAGTCCTGGGTGCCGGGACGCGGGGGCACCTCCGGACTCAGCGTGACGCCCGGCAGGTGTAAATCGAACACACAGCCCCTCGCTGGAGAAGCCCTCCTGGAAGCACCCGCTTCTTGGTGACCCGCAGACAGGCACGGGGCACAGAGGGCTGCCAGTCTTGTCATCGCTTGCTGAAATGCAGAGGGCTCTGGGATGACGCAGGCTCGTCCCCTCCCTCCCCACGGCTTTGGACAGGGCTTTGCTGTGCCAGCGGCAGCCCGGGACGTGCCACGTGTCCCCGCCGTGCATGGGCACGGGCATGCGCACGGAGGCCGCGCCTGGACTCCGGGGCTGCGCCAGCCTCTGTCACCCGTGGGGAGCAGTGGGGGAAAAGCAGATAATTTATGGGGAGAGGAGTCTGTTTGTTATCTAGCAAAAGTGGTGCTGCTGATACCGGGGATTTATCCTCTCTCATCCCGCTCTGATTTGTGTCCCTGCCCCTCGCCGTGGCAGATTAATCACGGCGAGAAAGGGAAGAGAGCGCCCCGGGCTGCCCCCGCGCACGCTGAGCCGGGCAGGAGCGGCAGCCCCAGCCCTTTCTGCTGCTGCTCTGGTTGCTCGTGGGCCAGGTTTGGGTGGCACAGGGCGCAGGGAGGTCTGCGGGCAGCGTGTGGCCTCGCTCACGTGCGTGCCATGGATGTACCCCAGCGGGCCTTCAGTGCCCCCATACCCCAACTCTTCCTTCTCTCTAAGGCAGGCGTTGTAGCAACCGTGTTGGGCATTTGGAAGGGATGCATGGAATGAAAAAAAACGGAGTGAGAAATTAATCTCCAGGCAGTCATTTCCCCTTGCGCAACACATGCCATCCATGGAGCCTCTTCCAAACTGCCACGGGCACTGCGAATAATTAAAGGGTCTTTATGGCTGCAGTAGCAATGAAGCCCCCAGACCTACCTAATACATGACCTTTCCCTCCCACTTTTTTATTTTTCCAGCCACTTCCTTTGCAAACAATGGGAAAGAAGGGAGATGTCCCTCCCACCCAAGCCCCCTGCTTTGCCCGCACACATGGACCATCGGAGGATCTGTACGAGGCAAAGGTCCAACCCCCAGCTCTGCCCGCACCACCCCGGGATGTGGGTGCAGGAGGAGTCCCCCACTTTCCAGGCCTGGCTCCAGGGCCCTTGGCCATTCCCACTGTCACCCGGTCGCTTTGCCTGTGTGCTGCAGGAGGTCTCTTAACTGGCAAGGGGAGTGGGTGCCATGAGAAGAGCTACAGCAGGTTAAAAGTCACAGCGTGTTTCCCCTGACTGCATAGATCCTGTTCAGCAGCTCCTGGGAGCCGCCACCTGCAGCTAGGTGAGGGTTTGGCCCCGTGTAGTTTTTGTTTTTTTTTTTAAATCAAACTCTAATTTCCTTATTTAGGTTTCGAGTGACGTTTCCACTTACTATCCAACTCCCTCTCCACCCTGCATACTGCTTATTTACTCCTGGCACTTCCTTCCACACTGCTCTGCAGGCTGCCTGCTCCCTCCCACTGCTGCCCCTGCCCCACAGATGAGCTACGTGTCCTGGAAACAAACTGTTTCCACTGGATGTGGAAAATTTCAGTTGGAAAAATCCGCAAGGCTTGCCTTTGGAAGCAGCTGGGAAGCTGCAAAGCACCTGCAGTGGGGTCAGCTGTGGGCATCATCAGCCCTCTTAGCATCTCTTTAAACCTCATTGCACTGCAGTGTCATTAAGGGATGAGCAGAAACCTCTGTAACTGCCTGGGCCCAAGGAACTTCTTCTCTTACAGCAGGTATAAATTACATGTAAGGAGGGGTACAAGGGCTCTCCCAGCTCTAGAGCTCAGTCCTTGTGTGATGATCCTGTTCCAAAGCCCTAACCTGCTTTGGGTGGGGGCCTTGGGAGAGCTTGTCCGAAGGTGCCTGGGGAGGACCAGCAGCTGCAAGATCTGGGGGCTGGAGCAGAGGGCAACTTCTGCCCAGGCTGTGCTTCTCTGAGGCTTCAGGTGGGATCTGTTAATTCTCTAGGCCTTTGTTTACCCATGTGAGTGTGTCCCTCTCTGTTACTTTATGTTAGCAAGCATTCAGGCTGTAGCTGCAGTTGCAACAGGGCTTTCTGTGCCTTTTTTTCTGGGCACTGTCTGGGAGGCTCTTGCATATGTTCCTTGGATCTCATTTGCTCCCAGCCTTCTGTTCCCACACTCCTGGTGTTGCTGCTGTTCCCTGCTGCAGCTGTGGGGACCAGCTCTTCCTGCCCAGGAGTCTCTAGCACTACTCCAGAGACCCAAGATTTGCACTTTTCTCCATTTCCAGGGTACAACCAACAAAACCCTGGAAAGGAAGTCCCTTCCTTTAGAGTTATCACACCTCAGTGTCCTGATTGCATCACAGCAAGGTCCTAAGTGCAGTGACAAGCATCCAAGGACAGAGCTGCAGCTCCAGTTCATGAGGGTGACAAGAGGGCTCCTTCCAGCATATTGCCATTTTTTTTTTTTTTTTTTTAATGATAAAAAAACCTTTGAAAGGCAAGGGCCATAAAAAATAAAATAAAAATCTAAAGGTCACTCTGTGTAGCAGCATCCCTGGCCAGGTGGAGAAACCCCTAGGCAGCAGGGAGAGAGAGCACATACACAGCGTGACGAGCTGCCCTGTGCCTTTTTGGACACCGCAAATGACGTGTTGGGTCTGAACAGCTGCTAGGGGATCCCCCGGGGTGACAGCGGGGGATTCCTCCTTGCACCAGGGGATGTTCCTAAGCAGATCCCTGCCTGCTTTTTCCAGGGCGTCCGCGCGCTGCAGCACGGCGACGCTGTAACTGCGTAGGAGCGCCTTGCTGGGGGTGAACGCTCCTGGGAGCAGGAGCGATGGGTCCTGGGGGAGCTGCAAGGGCCCGTGGGCACCAGGCCGTGCATCTCGTGTCCCCACTGACACACAGGTACGAGCGTGCCCACGTGTGGGGACGTGTACCCGCTGCCACTGCTGCGGCCCCCAGGAAGCAGATTAGCCAGGAAGCGTCCGCTCCCCTCGTGGAAGTGCAAATCCAGAGGGGAAGAGAACGAGGCTCCCCAGCCCCCTGAGCCTTTCCAGGACGTTTCCTTGTTTATTTGGTAGTTTGGGGAGGGGGTTGCCTAAAAGGGCAAGAAGTTGTTTTGCTGTAATGAACTAGATAAACAATTCCCCAAATAGATTAAAACTAACTGTAACTTATAAAAGCGGGTAGTAATTATATTTTATTAGCTAGCAAAACACCATTTTTTTATTTCGAAGGATAATTCTGTGTAAATCACCTTAATTAGAAGTGTCAGACGAGCCTGTGAATATCGTACTTAGTAACTAATTTCCTATGTACAGGTTATAATTTAAAACACATGGATCACTCGCCGAGTGGAAATATGCTAGCCATGAAATAATGTGGGGAGTGTTGGGGTTATTACTATGTAAATGTGTAATCATTTCAGACCACTGCAGACTGGCGCAGTGATTAAAGAGAATTCCAAGGTCTCCAAAGATTGTGCTCACTGCAAGGCCTAGAGCAAAAGACTTTAAAAGGCACCGAAAAGTGTTTGAACTTTAAAGGTCTTGATTTCCCTTTTACCATTTTTAATTTGTCTGCGGTGTTTATGGAATGGAAGGTTTCTCTTCCCCGATGGCCTTTGGGTTGGGAGGCCATTCCTGGTGCCCGGAGCACTCGGCCTCCCGCAGGGCTGAGCAGCAGCGCGGTGGGGGCTTCAGCTTCTGTAGTTGGGGGGTTATTTAGCAGCCTGGGGGAAAAGCAGCCAGACTGGATTAGTCCAGGGGCTCTGCAGCCTGGGACCTGCCCCCAGCAGCGATCGGGGCCAGGTACTTGCAGGAAGGCGCAAGAAATGCAGCGAGACGGGCAGAAGACTGTGCCTGGGGGCAAGCACCCCGAGTGACCCAGTGATTTGTGGCCTGGATGCCCGGGATGCTCCCAAGTCGCTTAAATCACTGCCCTTTACTGTCCCGTGCTCCCAATGGCTGAGGATTTTTGCCTTTTGGCTGTTGGGAGAAACTCTCCTAGTGAAAACACCCATTTCCTGGCACCAAAATGGTTTCTGGGAGGAATTAATGAGATTCTTCCTCTTTCCCTGCGAAAAGGGAATGATGTTAAACACCTTTAACGAGGAAAGGG
Organism: Nothocercus julius; assembly: GCA_013398735.1. Taxonomy (NCBI): domain Eukaryota; kingdom Metazoa; phylum Chordata; class Aves; order Tinamiformes; family Tinamidae; genus Nothocercus; species Nothocercus julius. The sequence goes on from VZSV01000099.1 coordinate 2,064,052, forward strand.
AGGAAATGAGTCGTGTGGGGTTTGTGTTTGTTTTATAACCTGGATCATAAACAAAAAAGATGGTTCACACGCTTTGGATCTCTCCGAAAGTCCGGGTAGGGCTGGGGGACCCCGCTGCTTGCAAGGGATCCCTCTGGATGTGCCCTCTGGATGCGCTACGGGCCCCAGCCGGGGACGGCGGCAGCGACCGGCGCGTCCCTGCCATTGCCACCGGCAGCGGTGGCTGCGCGGGAGCCAGGAGTGCCCTGGCACCCGCTCAAACGGATCCGAGAGCCCCAGGACGGCAGCCGCTCGGCTGAGGATCGCAGCTCCGGCCCAGCCTCGATGGCCAGTTTGGGGTGACCTGGTGGACGGGTAACCGCTTGTTTCACCCATTTGGGGGCAGGGGGA